>JAVJGI010000038.1:4762073-4836500 GCA_035590275.1 Ibycter americanus
CTGAGGAGACGACCGGCGTGACCGACCGCCAATCGTCACGCACCCGCCGGAGGTGGTGGCCAATGGGCGGCGCGGACCCGCCCCCTCGCGGGGGCTCCTGGGAGCTGTAGTGCGGCGCCTTGGCACAGAGGAAATGGCGGCGGGCGGGCGGCCGGGGCGTGATGGTTTTCTCTTTCTCCCCTCCCTGAAATCGAACGTGTCTTCTCTCGAGGGAACGTTTAGCAGCCGTGGCGAACAGTGTCTGGTACCCACAGCAGCAAGCAGCAGTGGGAATGTCCCCTCACTGCGACTTGCGCCATGCCTGGAGCCCGCTGGAGGCCAAGAGGGCTCAGGGTGCTGCTGCCAAAATGATGGGGTGCTCGGGGGTAAAAGGGGGGCCCGTGGACAGTAAACCCCACCACCACCACCACCACCACGTTCAGTGGGGCCACAAGTTAGGTAGGAGGACAGCGGTCAGTCAGGGACAGGCCCCGGCAGCATGGTGGTGGGCCCTGGGGTGTGCCAGCCCCACTCCTGACAGGGTTTAAATCCGCCTGGTTTTCAAAACGCGTTACTTCTTGCCTGGTTTCACCAAGGAGCACGATGGAAAAATTCTTCTTCCCTTCTTCACAGCTGTCTTGTACTGTATTTGAAGATTTATCCCATCTTCCCATGGTATAAACTGTCCTGAGATGCTTAATACCAGATGGGAGCTGTCGTGGAAAGCCTCTCTCAAATCAGCAGAAGCAGGTGATTGTTCACACATTCTTTATTATCAAAAAAAGAACAAAACCAACATTAAATTAAATAAATTACAAACATTTCTGAGCTGGTTATACATCATGCATTTATCAGGTAAGGCTTCAGAGCCATTACACATCAACATCACTGTTAAAGAGCAATAAAGGGACACTGGGAGATAAAATTTCTCTACCCCAGCGTGAATTTGAGCTTCCCTAATTCTCTTGCTGGAGCACTTGGAAATTCAGACTTTGAACTGGCCATGTTGTGCCTGCAACAATGCCATTTGCCTACTGATGTTACATATATTGCCAGAATTGGCCCGTGGCTACAGAAATGAGGTATTCTTCTTCCTGGGTCATCAGAATTGCAGAGCATATAGTCAGTGCTGCTGCTTTCAAGCCGTCTCTCTTGACATCCCATCCATTATGCTTGTAGGAACTTCAAAAAATACAATCTATTTTTTATACATGGTCTGTTGCTCTGAGGCTTCCTGTGTTTGGCCTGTCAGGCCCTGAGACTGAAATCAGCCTGCTGCAATTAACCCTGAATGAAGAACTGGAAATTGGAATTTTCCTCATTTAATGTGATGCCACCTCAGAGGTACAGAAATACTGATTAGCTACTGTAGGACAGTTTCTTGTTCCATTGCACGAATTTCTTTGTTGCCTTTTTTCAAACAAGCAAGTAAAAGGAGCGCTCAGGCAGTAACAAAAGACCATGAGTAATCACCCTCAAAGATCATTTAAGAGAATTAGTCTCTTGATTTTACCTTATAAAACAAGCTATACATGGCTCTGGAAAAAATCACTGCTGTCTAAAATAAGTAATAACCATTAGTTAGTGGGTTTTTCCTTTTGGAAACTAACCTCCTTTGGTTTTATTACTCTCTCCTGCACCACATAATCAGAAACTGAGGTAGAGAAGTGGTGACTTAGTTAATGAGGTGTTACATAAAACCAAACTGGCAGGGTCCTGATGTTGTGTCCTTTAATGGTTGTCTAGCTATGATGGTTCATGAAGCTCTATTTTCCTTAAAAATGGGACATCTGGGAGCTGTAGGAAAGCCCCACTTTCTCTCCCCAGAAAGCCTCCTAGCAATCTGCTAGTGAATCAGCTCAATAATGTATATGTACTTCAAAACTGTACATTAAAGCTTGCTAATATTTTTAATATCTTAGAGTAATAAAATAGGAATAACTTTTAAAAATATAATTTACTTTTATTATTAAGGCCACTTTTTATTTTTTGCATTCATGGAAAGATAACAGACTGTTCAGTTTTACTTGCATTACTGTTCAGTTTTTCTTGTTGATGCTTGCATTTTATCCTAGTGCTGGAAGATTTGAAATTCAAACAAAAGAAATTGTTTCCATTACAATTGAAGACATACCAGTATGTGTCTTTATCTTAAATTTTTTATAACCTTATTTTTGTAAAAGCCATATTTGAGGTTGAAATGCACTGAAGAAAAAAGGGTCCCTTTAACCCTTGGCTTACGCTTAGATTTTTCAGGCTTTATATTGTCATCTTGTCATTACTGTCACAACATCAGCACCAGGTAAGAAGGGAAGGCATCAGAAAAGGAAACTAAAATAGCAGTTGTTATTAGCATCACTCAAATATAAAAAAATGTCAGATTTTTAGAAATTACTAAGATCTCAGCTGCCTGTCTCTGGGTTAGTGAGGCAGGCTTGTTTGCCTGAGAGGTAGATGGTCCTGGTGGCATCAGTCTGTGGTGAATTTTAGTGAAAATCATCGAACATGTAGTAGAGGACTGTTACGGAAATATCCCAAGAGTTTTCTCTTGCTGCTCAAGTGACCATATGAGAGCTTGTCACCAGAAGCCCTGCACAGCATGGAGTGTCACTTGGGCTGTTCCTGAGTTGCAGGCATAAAATACACCAAAATTTCCGTTTTACTGCTCTATATCGATGGCATCATCAAAAGCCTGCAGAAAGGGCTTCCTTCTCTATCCCTGAATTTTCTTCTTGTGATCAAAATGATTTGGGAAAAGCATCTTTCCCCAAAGAACCCATCCACATGCTGGACTAAATCTTTTAGTTGCTCCAGTCAACAAGAAGATGGGAAGAGTCAGAACACCCTTGGGATTAATGTTTTCATGCCATTCACAGTCTTAAGAGCCTTCTCTGAAATGCCATTCAGTCAGTAGAAAGATCCCTGAAAAACATTGGAGGGAGTTTGAACTGGAACCTGGGTCTTTTGAGCATGTACTCAACCCACTGGGCAGGCAGGACAACATGTGCATGAAACATACTGTAACAAGGAATTCTTATTTTTGATTACAGGTTAGTCCTATTAGTAAGAAAAAAAAATGTAATCCAGAAAGTAGCCCTACTGAGATAGAGTACCAAGGTACTTTGGGGTGTCAGAAATACAGCGCTGGTTTGAGGCAGTGATTTCTGGGATACTGGGTCACAGGGAGAGCAGTGCAGGGGGTCATGGAAGAGGGGCCACGGGAAAGGCAGAGGTGATGCTACACAGACACGCAGGGAAATTCAGGGGCTTGCACTTACTGTGCAGAAACCCTGAAGGTCAGTGCACATTTTAGAACATTACCTTACAAAGCTGTGTCGCCGCACCTTGCAAGAGTTGCTTTTGCTTGTGAATCAAAGCCATGAAAGGCTCTTCATATTTGCTTGTATTTCACTTCATTAGGAAAAGAGGGAGGAGGGATAAGAAAGAAGGGGGATGCCCAGATTATGTAATGCCTATGTGGGCAGAAGGGTGCAGTTGTGTGAGACAAAGGAGAGCACTTGGCAATAATGACTAATCGTCCCATGTATTAAGGCACCTGCCTTCAAATGAACTCGCTTCTCTTCTGTAATTGATGAGATGGCATTTCCTGAGTTACTGCTTCCGTAGATTTCTGTTGCCTGCTCCAGAGTCCATTGCTCTGAATACCAGAAGTAGAGCAGGAAGGGGGGAGAAGTTTATCGGTTCAAGAGATGTGACTGGTCTCTTGCTTTGCAAACTTATTGTATCCCCAGGTAGAAGCACAGCTCTTCACGAAGGGATGGGAGAGCAGAGCCTGTTCGGGGGGGTTTGCCCGCACACTGATGCTCCCTGTGCGCTCACAGAGCTGTCTGGGTCTCTGAGTGGAACATGCTTCCAAACATCTCCTAAAGGGTACACAAGGTATGCTGGGTTAGGGCTGGTGCCATGGCACAAACCCAGCAATGCAACTCAGCAGCCATTCAGTCACACAGAGAAACGCCACCAGAAACTCCAACCCTTCCCAGCCCCTCTTCTCAAGGGAAAGCTGCTGGTGGGGAAGTTGCTCTGCTTCCAGCTCTGCATGGATAGCATGGGGAAGGTCAGCATTCGAATATATCTCCTCCCAGGGACCTGGGTTCAGTGGCTGCAGATAACTTCAGCATTAACAAAGTCTGTGCTGAAAAACTTGACCTTTCTTTTGGGCTTGAGCTAAACCTGGTTCTCCAAGTTCACCCCACTTCATGGAGACCATGGGTCTGACTGCGAACCTGAGCTCTGTGGCCCAGAATGGATTAAAGGGTTCCCCTGTGAGTTTACCTAGCTGCTCCTTCATCCAGGTGCCTGCCAGAGCTCCTCATGATGGAGATTTAAAATTATTTTTTGATCTAACTTCAAAGCATTACCATTGCTAGCAGTTTGCCTGGCAAAGGCACAGGGTACTTTCCATCTAAGCAATCCCAACCACAACTTCTGATTTCCACCTTATGTCCACAGCTGAGGAAGTGACCCCTGGCATTAGAACTAACCTCCTCCAGGTTCTTGAACTCTGCACTGCTTTCGTCCACAGACTCGTCGTAGATGGAGAGCTCTGTCTGGTTAGGCCTCTGTGCAGGAAGGAATCAAATCCACAAGTTAGCAGAGTGCAGGGTTGAAAGGCACAAAAAAAAATTACTAACCCGGGCTTAAAACAACACACGTGCTCACGGGGGAATGCCCAGGAAGAAGGGGTACAGAAGGAATTCTGTCTCAATTGCTTATCTCCTGTGACTGAGCTGGCATTTACATATCTCTCTCCCAAGATATGAGATACCTTAACTTATTCTCGTGAGATAGCTGGCTAACACTACCCTGTTTCCAACTCCAGTTACCATGCAATAAACCAACCCATGTTTGGGGAAATAGCCTGTCTGACCCTATGTTGTCAGCATGTGCCCCATTCCTGCCTCAGCCTTTTATCCTCCCTTCCAGTGAAGTATTCATGGATGTTGGGGCTATTCAAGGACAGGTGCATGTGCTTTGCCTTCATTTCTGAGGGCCAAATTATGCCTTTGTGTGCAGCTGCATGTTCCAGCCAACACCAAACTGAGGGCATAGTGCCAGAACAGCTCTTTTGGCTTCTCCAGGCTGGGAGAACATTCATCTCCCAGCTAGGGGTTTGCAGAACACATTTACCCTTCTGAATTTCCATTGAAATCAGTTCAACAGTGCTTGGCCCATACATGAGAATTAGGAGATGAAATATTTAGTTGGATTTAGACCTTTACCACTTGAGATAAACAAGAAACTTTATTAGGTGCAGTAGTGAGTTGTTATTCTTCCTTTGTGCTGATGCAGCATCTAAACGTAATAGTGGAGCACTGTGAGCTGGAGAAAGACTGGGGAGCAAATTTACCTCTTCTAAGATGGGTGGGTGGACAACTTCTTTGATGTTTGCCAGTGCAAACAAAACAGCATCATGGATTGTCAAGAAGATGTGACTTTGGTCCAGGCCTCCTTCCTCAAAGACTCCACCTGTGCTAATGTCATTGTACACCTGGGCTGGAGAAAGGAAAGGCACATGAGCAAGAAGGAAAGCAAAGAAGAAAGCCTTTGAAGGTGTGCATGGGTGACACCGGTCCTTGGAGCTATAACAAGGCTGGGACGCATAGGGAAGAAGCAGGTTTGCTGCATGAATGAGAGTGTAGGGAACTATTTTTCTACATGCTAAATGTGGACATGTTCCAGTCATATTGCTTCCCAAATGAAAGGAGCTATTTCACACAGGGAGATCATCTGTTCTGGTTTGGTCCAACAAAAGGCTGACAACTCACACAGTTTGCATAAAGAACACAAAAAAATCTCCTGTCTGTCAGGAGCACATAAATGGGAAAAGATCACAGGGAAATGTGTTCTTCGTGGATTCTTACCATGCACGTTTGCCAAGAACACTTTAATCCCAATCTTCTGATAACTGGAACACAACTAGAAGGGATGAGAGAGGAGAGAGAGGATTAATAACACTGCTGCTCCAGCTTTGTGTTTATACACAAAGTCTTTTATCCAGGGCTTTACACGTGTCCTGGGGATACTGTAGGAGAAAGCCACACAAACCTTCTATTAAGGAGGGTAAACATCTTCATCTGAGTTGCCCAAAACAGTATAAAGTACCTGTTGTTTGGCTGTGTTTCTAATACAGAACTAACCTTGCCCAGTGCTTTTGTGCCCATGAGGTCAACAAAACACACTCCACTCATGTCCAGGATGATGGTGTGAAAGCTGATATAGGGTGGTGCTGTCATCATAGGGTCAACATCTGCAGTAGGCATGACACCGAAAGTGCTTCCTTGTAGAGTAGTGGTGCTGCCGAGCTCACTGGAGGTCTGCACTTGCCCAGCACCGTTGGCAGATGGACGGAACGTAACGTAGGAGGTGCTGGCACCATTAGCGGTCGTCTGGTTGTTATTGGTATCTGTTGGAGAGGTGCTTTCAAAGTCTTTCTGGAGTTCTTGCAAAGACAAGGTCTACAGCAAAGCAGAAATGCACAGTCAGGGCAGGGCACATCAACCAGCACAAGCTGAGATCCTGACATGTGAATGTGCCTAAAGTATTCAGCGGCATGAAGTGTTTTAATGTGGACTAACTCCACCCTGGTGCTAGACTGAATGTCCCTTGGGGTTGGAAGTACGTTAGGTTAATTTTAAATGATTCCTGTTCACATATTTCAAGACTGCTCAGCAATGCAAACCAAATGAAGCTGGGATGACTGGGAAACATGCTTCAGGAGGGCACTTTTGAACTGAAATACTGACATAGATGCATCCTTAGAGAAAGAGGGCAAGCCTGGTTTCTAGCAAATTGTTCACTGTGTTTCCATTCTAGGCATTTCTACAGCTTTCTTGCTCCCAACCGTTTCCAGTTTTCCTGCATTTTAAGGTTTTGGCCATGGGGAGGAATGGAGATGTGGGTGGGAAGTAAAGGAGGCAAGAGGTGGTAAAAGTGGCCGGGAAGACAGTGCAGAAAATTCTGTGTCAAGAGGAGCTGTCTGATGGGAACTTGGGGTCTTACTCGTCAACACAGGAACCCAAACTGAGTTACCTTGTTCTGCCTTAGTAGGAATTTTGGTAGCTTTGTTGGTGGTTGTGCTGTCCCCTTCTCCTGCCGTTTCACATATTTCTTCCTGGCTAAGTACACTTTACCAGGATCCACCCCGGTCTGTGGAGAAGAGAGAGTTTTTGAAAAAGTCTATTCAGCCTCATGGTTAGAGGCTGCTATTTCTTTCTTGCTGTTTCCCAGCCTGTGGCACGTGGCACAGGAGGACAGCACCGGCTGTGCGCAGGAGTGAGGTGATCCTGATGGCAACCAAACATCTTCACTAATTCAGAGTACCTGCACGTGCAGGGAGGAGAGAGTAGAGGAGCAGGATGAATCTGCTTTGGCAGAGCTTGGAGGAGGATACCTGCCAGGATTCAGGCATAACCTCTAAAATGACGTCTACAAACAGTCCTGAAGATCAGGGAGGAAAGGATGGAAGAGTAGAGGATGGATGTGACCATCTTTCGTGATCATCCTAGGCTTATTATCTCCACGTAGCAATACAGGAGAGAGCAAG
Organism: Ibycter americanus; assembly: GCA_035590275.1. NCBI lineage: Eukaryota > Metazoa > Chordata > Aves > Falconiformes > Falconidae > Ibycter > Ibycter americanus. The sequence continues at coordinate 4,769,620 of JAVJGI010000038.1, forward strand.
AGCCATTTGGGATTGGCTGCAAGCAGAAGTTTCTTAGGGCATTGCTCACCTTGGCTATAATCTTCTCGCGGAATATCTCTGAGTTTGCAAAATATAGTGGTGAGCAGTAGGTCACAATTTTAATCCCATTAAGTTCATGTACCTGCAACAGAGACAAGAGCTCAAACCAGGCATGACACGGTGTCGGGGAGGGTGGCTGAGAGTTTGGGCAGCAGTTAATTGGGAAGGTCAAACTGAACAGTAGCTCTCCTGCTACCTCTGAAACAAGCAGCAAACAACCTCGCTGAGACAGAGACATGGACTTGACTTTCCTGATCACATTGGGTACGAGTGGCAAAGAACAGCATTTTTTTGGAGGATGCTTTAGCTTCTGCTTACCTTGTTGTAGGCTTTAGGGTTCTTGTAGATGTCAGTGGAAGTTACTTGGCCCAGGGCAGAGCCGTTACGGCTAGGGGAAAAGAGGCCATCAGAATTAGCATAAACGTTGCAGGGGAAGAAAACTGCTTTGCTTCACATTCCATACCAGGATTTGAAAATTTGCTTTATGAAAATACTTAGATTTCATCCCTGCGGAGTCTACAGGGCAAAAAAGAGTCAGCAGTTTGAGATCCCAGACTGGGAAATATTAATAAAGGGCTTTGATGGATTAAAAATTGTGTGAAAACTTCACACCAGTGTCCGCACATATATGAGGCTCTTTCTTTTTATGAGCAGGATTTTTTGCCGGGAGCTATGCAGGTAGCTTTTCATGCTGAAGTAAATACCTTCAGACTTCCCCCTGCCTTGGGATGTGCACATCGCTAACTGTGTGCAGGAGTGGGAATGCAGGCAGTAAATTAGCGCCTGCCATTCCTGTTTGCACATTCCAGGGGCCGGGGAGGACACCTGCACTCCCCCAGGCTCCTGCCACGCGTTCCTTTGAAACATGGGCCAGAGGTCGGTTATAAAAATAATCTGTCGTTTATTCTGCAACTGGGACATTTTCCTTCTCTTTTGGTTTTTGTAGCTGCACTGGTACTTACAACTGGGTATGGAAGACCACAACCAGCACGGAAAATCCCACGCCCACAGCAACTCCATAGGGAAGGCTCAGGAAGAAGGCAGACAGGAAGCTCACCAGCCAGACCAACTGCAGAAAGAGAAGAGCATGGCAGGTCTTTTTACTCTACCATAGGCTAGAGCACAGTAATGGTTGGAAAATGGCTCTGTGCCGATATTCTGGACCCCAAGAACTACACAACACAGGATCAAAAGACCAAGACCTGAATTCTGCAGCAGTTCTAATGATACAGTTTTATTACTTGCTTTCATGTGAAACATCATTGCTGGGAAGCTTGCCAGAAGCCCCAGTTTTTCAGCTGTAAATGCAGCCAGTGTGTTTCTTCACAGCTCCATGAACACCCATACCACTCATTCAGTTCACAAAGTACCAGCCTAACTAGTCAAGAAAAGGCTCCTGCAGATCAGACCATCTGCTGCTCAATAACTGCTCCCAGCCCCAACAAAACTTCTGCTCTCAGGGCGTTTCAGAAGGAATGAGCATCTATCTGAAAACCGTCTGAGCACCTACTATAAATGACCTGAACACAGGACAGATTTGATGACAAAGTATGACAGAGCATACCAAAACCTGCTCCACCTCTCAGCTCAGAGCTCTGTCATTTGTCATTTTTGTATATGAGCACGTGAGCATCTCCCTCCATACGAAATTAGTCCTGCCTAAGCATATAAACATGCCCTCTGAGAATCCTTATGAGGTTTTATAAACCCACCCTCAAGACTGACAAGACATGACTTTGACCTTGGACAAATCAGGGCAACTTCGATGACTTCAGCATCTTGATTTATATACATTGTACTTATAAATGACAAGCAAGGGCTCCCCTCCATCCAGACTTCAGGCTTGGCTGTATCTATGGAGTGATCCCTGCAGTTAGCGCTGAAACACAACCAGGCTTGAGGTAATGAACTCTGATGGTCTGACATCACCCAGGAACGGTGTTCCCCATTTTGGGACAGCACACTGAATCTAGTTCAAATGCCAGGGAGATTAAGGTCAGGGGAATGCAGTTCACTCCATTGGCATCTGGCTGGTCCCCACGCTCCCTGAACCATAGGCTGGCTGTGGTTGTTGGTAGTAAGAGCTTTGTTCCAGCAGCTCAGTGGAAACACAGCACAGCCAGGGCAAACCAGAGGGGTTTCTGACTGCCGTTCACCTCCGCTGTGGTGACCATGTCTGGCAGAGACACACTGGCATGGTGTTCCCCAGGCAGCACCATGCATCTCTGCTCAGTTCATCATCCGCTTGGGTGTCTGCCTGGACTTTGGGCTGGGAGGCTGTGGAGCCCTGTGGAGCAGGTCTGTGCTCCCCTCTGCGAGCTCTGATAAAGTGCAATAACTTCACCTGACCTCAGATGACCTGCCAGAGCTGACCAAGACCTTCCATCCTACCCACCAGGCATCAGCAGAACCTGTTCAGAGATGTGGTTAAACTGCCATAAACGATTCCTGACAGAGAACCGCGTCTTCCCATCAGCAACTTTCCTGCTCTGCCGGTTCTTGCCTGCATAGCTGTGTCATCTCAGACCTCGCACATCCCTGGTCTGGTCAGTCTGCTGGGCTCACTCCTAAGCAGGGACCACTTTTTTGTAGCTCATGCCCTGTGCTGGAGTGTGCCTTCACGTCATGATCACAGCCCTGTGAAGTCTCTGCCTGGACTGCTAACCTGTCTCTTCTCCAGCACCTGTTTGAACAGTATTTTGGGAAAGCTCTTGATGATTCAGGTCAGCCCCTTTGGACTCCAGATTTCTCTGATAAGGCGGTTTGTTGGGACCTGACAGGATATTGGCTCAGTGTCCACAGACACCACTCAGCCGTGGGAGTCCTGTTCAAACACTGTCTTTTTATGTCAGACATTTCCAAATTCCGTTCTCACTCCCCCGCACCCCCTGCCTGGGTTTATACATCAACCAGTGCCTGGAGTCCTTATCGCTGTGAAGGGCTCTCCTCACCCTGGAGGGCTATTGTGTGAGTTTTTAAGTCATGACTCCTAGATATTGAGCAGGGCCGGTTTGGCTAGTTCTGGGCAAACAGGCTCCTGCAGTTGATTGGCATTTAAACAGAGCAGGTAATAGTTCAGGCCTCTCTGATATGTGCGCTAAGCATGAGAGTGCTCAGCTGGGCAGGACAGGCTCTGCCGCGGCTCCGGACATCATTGGCGAGGGTTTGGAAGCATGATCCCACTGAGAGAGCGAAACCCACCTTTTGCAGTGGACTCATACCACCCTCCAGCCCCCGAGTGCCCGCCGGGGGGCTAGCCAGCTTGCCCTGCCTCTGCCTCACACAACCGTGGGCTGAGCTGCCAGCGTAAGGCAGGTGGGTGCCTCCCACCCATCCCTAGGCACTCACGCAGTCCAGCTTGCTCTTCTTCCACAGGTAGAAGGGATCAGCCAGCTGCTTGAGGGAGTTTTTCAGGTTCACCGCAATGAGGGCTCCCAGGACAGACTGCAGAGAAGAGGGGATCATTATCAGCAAGGATGTGGATGTGCAGTGTGGATGCACCACGTTTTGCAGCAGATACTTTCTGTAGCGCCTGCCTTCCTTGGTCCAGTTACCACAAGGGAATGGGAAACAGTGATGCTCACAAAAATCTCACTTGGACCTGAGCATGATACTTTAGACTATTTTTGCTTCCAGAGACTCAGTGCAGACAGGACCCCAGGCCAGGAGCAAACTGTACTGTGCAGCAGTTTGCATCAAGCATTTCTGGAGCAAGGCTGTGCCTTTGCTTGGGTGTGTAGAGTATGTGATGCAATGGCCACGCTGTTTGTTACCTTTGGAAGAGGTTCGAGATAGATCCCCAGGGCCAGCATGGTCACCATAACCACCAAGGCCACAAAGAAACTTGCCACCTGCAGAAAAGAAAGAAATCATTTCAGCAAACATCAGGGTCTTCCTAACCCCCCTCTGGGCTTTTTCTGCTGCTTCAGCCAATGGCACCACTGCTCACTGCAGTATTTTATGTGAGCAGATGATTGCCTCTGAGAAATAGGCTAGGATTTTGCAGATAACCCTGAGCTTCCCTCACGTGGTAGCTCTGCTCAGTTGAGGGAGCCAGACTGGGAATGCAGATTTACAGTCTTACATCTGGGACCAATCCAAAGAACCATCCAGGGAACAAAATGGGGGTGGGAGGCAGGAAATTCTGCTTTAACAACAGCAATGTGAAGCACTCAGATATAAAGCTTCAGCAGACCTGCAGCAGCGATGTCAGCCTGGCAGCATGCAGCAGCTACAGGGGTTTGTGGTCAAATAGGATCACGTAGGGAAGAGAGGAGAAGGAGGTACTAACTTGTGATTTTCCTCCTGCTCCATCAACAGCGAGAGTGACAGAGAGAGCGCAGCAGATCACATGGATTTTGAAGAAGGATCCAAAGAAGTTGCTGCAGCCCAGGGCCAGCATTTCCTGTGGAGATGGAGGAATGTTGTCATCAGAAAGGACAGCTGCCCATCCTGCCCTGCCAACGCGTGTGAGCTACCAGGCAGGAGAGCAGGTGCCTGAGCCTGGGCTTGTGTGGCCAGAAAAGGGACCTTGGTTCCCTGCAGTGTGTCTCAGACCCTTTCCTTCCAATATGAGCTGGAATGGGCTGTGGCATAGCGGGGAAACCTGGAAGCACAATTCCACATAAACACGTTGTCATCTGTTGACACACTAAGGGCAGGGCTTCATGTGGTATGCATGGCTGTTACTGAAAGCTGCCACTGTGCCAGTGATGACAAAAGAGGATTATTTAATGTCCTGCCTCTCACAGTATCTAGGTGACACACCAGGAATCCAGGTCTTTCTCTACTTAGTGAGAAATACATGTGCCTTGTTGTGCTCCAACAACCTGCAAAAATGGCATCTGTGCCATCGCTCAGGGCTGAAGGCTCAGGTCTGGAGGGAAAGCAAAGCAGAGAGCTCAGACTAAGGCTTTCTTCCCTTTTGCAGTCTCTCTCCAGTCCATGGGAGATGGATCTGCCATGTCCTTTTGACCCATACATGGCAAGCTGCCATGTGAGCCTGCGTGCATGGGAGCAGCACTTCTGTTTTAAGCAGAGCACATTTGAAAGCTTCCCATTCATGCAGCGAGGTTTTCCTTTCACGCCTGAGAGCAAGGGGAACAGTCCTTGACTGCGTCCTTCCAGACCAAGCGTTACCTGGTTGGGGTCCACGTCGTAGCCATGCTTGGCTGCCAGTGTTCTCCCCATGGCTAAGTTGATCACGTAGCTCACGATGGCGAGCGAAAAGGCTGTGCCGATCATGTCTTTCCACTTGTTCACCAGGGGGAGGGTTGGCGCTGGGAACCTGCACTCAGAGCGGAAGCGAGAAGCAGTTGTGACACTGGTGTCTGGAGGCTGGTGAAGTGGGTGAGGAGATTGTGTGTTCAGGAATGACATAATCCATGTCTGCACTGTGGACAGCTTGAGTGGATGGTGGCAGTGGTGTAACAGAGCTCAGCAGTGCTGCCTGACAGTCCTGGAAGAGGACTGTCATACAGCAAGGAAGAGCGACGTGTTTTCCAGGCTGGAGGAAGATGAGGAGGAAGAAAAATTATCTGGAAGTTGAGTCAGACCTGCACATGCACTTACCCCATGCTGATCTTCCCAACTACTGGCATGCCGTACTTCTCGGGCATGTTAAAGCTGCCAGAGATTGCAGTCGCAACTATTACCTGAAAGTACAGAGAATAAAAGAGCAGTAAGCAGAAAGAGCATGAGCTCTCTCAGAAACACTGAGCTTGCTGTGCTCCTGGGGCTGACAGTAGAAAATTAGCACCAAATTCAGACTAGGAAAGGAGAGAAGCTCCCCAGCAGGAGTTACATTCCTCATCCTCAGCATCACTGGGATGCAGGTACAGTCTAACAGGGATGAGCTGGGCATCGGAGGTATCCTCCCTGAGGATGTCCCCGTTTCTGGCCCCAAGCCATGTGGGGGTCATGCCATATTCACTGTGAAGATGCTCTACGTGATGGGCCCTCTGTGAGCAGAAGTGGGTGTCCCAGGGCTGTAAGGGGAGGGGAGGGACTGTCTTCTGGAGGGTCCGAGGAACAGCTCGTGCGTCACTTACGATGATGATCTCCATGGGGATGGGCATCCGGATCTTTTTCATGTACTTTAGGTTGAGCTCCTTGACAATGATCAGGAGCAAAGCACTGACCAAGGCATAGACCAGGGAGGCCACATTGGTTTTGGGCAGACCTTTACAAATATCAATGAATGTCTAAAGGGGAGAGAAGAGGAGAAAGTGTCATGGGGAACCAGAGACTCTGGACAAAGTACACAGCACAGTGGAGAGCATTTGTTATCACAACTGCAAACACCCTGAGATGGGATGAGGATGAGAGCAGTGCTAGAAACTCTGCTGTTGAGAGATCAGCAACCAGCCCTGGGTCTCTGCTGTCTGGTTAAGTGCAGTTCTAGCTGCATCAATGGAGGGTGCATCTATGAAAGATGCAGGAAAGCCCAGGAATGGGTAAACCTGCTCATAGGAAAAGTTTGTGTTGCTAACAGTTGTGCAAGACTCCTGCTGTAAAGCAACACAGTTCGTATTGTCCCCAAGCCCCAGACCCATTTCATTATTTCTAATTAGAAACTAGCAGATGAGGACTCAGATAATACTGTATAGGAAATGCAATGGCAGCAGCGTAGGGGTGCTGGGCCGGGAGTGGTGCAGACAGCTGCGTTCCCCCTCCCTCCACCCTTTTCTTCTCTCCGAGTCCCCTTTCCCTTGCGTGGGTGGCAGTGATGCCTGCGGTGTGGTGGTCACTGGGGGAGGAGCTGCAGGGAAGGCCCCTGTCCAGAGCACCCACTTACATAGACGATAGCTAAGGGCCCGGTGTAAGATGGGACTGTCAAGCCGAAGACGTACTTGAGCACGGAGATGAGGATCTGCAACCCTGCTGCTGTCATGAAGCCCCTGATGAAAGACTCTGAGAGGTAGATAGCAACAAAGCCAAACTGCACGAATCCCAGGCACAGCTAGGGTAGGACAGACAAGGTATTATTAGAAGCATGCCAGCCTGAAAGGGCGAGTTGCAGAGCCTGAGCGTGCCCGCACCGGGCAGGCTGCTCCACTGGGAGAGAGGGTGCATCCCTCCCACGCAGCCACGGCATGGGCTGGGCTGAGCAGCCTGTCCTGGAGCAGGGATGGTGAGAGGAATGCTGCAGGGTGCTGGGGTGTCATCGCTGGCTGCTATCCTGCCCCAGTGGCTGGCCTCACCCTTGGCTAGTCTGTTTGGAGGATTTCATACCAAGACCACAGCTGGGGTGGGATCCCCCCAAAACCTCTATTCTGAGGCATCATCCACGGAGGAGTGGGGCCTCTTCTAGCATATGCTACCACCACCTTTGCTCCAGGGAGATTGCTCAGCTGACTCCGTGTGGGTCAGCTCTGGCCAAGGACACGAAAGAGGCGGTGCAGCAAGTCCTTACTTGTATGATGGCTGTCAGACAGGCTAACGTGGCAGAGATTTCCAGCCTGGCCGCTTCCAGGGCTGTGGTATTCACACTGGTCTCATTGGTAGTATGGTTGAAGTACTGGAAGTCTGACTCTGGAGCCAACTCATTGCAGACATTGCCAACAATAATGCTGATGACTGCAAAAGTACCTACAGCACAACACAGTGATGTCAGTAGTTTTCTCTAGAGAGCATCCTGTCCTGGAAGGCACTTGGACAGGTTAGGCTGTCCATACCGAGTCACCCAGCCCGTCACCGCAGCCAGCTCCATGGCGGGATCTAGCAGCGGTTCACTGGGGTGAGATCCCGCTGTGCAGCCAGAATCAGGGATCCCATAAACCGCTGACAGACCAAACATGCCCAAACACCTCTATTCTGGGACACACCGAGTACTCCTAGCCAAAATTGAACTGCCTTGTGCAGAAAATTGCTCTGCAGACTCTTACCTGGGACCATCTGATGGATACCACCAAGGAAGAGGTATGTTACCAAGGGGAAGAAGGAGGAGTAGAGCCCGTTGACGGGAGGCAGGTTGGCCAGCAGCGCAAAGGCCATCCCTGGAAAACACAAGGGAAATGGGCAGGTCCGTGCAGTTGGTGTCAGCCTCCTGCCCCGCTCACACTCACGTCACCTCCAAGAAGGTGCTGTGGCCAGCACAGACTGCTGCTTTCTGGGCAGGAGAGGCCAAAGAAGGCAGGGAAGGGCACCGCAGAGAAATACAAGGACAACCAGGCTGGAGGTAGAGCTTGGGTTTATACATGTCAGCAGTAAAGGTAGCTAATCCCCCCTGACTGCCCATCAGCTGTCATCTGCAGACCTTTACTTGAAGTGGCAAAGTGCTATCCCCTGTCAGTGACCCAGAAAGTCATTGTGTCTCACCTTGTGGCACTTGAATTGTCCCTGCACTGAGCCCACCGAGCACATCAGGCAAAATGTAGTCCTTAATTTTATACTTGGGAAGCCACACAAGTATTGGGAACAGGCTAAAGAGGATGAGTTTGAATCTGGAAGCTGAACATCTAAAGGAGATAAAACAAAAAATGCAAATAAGTAAAGAAGGAAGTGAGCTGAGAAGTGAACAAGCAAGGGAGCAAAGAAGGATCTTCCTAGGAATGTCTCAACCTTTTTCCCACACCAAATCCTGAGCCCAGTGTCTGGTGCACAGCCCTTCCCTGCGAGAGTGCAAGGCTCATGCAGTTAACTGGCTGTACATGTCATGGAGGATTTTGTGGGGACCTTCTTGAAGGATTTAGCTCCCCAATATATTGCTACCCTTCACATAGGGGACAGGTGAGCTGTAGGGAGGAAACACAGCTCAGAGATTCGTGGGGCAGTTGCACAGAGCCAAAGATGAACTTTTTCAGGTGCTCGGTCAAAAAAACTCAGCATGTCTGAAAGCAGCTTGCTTCTGGGTTGACGCATGCAGTATCTCACATCTCTGCCTGCTAACATGTATGTTCTCTCTTTCTTGTATTATTGCCTTCCTTTTTCCAAGGAATGGAGCTAGATTTCCAAGATGGTGATCAACAGGATTATTGATCTTTATTTACACAATTACTGATCTTTAAGGAAAGCCAGTACTGTTTATAATTAGAAAGCTGATAAAAGGAAATCCCAGTTGGAAAGCTTAAAGAAATAATCCACACGCCTGTACCTACATCACCAATTTTACCTTTTTCACTATTAAAAACCCACTGGAAAACAGAACCCCAAATCCCAAATGCGCTTAGTGCAAACTGTTCTGCTTATTTGCCTTACAGCCTAACAGCTGAGGCAGTGAAAAGAATAACCAGTTTCACTTGCTCCAGTACAATTTGCATTTCTCCTGTGCCTTTTGTCCATCAAAGCCCTGAAGATCATGGAGAAGGTTTCCCAGGATAAAAATGGGAACTATATCCCCAGGTCTGAATTATGTCCCAATTCCAGACCAAATCTGGTTTACGTTTGCCCCAGCTATAGCATTCTATGTTACCTGAACAGGTTTTTCAATTTTTCCCCAACGGGGTAAGTTCTGCTTTTCTTCTCAAACTCTTCATCGAAGAGGCTGACCGAATATGCAGGGCGTTCGATGACATAGCGAGGCCTGGCGTGGTTCATCTCTGGATCATTTAAATTTTTCCCAGAAAAAAGAAAAAGCAAAGCCAAGAATGTGACTGGAGCTGGCCCCACCTGCAATATAACAGACCGGACACCTCCAGCGTCTGGGAGCCCTCCCCAAACATCTCCACCCTAAATAGTTTCCCTGTGGCGCAGAGGCAGGTCCTGGGAGTGGCTTCTCCCAGCACCGGGGGCTGCTGCTCCCCAGCGCGGGGAGCTTTTACCAGCTATTTTGAGGTGATGCTAATGAGCGATGCTGCGTGAAGGGGACCAGAGCGCGTCCTGGATTGTCTGGCAGATGAGCATGGGTGTTAATCTTAGCTCCGCCAGTGACTGCCTTTTTGCCTTGGGCAAGTCACTTGACCTTTCTCATGCCTCAGTTTCACCATCTGCCAGTGGGGATGGCGAGACTGCAACGCTGGGCAGCCCTGACATTGCAATGGTAGATACTGGCACCGTGATTAAAGGCAGTTTCCATCCGAGGCGTTCTGGCTATGCTGCCGAGTGGTCTCATTTGCATTTATCAGCCTTCCTGTTTCTCACTCGACGTGAGAGGCTGTGGATAAGTCCTTGGTTTATTCTAGGAAGTGATGTGCAGAAAGATAACCATTGCTAATTCATTTCAGTGATGAAGATGCCAAAACATCTGGGTGGACTAGTCCTGCCCAGTGGCTGGGTCTCACCAAAAAAAGATGATGAACTTAAGACAATCCTTATTTTACTGTGAACAGCAGTACCTGAGAAGAGGGGAGAATCATTACGAACTGGAGAGGCTGGGAGTGGAGGGAGGAAGTGGTCGGATATAAACCAAGGATCTTGGTAATTATTTGTGGTATGGCATGTATCTAACTGGGTCATTGCCCAACACAGGAGTAGAAGAGGGGGTGGAAAAAGCTGGTGATTCAGTCAGGAGAACGAATCAAGAAACAACATCCAGGTTGCTGAGAGCTTACGGAGTGATTTGAATGTACCAGGTCCTCCCCTCTCCTCTTTTGACACTGTAAGTACCGCTGAATCAGTGCACACCTTGACACCGAGTTCAGTGGAACCAGGATGAGCAAAATGTCCATCTGTAGGACTAATGTCAGTCCTCGCTGATAAGCAGTTACCTCAGAGTCGGGGCTGGAAGACATGAGTAATATGTAGCAGAGCAGCCCAGCAGTCCAGGGCAGGCAGGAAAGTATGATGCAGGCAGATGAAACTTTTGGGAGAATTTAGGTCAACAGAATCATTATGCAAATAAGAGCTAATGGATTTAGAAAGGGAGGTCACCAACCCCCACTATTGCCGGGGATGCTTTAGTGAGCACAGGGGAAATCAAGTGGAGTTTGCTGTAAAACAGCTCCAGCAATCGGGTGCTTCTGATTCCAGGCTCTGTTCTGCACCCACGCTCGCTCAGGAGGGACCCCAGCCTATGTCTTTGGAGGGCCAGCTAGGTGAAGGAGCAGATGTGCCCCTCTTCCTTAATTGCATTAAGCATTCCTGCTTAGTCCAGTGCCCTCTGCAGGCATGCACACCTTGGCAGCCCTGCTGCTCCTTTTCAGCTAGAGATATCCTTCCAAGAGCAATTACAAGCTTTACTTTTTGGAGGATTGGTGCAGACCAAGGCTAAGTGGTGTCCTAGGCTCTTTCCCCAATCCCTACATGCATGCCAGAACCCCATCTGATAAGTGGTCGTTCCCTGGATTTCCCACATCAGTCTGCGCAAGTCTTGTCCCTGCCACCAGACCCCGTTGCTGAGCAGATTGCCAGCATGCCCAGCCTTTCCCAGGTCCCAGCCCCACAGCTCTGCTCTAAATTTGTAGTTCTCCCTTGTGAATAATTTCAGGTCCAGGCCCAGGCCCAGGCTCAGCAACAGGCTTCTGAAGGGTGATAAACCCACCCGAGTTTCTGGTGCAAGAAGTCTCCCTTAGCTTTGTTTCTTGGCTCCATCACTTGCCGAGCAGTGTGCCTGCCATCAGACAGACTGAATCAGCCAATTATATCACAGCTCTTTAATGAATTTCCCCCGCTGAGTGAAAGTGCTGGCAATCAGGAAAAATAATAAACAAGGCAAGTAGAGGGAAAAATACGCCCATGATTAAATTCCGTCTTAAACAAACAGGCTAATGATGTCAGCGTCTCGGACAGAGTCAAGTTCTTGACTTGGCTTATCACTGGCCTTGCCCTAGATCAAACAGCAGGTTAAACCTTCGAGATTTTGGAATTAAAGAGAATGAGCTGTGTGACTGCTCCTTGAACAAAAAGCAAAGCCAGCTGTTCTGGTGTTGATGGGATAAGACCACGGCAAGCTGCAGAGCTGGTTTAAATCCTGCAGCTGGGGCAGGATGCTGAAGCAATGCAACGTGTGTGGGGAGAAAAACAGAGTGCCAGTAAGTTGCTGCGTGGCAGGGACCAGTTTTTTCAAGAGCTCGGTTCCAGTATGGGCATGGAAATACAGGAAGAGGTCTGGGGGAAGAGCTTCAAGTGAGGTGCCCCTGTTACAAGCTTTTCAGGAAGCCCATTCCTCCAGTGTGTTGGCTAGAGTGGGCGATGCTGAGAAACGTGAAGTTTGGCCTCACTGGTATGTCTACTGAGCCTGGGGTCTTGGAGAAATTGTGACACACTGGGTACATGACTGTGGTGTGATACTCGGAGCAAGCAACAAACGAAGGCAGAACTGCTTCACTCCGAGAATATGATGCAGGTGAACAGTACTGTCCCCGTAGGTCATCAGCTGAGAGTCCCATCCGTTCATACCTGGCTGATCCCTGCCCTGCCAGTCTCAAACCAGCCTGTGCATGTCAGGCACAGACCTTTTTTTCCAGTGTTCATCTTGCAAATGCACTTACTAAGCTCTTATCTTCTGTCCCCGTGCTGGTGATAGCTGTGTTTGGGAAGAGAAAAGTCACATTGAAGTTTCTGGCTAGTGTTGATAGGAGCCATTGGCACAAACCCACTTTCCTGTGCTGGCATAGGCATAGAAAAGGGAGCCCAGTCCAAGGAGTGTGAGTCGAAATTAAGTGGAAAAGCATCTCGTCCCGTGATATAAGGGCCCCAACCGACCCCAGTGCAAGAGCTGAACATTCAGGGAAAGCCTCTGCTAAATCTGAGGGAGAGAAAAATCAGTGAAATAATGTTTCCTCCTTTGTCTGCCCCTCTCCATCCCCCCTTCCCCCTGCATGAGGCGATGCACATGCAGATCTTGCTGATTACTTCTCAGCTGATGGAGTTCAGCGTTCTGCTCTTTTCCAAATCCCACATGAATCTTCATTAAAGACGCCTCTCTCCCAGCTCCACTGCCCAACAAAGGGTTATAAAAAGCAACTCTCCCCTACCCCAGGAGACAAGGTCTGCCTGGAGAAGGCAAGCACAGGTGCAAGGGTTTGGTTGCGACACCAGGACAAGGTCTTGACTCCTGTTCCACTGAATCAGTGCCTTCAGCACTGTGTCCACTGCGATTCCCAACCTCCAGCTTGCAGCTCTGGCTGCAAATGCCATGGAAGCCCTGGGGCAACATGGTGAAAGGGCCCAAGACTCACAAGGTCAGGTGAGGAAGCCATCACCTCCTCCCCCAAGACCTGTGCTGTGCTTCCTCACCAAGGCATGGCATGGTGAGGGACAGGGTGGCTGCAGTGCCAGGCTCTGCGGTGCCAGATGCTGCAGTGCTGGGTGCTGCAGTGTTGGGTGTTGCGGTGTCGGGTGTTGCAGTGCTGGATACTGCAGTGCCGGGTGCTGTAGTGTTAGGTGTGCAGCGTTGGGTGTTGCAGTGCTGGGCGCTGCAGTGTTGGGTGTTGCAGCGTCGGGTGTTGCAGTGCCGGGCGCTGCAGTGTTGGGTGTTGCAGTGCCGGGCACTGCAGTGGTGGGTGTTGCAGCATCAGGTGTTGCAGTGCCGGGCGCTGCAGTGTTGGGTGTTGCAGTGTCGGGTGTTGCGGTGCTGGATATTGTAGTGCTGGGCACTGCAGTGTTGGGTGTTGCAGTGCTGGGCGCTGCAGTGTCAGATGTTGCAGTGTCAGCTGTTGTAGTGCCGGGTGCTGCACTGCCGGGTGCTGCAGTGCCGGGTGTTGCAGTGTTGGGTGTTGCAGTGCTGGGTGCTGTGGTGCTGGGTGCTGTGGTGTTGGGTGTTGCAGTGCTGGGTCTTGCAGAGCCAGATGCTGCTGTGCTGGGTGCTGCTGTGCCGGGTGCTCTCTCAGACTGAACTCTGCCTCACCCTCCTGCTGCACACCCGCTTCCCTCTCCCTTTCACGCCTCTGGTGTTGAGCTGGGCTCACAAAGCACACAAGCAGGAGGAAAAGGAGGTTTCTGCTGTCAGTCAGTTCAGGTATTTCAAAAGGATGTTGTATAATTCACCTGGGCTATCAGATGCCGATCAGCCCAGTGGATCAACCCCTGTGCTCCCGGGTTGTTCACTCTCTCCGACCTCCTGGCACCAGTCTGACTGGTGGGCCACACCAGGAGCTCATCACCACGGGACCCCCAGCATGTTCATTCAGATCAGTGTCTTCAGCTGGGCTGTTTGACTGGGCACACTTTCTGCTCACAGTTAAAATTGCTTTGATCCAATTGCGTTCTGTTTTACCTTTGGCGCTAAATTGCCGTAGAGTTCATCTCCAAATGAACTGATTCAGGAAGAAAGCATCTTGCAGTGGTAAAGCTGGATTTATAGTCCCACATTTCTGGCACAAGTATATGGATAAAAACATCTTTCTTAGTAATCTGGGGAAGGGGAAGAGGCAGAAGCAGGGAAGCGGAGGCTGTGTTTCAGGGGGCTGAGCAGCTGGCTGCATGCACGGTGCCACACACTGAATACACACAGCGTTTGACCCTGGGGTTTAACTTTTTCTTAACCTTTGCCCTTTGGAAATAGAAAAGGCTGATGCTAGGACAGCTTATAGATCAATTCTGAAAAATATCCTATCCCAAAAACGCCTTCTAGCCTCAGAAAAGACAAAATGCCAGAGTCCATAAAGTTCAGTCAAATTTAGCTGTTTCAGTCAATTTTCTATGAGCAGCACGCAGGAACCATCATGATGGCTGGTGGAATAAAAGCCAGAGGGAGAGGGAGAAGGAGGGAGAGAGGTGCTGGGAGGTGATAACTGGCCTGACCATGGTAAGGCACAGAGGGAGCTGTATGCCACGGCTGCAGGGGCAGGGAGGAGACATCTCTGCTTCCCTCCAGCTCCCACCTTCCCATCACGTTGCACCGTGCTGCAGCCTCGGCTTTAACATGCCCCTCGGGAGCAGCAGTCCCGTTCCTCCACTCCTACACTTTTGCCACGAAGCAGCCAGGCATTAAATCAATGTTTTCTTTTTGTTTAGATTAAATATTTGGAGTGTTAAATAGGTGATTTCCATAAAGCAGATGGCCCTTTTCTTGTTTTAAGCGACCCAGCCCAGCGCAGGCACCGGGCAGGAGCACTGCACTGTTCCCTTGTTCTGCCGTCGCTGGGCCGGTGCCAATGTTTGATGTACCACTTCACACGAGTTTCTAACCAAACTAGCTCTGCGCTTGGTAACCAGAATAATAAGATCTGCAGACATCTGCCAGCTACTGAAGGTGAAGCCAAAGTGTTTGTCTCAAAGGCTGTTTATTAAGTAAAAAGCTTATATTCAGTGGCTCTGCTTCTGCTCCTTTAAATGCTGTTGTAAATGTAGCAAATGCTGTGGGCATGGGGGATCTACTCTGCACTGACATCGGGGTAAATGAGCCCAGATTTGGCCCACTCTGTGATTTGTTTGATTAACCCACTTGTTCCCAACCCCACCCTAACTCTCCATTACTTTTGTAGTTGCATCCAGCGCCGTACCTCGCCGAGGAAGGGCTAGGCTGGGGTGAGGCAGCGGGCACATGGCCTGGGGTGCTGCGGTCTGGGATGTAGATATCACCCCACCACAGTCCTCTGAAAGCCACTGCCTTCCCTGCCCTGCGGTCCCCCAGAGGTGTCACCTTGCTGAGCGTGGCACAGCAGTGCTGGGAGCAGGCTGCCAGCTCCTTGGCAGGCACGGAGCAGTGCCTGCCCTTAACGGCATCTGAGTCTGGCCCCTGGAAAGCAGTGTGTCCATCTTCCCCATCCCATTGCAGCTCCCTTGGCATATGGAGCCATTGGGATGGGGAGGAAGGAAGGTTGGAAAGTGCAGGAAGAAGTGAAACTTCAGCATCCCTCACTGCCACGAGTCTCTGCTCTCCGCATGCCTCTGACACAGACCTTGCCCTCCGCCTTTGAAGAGCAGGTGGGCAATGCAAATCCCAAGGAATTAAAAAGTTTGCAGACTGCAGCATTCTTGTTCTGCCTGCAAACACTTAGCCAGGATGCCTGCTGAGAGCTCGTTCCTGCACATGCTCCCTGCCACTGTGGATTCGCTCTTGGAGAAGGAAAAACACCTCTGGGATCACCCAGTCCATCCTCCCCCAGAGGCAGAGGATGGGACAGCATTTCTCTGCTGGGAATCTCTGACCTGGGGCAGAAATACTGTGTGGCCAGCCACAAGTGTCACTCCAAGGACTTATCTTCAAGGCAAGGAAGGACAGGTCCCCAGCTTAAGTTTTCAGCTTGCTTACAAATAAGGACTAGACAAGTTTTATCAGGGCAGAGCAGAAAGCATCTTAGCTGCTTGAGCAGCAGTTTACCACAACGGAGCGGGCTTATGGGGGTATTTTCTCTTGCCTATATAGAAGGGACCCTGCCCAGGCTGGACCTAAACATCCCATGAAATGGCACTGGGAGGAGCTGGAGACCCTGCACCCAATCTGACAGGTCCCAGTCTGGGAGCACTTCTCTTTCCCAGCTTTAAAATTCCCTCCTGATCTGATTGCATGCCCACAGCCATGTACCCATGCACCAGGATCAGAGCAGCAAAGACCCCTTGTCCAGGTTAGATTCCTGTGCACAACCAGTGCTCCTCAACCGTTGCCTTCAGGCTCCACATCCTTTTTCCGTGTACCTGTATGTGCAAAGTCTAATTTGGGCTGCAACATCCTTGGGACAGGGACTGCTTTACCTAGTCCCATGCATAGAAAGTTCTGTTCATAACAAGGACCCAGAAACAGAGGGTCTGTCATCAGTATTGCCTCTCCTATACCAGGCAAATCCCCCCACAGATCTCAGCACGAGCCAGCCAGGACAAGATGGCAGGATTTATTCTAGTAATAATTAATTCACATATTTGGCTCTTCCAGCCTCTCTTCATAAATCAAGCTCTTGGATCGGTGGTGCTGCTAATTCCTGAGTAAATCTGCTGCTGTAAATCCCCTTTGCAATAGGAGGGAGAAAAAGAGAAGGGGGGGTAAAAAAAAAAAGTACCAGTTCTCCAAATACTGAAACTCACACCCAGTGGCTGTGCAACCAGAGTGTAAATCCCCCACGCCCACCCAGACAAAGAGCACGATTGTTGGAGCTGGGTTACCTGCGCCTCGCCGGGCAGAGAAAGGGCCGATTCTGCGAGGGGAGCTGCAGATGTGGCAAGAAAGCCCAGGCAGAGAGGTGCTCCCAAGGAGGTGTGCAGAAGTCTGTGCTCAAATAAGCCAGTGAGTCATTTATAAATCACCTCAGTCAAGGGGACCGAGGGCTGTGCTCGGCGCCTGATTGGCTTGCAGGAGGTAATTGCAAGCAGGTACACCCAGGCTAAGCCCAGGAGATAGCCAGGGGAGATAAGGAGAGATCTGAAGAGGGACAAGGGCTTTTTTGGATGTCCCCCCTCACCCCACCCCTTCCCACTCAGGCTTGGGCCGTTTGATCGCCTCTGCAGGTCCCTCCATGCTGCGGGCTCTCGGTGACAATAGCTCATATTCACCATCACCCCAGGCCCCCTCCCTCACCTGCTTCGGACTCGGGGCAGGAGAAGATGCTTTTGTTGGCCTGGGCGAGCTTCCCGGCGCGGTGGGTAGCGTCTCCCCGGCCTTTGTGCTCTGGCCGACTCTCCGCCTCCGGAATGGACAATGGTGCGCTTTGTGCCAGCGCCGGACCCCGCCGCTTGGGCTTTGAAGATGGGATTGGCAGGGGAAAGCAGTTTCTTTCTTATTTCCAGGTTCAAAGGGATGAGAGGAGTGGGAAAGAGAGGCAAAGCCCCCGCTGCCTGCCCAGGAGAGAGGGCACAGGCTCCCTTCCTCTGCGCGGGGAAGAGGTCGAAGCCCTCGGCAGCACGGGGATGTGCCGGTGCGGATCAGGCTGGGCTGTCATCAGCCTTGCAGGCATGGTCCCCAGGCAGGAGCCACACCTTCGCCACGTGCTCTCTGCAGGAGAGTTTGACAGGTTCCTCAGATGCCCCTGGCAGTGGACAGGGATGGAGCGGGGAGGTGCCTGGATGGGCTGTCTGAGAGCTGCAGACTTGGGAGCCACCCTGCAGAGGTACCAGTTGATCCCTGGCCTGGGAAGTGGCTGATGTCTCAGGAGAGGCAGCATTTTGAGCTGACAAAGGTGCTGGTGTGGCATAGTGTGTTGGCAGGCAGCAGCCAGCTCAGATGAGGGGAAAGGGCTTGTCCCCTCCTGCCACCGTGTCCTGCCACCGCTGTGCTAAGCTGTGTCCAGGCTCTCCTCTCCTCCCAGAGGGACTCGAGAGTGCAGGAGCAGGTACTGGTCGGAATGTTGCAGATGATGAGGTAGACAGGGACATCAAGCAGGGGACATTACCAAAGGAACGGGCCACTAGAAGGAAGATGTAGGGGGTTTTTTTGCTGTGGAAGGAATTGATCTTTCATGTTCCTCTTGTCCTCCAGGACAGCTTGGCATGAGCTGCTTATAGGGGATGGCTCTGCTGCCCTCCCTGCTCCGGGCGTGAGCCCAGAACACAGACACAGGGCAGGTGGGGTGTGCTGCCACCTCTGAGCATTTGTTGGCCTGTGTGTGTGGAAAATGATGGGAAAAGGGAGAGGGGAAAGAGAAGGCAGGGCACCGAGAGAGGAGGGAGAAGGAGGGGGGCATGGCTGGGGGCAGGGGGAAGGGAGAAAACAATTATGTTGCCTTTGCTCACTCCCAGAGGCTCTCAGAGTAAAAATCTCTGGTACCTTGTGCATGCACAAGGCATCAGTGTTTACTGCCAAGAAACCCCATCGCATGGGAATCAATCATTGTGTCTGGAGCATGCCAAAGGAACACCCTGCTGGAGGGTGCTGGAGGAAGGGGACTGATTCATTACCATCTGACAGAGGTAATAATTGCCAAGCAGTTATCCTGTAAATGTCATTAATAACCCATATCAAGTGTTTTTTGTTAAAGGGCAGCCTGATATGGATGGAGCCCTTTGAAACGGAAACGCGTGACATGGCAGGAGGACCAGCCCACAAGTGCACACAGTGGTCCCAGCTGTGGGGCAAATCCAGGGAACCCAGAGCACCAGCACCCAAAGGTCCCAGCCACGGGGACCTGCTCGCAAGGCACCACAGAAAGAGAGGAAACAGCATCTCTGCTGCAGAGGGGGTGCTGGCATTGCTAAACTGCCTGGGCAATCGGCTAATGCTAAAAGGGACTTTTTTTGCAATCATTGAACTGCCACTTTTCCTAGCAGAGCTCCAATGAAAGGTTTTTTTCCCTTCGCTTGCCTAAACTGACATCCCAATGTAGGCAGAGCTGTGGAGCTGGAGAAGTGGCCATCAGCACGGGGGGGTAAATGACCCATTTGAGATCAGTATCTGAGCTTGGAATAGGACCACAGAGCCCTGAATTGAAGCTTCCAGTCTAATCACAGCCATCTGCCTTTGAAAAAGAGAAGCTGCCAAGCAGAGAGGCTCTGCAGCCAGTCTGTGCATCCAGAAGGGACAGGTCTCACCTGGGGGACCAGCCCAGCTCCAAGCTTTGGGAGCAACGTCAGCTTCATTTCAGTCTAGCTGATATGAAAAGTAAAATCCCAAAGCTGGCTCACTGCATGAGCGAAACGGGAACAGCTCCAGGCGAGGAGGCTGCTGGTGCTTCTCGTCCTCCGAGCTGTCTGCTCTTTGCATCAGGCCCTGGCCAGGCACGTTGTGTAGGACCCAGCAAGGTCAGCAGTGGGGACGCCGGATCCAAGGGAATGCCACTGATCCCTGGCAGACAGACAGTAAAATGCAGTCACACTGGGAGGCAAAGCCAAACCAGCCAAAGAGACCCAGCAGTGCAGTTGCTTGGGGCTTGGGCTGGGACACTGGCAGGGCAGAAGTCCAGCTGGCTGGATTTCTTGCCCACCAGCACTGGCAAAACCCAGGGAAGTTCTCAGTCCTGTGCAAGGTAATTTGCTTACAGGGGATGACTTACGTGAGACTTTCAGACTTGCTCTGTCCCCTTCAAATCCAGGTGTCCCTCCTGCACGGACAGACAGTTCCTGCCACGTGGGGACAGGGGGGCTCACGGGGAGGGCTGGCAGCTCCCCGTTGCAAAAGCTGCTATTCCAAAGTCCTGGTGGGTGTGATCAGGGAGCTGCAAGCTCTTGCCCTATAGAGAAACCAGCCTCGTACAGCCATCAATGGTTCTTTGGCATTTCTTGCAACAGGAGGTGCAGTCCTGGTCAAATTCCAGTTTCAGTAACTATAACTCCCATTCTGCTTCTTTCTGCTTCGGCCAAACACACCGCGTGTGGCCCAAGCCACTCTGCTGGGATGTGCCCACCAACGGCCCAGCCAGGATGATGTGCAGGGCACGGATGAGTGTCTGGGAAGCACTGGGGCTGCCCGGAAAGCTGGGAGGCACTGGGAGGTGCACGGACACCACAGGATCTCCCCTGAGTCAAACATGGAGCCCTGGGTGCATGGACTGCTGAGCTGTTTATCTTCTAGTGTGATAACAGCATACCAAGTACTGGAATGTGTGGATTTATTTGCAGGTGATTGATATTAGCAGATATATTGCACTTAATGAGGGTAATAATTCAGTGGTAATTTACTGATGGAAATTATGGGGAAGGTTCCTTGGAGCCCCAAGGTTAGAGTAGATGGGGAAAGGCAGTGCATCCCACAAGGCAGAGGGGGCTGGTTCCTGGGAGCTGTGCTGGTGGTGGGACCTGCAGGTAGTCTCCCTCCTGCCCTCCCTCCCTCCCTCGGACCTGCAGCTGGAGCTGCTTCTTGCTTTCAGACAGGTTTGCCAAGGGAACAGGGCTTGTGCAGCCACAGGTGTGGGTCAGAGCCAGGGTCTGGATGGAGATGCTGCAGCTGGAGCTGGGCAGCCTTTGTGGAGAGAAACTGGTGCTTCCGGGTGGATCTCCATGGGACACATGGCTGATGTGTCGCTCAGGCTGTGACACCTGCACAGGGGTCATCTGAAGTTAGGTGCGGTGTCCCGCTTCCCTGTCTGTCCCTTCAGGAGCTTTTAAAATCAGTGGTGTTCCTCGACCAGACAGGAAAGCAGAGATTTGGGCTGCCAAATTCCTGCAGGAATGAGGTGGCCATTCCTGGAGCAGGGCATTGGATGTGCCCACTGCTGTAGGATGCTCTGGTCTCCTGGCTGCTAGCAGAGGGTGGGCAGGGCTTGGTACCCACCGGGCATCCGCAGCGAGCAGTGTCACCCACAGGGGCCACGTGCTGTGGGGCAGAGCCTGGCTGGAGTGGTGAAATTCCCAGGGCTGGTTATCATCATTTCCTTCTCGCCCAGGAATGCAGCTCCTGGGCCTGGGCCGGACGCCACGCTCTTGCTGGCAGATGTGGCCGAGCCGCCGGCTCTGTGGTGCCAGGTGATGGAGACACAGGTCTCACTTGAAAGGGAACCGCCAACTTTTAACGCTTTCCAAGCTTCCCCCTTCGCTGCAGGGACACGCAGTTGGTCTCACCAGCTGGCATAGGGGTCAACGGCTTTATCCAGGGAAGAATAAAGTACGCAGTGTCCTAGAGGGAGACAGCAGGATTATTTACAGCACCAAAATAAAGGGTGGAATGCAGAAAGGCATTGGGAGGTTCAAAGCTGCCCCTATGGCTTACAGCAGCACGTGGATGTTCCGTGCAGTTTATTTCGTGGTGTGAACTTAGAGCTGGGGAGAGGCACTACAGCTTTCTGGTTATCTGCCGGCGGGAGTTGCTGTGTCTCATCTGCTCAAAACCTTTACAACCTGCCTTAGCCCTGCAGGAACATCTCCGAAGGCAGGGGAAGGGGTAGCCTCCTGATGGAACTGTGTCCTCTGCACGCATCTATTGAATAAGCCCTGTCACGTCAGCGCTGACCCTTGTCTTCAGAGGGAGGCCACCTCATGGGAGAGCTCTGGGCCACAGCTGCAGGGCTGGCACGAGCGCACCATGCAAGTGCATCCCCAAATTGGAGGCTTTGCAGTGTAAGGTACCCTGGCTCGGGGAGCAGAGGACATTCTGTTGGTTCGAGTCAGCCCCACCGACTCTGATCTCCCTCTGGAGCACAGCAAGGGCCTCCCGAGCAAGCATCACCCCCGAGAAGACCCTGCCCAGCAGAGGGGCAGCCCCCAGGGAGCATCGTGGAGCAGCTGCCGGGCTGTTTGTCCTCAGCAAAGTGCTGAGGCTGGATGGTGCTCTCCTGACAGCCTTCTTCCCAGCTCTGCCTCCCGTGACCTTGAGCAAGGGCTGTTATCTTATTTGTAAAATAAGTGCAAGATAGCTGCCTTCTCCAGGGGAACACACGTGTGCTCAGCAAGGTCTGCCCAAGGCCCAGAAGCATGAGCAGTGCTCAGCAGCAGGGCGACCTGCTCCCAGGGGCTGGGTGGGGAGCAGCCCCAGCCCACACCTTCAGTCAAAAATGCAACATGCATGGCATTGCAGCAGCTCCGCAGCGGCAGCGGGATCGCCCCCAGCCCGCAGGCTGCCGTGCGGAGGATCCCGCTCACCTGGAATCCGGGCTGGGGGCTGGCTCCGGGCTCTGCCTCCCCCCACCGCGTATTTCTTTCCCCCTCGAGGCTTTCTGCCCACTCTGGGAATTAGGAGAGTCAACTGAAATGAGGCTTTTTTTGCTTAACAATTGAATTCCAGTAAAGGGAGGTTTTCCAGTTTAAAAAAAAAAGAGGAATCTATCCCAAAACAGAGTGAGAAGGTGTGTGGAGGAGTTTGGGAGAAGCTCAGCAACACCCAGCTTCTCCCTCCTTTACGCTGGTGTCTCTGCAAGATGATGCGAAGCCAGGGAAGCCGTGGGAGTAGGGGGGGTGTGGGTGGAAAGCGAACGTGGTCGCAGCAGAGCAGGAGCCATCGGGTTTGTAGGTTCGTGGCTGCCTGCTATGTGGCCTTGGGCAACTCATCAAGGCCAAAATGCTCAAACCTCAGTGATGGGAGATAAGCCACGAAATAAAACATCTCATTGTTTAGGGATCTGAGGTCAGTATCTTCTGAAGTACTCAGGTGTTTAAAGTGAGGATGGCTGCGATGGAGGTCCTGTCGCCCCTGGTTACAGAGATCAGGATCCAGCTTTTAGATGAAAGAGCTGGCAGCCTGCTTTGCCTTTTCCAGAAGTTTTGGGCAGGGTGTTGTCGTGCTGCAGTGATGGCCGGGCGCCGGTGGCATGAGGCCAGGAGCCAGCTCAGGCTGCCAGTCTGCCTCGAAAGAGTCAGCAGGCAGCAAGCATTTAAAGCTAAACAAATAATTTCAGGCCAGAGGGATGCAGTGCCTGGGTGAAATCTGTTGGGAGCATGGTTCTCTGCTCTGAGCCTCACCCAGGGCTTGGAGGGAGGCTGTAGCCCTGGGCCATGCATGCCCTGGCTCCTGGTCTGGTCTGGCCACATCCCCAGGGATGCTGGTAGCCTCATGCAGCCGGGCTTTGCAAGACCCAATGGTGCAGCAGGAGGAAGCATGTCTGCACTCTCCCTTTGGTCAGTATGACAGTGGGTTAACCCAAAAGGCTGCAAGTCACCGTGGTTCACATCTGTCCATGCTCTGAGGAGCTGCTTGTTCATGCAGGACAGTCCGGCTCATCTGAAGCGAAAAGTGAGAGAATTTGAGAGCAGCGAGCTCCTCATCGGGCAGCAGATACACACCAGCGGGGGGCTGAAGTGGATCTTGCTCTCCAGGTGCAGACAGCACTGAAACTCCTTAGCGAAGACAATGTCCACCCCTGTGCAAAGAGCCACATTCACCCTGCGCTGAGCACCACTGCATGCTCGGTCCTACCTCCATCACCGGCCAGCTGCCCACTGCTGTGGCACGGGGCCAGCAAGCCTGTGCCTGGCCCTGGGCTGGCCCTTTGCTCAGGGAACAGTCCCAGTTCAGTGAAACCAGTCCTTCCCAGACCACTGGGAGTTGCTTTTGCTGCTGTTACTCCTGCCCGCACCCTGCTGTGGGTCTGGCCCACGCATGGGACTCTCTCCACAGCACTCAGCATTTCTGGAGGGCTTTGCAAAATGCACATCAACTGCAATGAGGGGTGGAAAACCCTCGAAGCAGAGCACTGCCCTAGCCAGTGCCCCACGGGACTGCGGTGCAGCCCCATGCCAGGCTGGCTGGAGCAAACCCACCTGTCCCAGCAGACGGCTGGCAGCAGACTGTACTTTGCTGCTGTCCCACGTGCGGTGGAAAGGACGCCTGAGGCTCAGGCTTGCTGCTGACTTCAGCATGTACCTTAGCTGACTGGTAGACTGGCCACAGCCCCTAATCCTCTCTACGTGCCGGCTCGCAGCCCTACCGCGTCCCCCGGCCCCACTGCTTGCAGCCCCCGGGGCTGGGCAGAGAGCCCTGTGGCCCCACACAACCCCACACGTGGATGCTCCCCACAGCTGGGACAGGGTAACAAAAGCTCCCGTGTGATGGGTTTGAAGGAGAAGCATCAATATTTGCCGTGAATAGGCAGACAAAGAAGCAGAGGGCGAGAGGACAGTGTCCGCTCCTGCCTGCCTGTGCTTCGAGCAGGGGCTGACTGTGCAGCCCTGGCAGTTGCGGGGGGTGACAGTCACACAAGCCCCATTAGTGTCACCCACAACGGGCTCACTGCTGGTGGGTTGAGGTGGAATAATAGGGCAGTGATCGAGGAAACAAAGCATAGTCATTCAAGTAATTAATAGCGTGAGCAGTGCTCATGTGAAGAGGTGCCAGTGTGCCGCGGGATGCTCCGACGCTGCTCCGTGCCCAGCCATGCCGTGACACCAAACCCTTCGGGAAGGAGCGAGCGGTGCCCGGCACGGGGCTGGTGCTGCCACACGCGAGAGGGACCAGGCACGTCCAAGCACGGCGCACGCAGCCTGCAAAAACATTTGCTGACACCCTCCAGATGCGGTTGCATACCTGCTGCCCGGTGGCACTAGAGGGCAGAGGTAAGGCTTTGCCTGATGCCATGATTTTATTTTTCATGTTTGAAGCTATTGAAAGCTTACCTGGAACTTTGAACCTCTAGGGTTTATCAGGTTTGCTTTTCGGACTAACATCTTGAAGTGGCTGAGATCGCTGCGTCACTCTCAATCCCAACTCCAGGGTAATAGGGCTTTCAAACAGGAAAACTTAATCTTTTAAAATCTGCTTTGCAGCTTTTTAAGCTACTTTCCAGTGCCTTTATTTTAATTATCACAAGTTTACTAAAAGAATTTCATTCCGCCCAGCACCAGGTGCCGCAGGCTGGGGCGGACGGACGCTGCTGCCTCTCCCTGGACTGCTGGGACGTGTTTGCAGCAGGAGCTGCCGGGGAGCCGCTATCTGTCCGCCCCACAGAGGCGGTTTGCAATGCAAATCCACAGGCTCTAACCAGACTCCCACACCTGGAACCAGCCAGAACTCAACCAGTCTGGTTACATGAGATAAGATGGAGTGCGCGCTGCATTTGGAATGGTGGAGGGTGGAAGGGCTTTCAGGAGTAATTAAACCTCAGAAGCACGGAAGCAAACTGCAGCTGGGAGGGAAGGATTTAGGGTGAGTGTCAGGTGCTAATTCTGCACATACCGAGGGAAGCTCTTCTGTACATGCTGACAGGGTAGGGATGGTTTCTGTTCGGTGGTCAGCATCCTCAGGCTGGTGTTTTACCGATTTCTGTGCGTTGCGTCCATCAGTGAATGAAAACCTGTAAAGGCAGAGGTGCAGCCCGGCTGTGCTGTCCGAGCTGAGTGAAGCGCAGAGCCCAGCATCACGCTGGAAAGTCTCTCTGACTTATTCAATACGACAGTGTGGGGTAGGACAGCAGGAGGGTGAGAGCTCCGGGTGATTTGGTTTCTTGACTATTGCCATGGGCCAGGCCCTCTGCCGAGGTGAGCTGATACCACTGGCTGCGCAGGAACTCACTGAGTCACACAAGGCAAATATTTTTCCCTTTGATTTTCACCCTGAGAAAATCTTGAGCTGACCTTGTTAATCCCATGCGTTACAAACCTCCCCCTGTCCTTTATCAAGTTTCAGCCATGGGATAGTATTACCAGCTTAGCACCTCTGGCCGCTCCTGCCAGCATCCTGCCTGGCATGGTGCCACCCCATTCAGTCTCCTGGTCCTCCTAGAACGAGGATTCCTAGGCTGATCCTGACTGTCCCAGGGCTGCCAGGCTGGCAGGACCATGCCAGAAGGGATGGAGGGAAAAGAAAAGCTGGATGGTTGCGGTCAGCTCCAGCGTAGTGCTGCACATCTGCAAGGTGCATTAGCTGGGATCTCCATAGGGTGGTGATGTCACTCGAGATCCTGCCAGCTCCAAGGTTGCAATCTTCTATGTAGTCTTAATTCCTGTGTCTGGAATGATGCTCTGTGGCTGGCACAAAGTGCTCGGGCGCTGCGGTTCTCCATCCCCCTCAGTCTGAGCCCAGCATCTCGCAGCCTGAACAAGGGCTCTGGAGCGAGCTGTGCCTGCAGTCGAAGGTCTGACCCCAGCTCAGCTGGGTGCTGTGGCACGCTCCTGGCCGTGCCTCACCGGGGCAGCCTGGTCTGCAGGTGGACCCTGAGCCAAGCCTGCAGCTCCTGCCTGGCTCCGGCTCCTGCTGCTCACAGGCTTCAGCACCTGCAGCAGCACTAGGCACACACCAGCGGCCGCTCAGCTCCAGTCGAGGGAGCAGCTGCTCCGCTGAGTGCATTTATTTGACCTGCTCGGCTCTGGGTGTCCAAATTCTGCCTGCTGGAATAAAATGGATCAAGTTTGCATCTGCCCCAGCACTGAGAGCTGCTGGAGAAAGGATGTAATTAGAAACAATATTCCCATTGGCACGGATGGTGCTTAACACCCACCGTCCAAACAGACCTGACTGAGCACGCTGGGTGATGCTCAGCCCAGAGCTGTGCTGGGGGGGGGGCTGTGCAGTGCTGGGTGTGAGGGGGCGTCCAGGCAGGCTGCACAGCCTGGCCAGGGATGGGGCTGCCCAGCCAGCACTGGGGATGTACCGTTTCCAGCTGCCTGGGGGATACAAGGGGAAAGGGCACGCAGAGCTTGGGAAGGAAATAGTTAATGCCCCTCTCCTCCCAATATTAAGGGACAAAATCTCTCCCGGCCTGGTGCCCAAATAAACAGGCTGAGTGTTGCGTAAGGAGGAGGGTGGGAACATCTACCTGCCTCTCCAGAGCCTGGCAGGCTAATCACAGCGCTGTGGCCCCCCGTGCCCCCCGTGCCCAGCCCTCGCTCAGGTTTTGCCCTGCCTGCAGGCACCTGCCAGCCCCTTGCCCTGCCACTGCCACAGGTGGGTGCTGTCCCCAGCCGCTGGCACAGCCCGGTGGCCCTGGGTGGGGGACAGCCACCCGTGGAAAGGTCTGGGCGATGCCAGGGCAGAGCCCCCACAGCCCCTGGGAAGTGCTGCGTGGCCATGGTGGTCAGCATGGATGGGTCTGGAGGAGGGTGGCGAGAGGACGAGAGGTCCCATGGAGACCCATGGGGCAGGGTGCCCGGCTGGGGGTCTCCCTGCATCCATCCAGCCCTGCAGCTCTGCAGCGAGCAGGGTGCTGCAGCCCCAAGGGTGCAGCTCCCAAGGCCACAGGGAAGGTGGCATGTAGTGGTCATGGCCACCTCACCAGCCAGCCCTAGCCTGTGCCTTGACACATCTCCTCAAAGGTGCCTGAGCCAGAACAGGATGGATGCAAGAAGGGAAGCGGTGCTGGTCTCGGCTCCCAGTGTGCTCCCTCTGCCGACAGCCACCTTAGCCAGGCCCCCACGCCACTGCTGCACACCCACTTTGCATGGTGCCCCAGACACCTTTTCCCTCCTCTGACCCAAAATTTGCACCGGAAAAAAACATCTGGCCCCAAAATTCATCATCCTGCTCCGAGAAGCTGGCACAGGCTCAGAGCTGCTGGCCTCGCTGGAGGGAAGCGTGGAGCACAGCCCACGGCACAGCACAAGAGTCCCGTGTCCCAGCCCGAGCCACCTGCTTGAACCACAAGAGCATTTTGTGACACATACATATATAAATAAAAATGAAATATTTAATTTCCTTTTTTTAAAAAAAGGAATCCCTGACAAAGTGCTTTGCTGAGGATCCTCACCAGTGAGGTGGGAGGTGGAAGGTGTTTACAGGGAGTGTGCATGACAGCAGGGGAAACTGAGGCACAGAATGGCTATGTCCACAGTGGCTCACCCTGGCAGGGGACCCGGCTGCTCTCAGACCTGTGCCGTGGCCACCAGCCCCACTTCTCCCCCCAGGACAGCCCATACACACCACGAGCACCATGAGTGCCACGGGGCCACCAGTCCGTGCACCGGGAAGGGTCACCAAGGTCATGGTCTCTGGAAAGGTCTCAGGAGCACTGCCCAGCTCCCTGGCACCGTCATCGCAGGGGCATCACCCGCTCGGGTGCCAGACGGCAATGGATCAAGGGGGACGGGGCCACCGTGACGCAGCGGCGATTTGGGAGGCTGCTGGTTTGGGAGAGCAGCTCCGGAGACGCGGGAAGCAGCGAACCCTGGGATGTGCAGCCAGCTGGCCCTGGCGCCTCGAGCAGCGGCTGCCCTGTGCCCTGGCTTGGCCAGCCTCTGTGGCCGGGCAGGGGGCACAGACCCCCTGGGCAGGGCTCCAGCCTCGGGTGTCACGGGGTCCACACGCCTGGGCCATGCATGCACTGGACAGCCTGGAGCACGGCAGCGTGCCCGGGGTCAGCAGCAGCTCTTCTTGGGCTTGTCGTTGGGAGTGAGTTTGATGGAATCGGTTAAATAACTCTCGAAAATTCCTTTATACTGGAAAAAAACAGAGAAGAGACAGGGTGAGTGGCATCAGCTCAAAGCCAGCCTGAGCGGACCAAAGGACTGGGGAGCAACAGGTTCAATCCCGATTTGTGATTAAAGACAAAATCCAAGGAAAAGGCGTCCAGCTCAGCCAAGGAGTGGGGCCACCCCACTTGCTTGGCGTGGGGACACAAAGGTCCCCATGGGATGGCCACTAGAGGACAGTGCTGGCGCACTGTGCGGTGCCGCACGCCCTGTTCCCGTCACCGTGGGCAAAGAGAAATGGCAATTCTTACTCTTTTCTAACTGGTTTAAGATCCATTTACAGAAATGAAACACTGATGCTTTTCTCTTTCCTGGGGCTTTCCTACACATTATAAATGGCAGCTATTCCGCATCAGGGGATGGGCTGGGAGGGTCTGTCAGATCAGCTCCCAGGGCTGAGTCCGGCTCCCACCCAAATCCCTGCTGCAGGCACAGGCTTGGTGCAGGAGTGATGCTCACCGTTGTTAACGCCTGCTTTGCGAGGGTCTCGAAAGCCTCTGCGACGTTGATGTTGTTCTTGGCACTGACTTCAAAATAAGGGATGTCTTTCTCCTTGCACCAGGCTGAGGCAGTCTCCTTGGGTACCTGCGGGAAAGGCGGCTGGAGCCACAGCACAACCCTGCGCAGGGCTGCCCGTAGCTGCTGGGGGGTTGGCGCAGGGGATGGGGGGGACCCTCCTCACCCATCCACGCACTACTGGGTGAGGGCAAGATGCTGGCAGTGCAGGCAGCTGAGATGCTTAAAATTCCTGCTGCCTTCAGCGGGGACAGTCTCTGCCGCGAAGGGCGGCGGGGGGGTTGCTGCTTATGCTCTCCGAGAGGTGTGGAGGGGTGGGGTGCCCAGTAACTCCTTGCCTGGGAGCCCTGGTTTTCATGTGAGCATAGGAAAAAGGCTGGTTCTGCAGGCGAAGGATCAGCACTCGTACGCTTGTTGGGGCACTAAGGTTCTCCTCTGCCCTTACCTGCCGATCACAGAGGTCTATTTTGTTCCCCAGCACAACCATGGGGAAATCATGCTCCCTTGGAATGACCTTCTCCAGAAAGTCATCTCTCCAGTTGTCCAGGGATTCAAAGGACTCCCTGTCGGTCACGTCGAAGGCCAGCATGCAGCCGTCTGAGCCTTTGTAAAAGGTCGACACCATGGATCGGAATCGCTCCTGTCCCCCTGTGTCCCAGATCTAGGGCAGAGAAGGACATGGGTACAGCCACATGACACGAGCGGCGTGGGTGTTTACAGCCCTGTGCTCTGCTAAGCTCAGGGGACCAGTGTCAGGGAGTGCTGAGCCCCCAAAACTCATGTGGGATTTTGGCGTAGTTC
Organism: Ibycter americanus; assembly: GCA_035590275.1. Taxonomy (NCBI): domain Eukaryota; kingdom Metazoa; phylum Chordata; class Aves; order Falconiformes; family Falconidae; genus Ibycter; species Ibycter americanus. The sequence goes on from JAVJGI010000038.1 coordinate 4,799,509, forward strand.
GTGGATGCTCAGGGCTGCTGCAAATCAGGCCCTGCAAATCCCTCAGGACACCCACAGGCACCTGGGGACAGCAGGACGTGGTGGGACACACGTGCCTGCAGGACCGGGACAGGCACCCCGAGCAATCTCAGCGCCGCTCACCTGCAGTTTCAGGGGGGTGTTGTCCACCGCGAGGACTTTGGTCAGGATGCTGGCGCCCAGCGTGGTGCGGTAATCCTCGTAAAATGTCTTGTGCACGTACTGGTGCAGGAGGGAGGTTTTGCCCACGCTGGTGGGAGGGAAGGGAGGCGGGTGAGGCTTTGCACTGCAAAGCCGGGCTTGAGGGGTCGGTCACAGCAAGGACGGGGGCTGCACACCCACAGGCTCCCAGGCCAGTGCACACGTGGGGCTTCGCTCCCCTCGCCAGCGCTGCTCCTTACCCCAGAGCTCCTATGATAATTATCTTCAGGTCCACCTTCTTGCTGGCATCCATGGACGGGCCCTGTGGGATGAGGGGGTCACCCAGCTGCAGGGATGGGACCAGCTCCCAGCGAGCCCCGTGGTGCTGGCGGAGATGTGGGAGCAGCCGATGCCCCCCACAGCTTCTCCCCACTCCCACCCCGGCCAGCCCAGGGCCCTGGCTGCTGCCGCGTCCGCACCGTGCCAGCACCGTGTCCACACCGTGCCAGCGCCCTGTGCACTCGTGTCCTGGCAGTGGTGGGTGCAGACACCCCCATGCCAAGCCCAGCCCACGTCACTGCCCGGCACTGGCTCCCCAGGTGTCGGTGCACGTCCGGACACGCCACCGCGCCACACCAAATCATCACCATTTAAAGCTGCTGTGAGCAACTTCCCTGCCTCTCCCTCTAAAGCGCAGCCCCTCCTCCTAAACCTGGCACACACCAGGGTCCTGGGGAAAATTATGTTTATTAAAGGACTTTCTTGGGTGCCCCAAGCACAGCCCAGGGATGCCACCCAGCCTGGGAGCACCCTGAAAGGCTCCCCGCAGGCTGCGTCCCCAACATGTCCTGCTGTCCCCACATGCTCTGTGCCTGGCCATCCCCCGGCAGGAGCCCTGGGCACCTCCAGCAAACCCTCTCCCCAAGCAGGGACAAGCATCCTCCGGCAGTCTCAGCAGCCCCGTCCGCCTGGCAGCATCTGGCTCCGCTCCGGCCAAGGCGCAGATGGAAACACTTACTGACAGCCTCATCCCTGCATTTTTCACTGATGCGCTCGCCAGCCCTGCACCGTTCCCCTTGGCACATCCCCCCTGCCAGGGCGGCTCTTGGCCGTGGGGACCAGGGTCTCCCACCCCCCTCTGTCACCCCAGCCCAGCCACCAGCAGCATCCTTGGCACAGGCAGAGCCTTGTGTCTCAGCATGCACAAACTTTCCAGTCCTTTTGCCAGCACCGGCGTGCTTTCTCAGAAGCCAGGCGGTTTTAAACTCAAAATGGAGTTTCCCAACCTTTTTTGCCCATCGGCTGCTGCTCGGGGGTCCCCTGCCCAGCCATGGTGCCAGCCACAGCCCCGGGGGGGCAGAGGGGTTGGAGGGCAGCGCACTCACCTGCCGGGGCATCCGTCTGCCGGCTGGCCAAGGCTCTCGGCTCGCTCCAGCCGGAGTCCCAGGGAGGGGAGAGGCGAGAGAGGAGGATCCAGGAAAGGGCGGCCAGCCCTGGCGCTGGTTCCCTCCTGCCCGCCGCCCGGGGAAGGCGGCCGCGGGGCCCCGTGCGCCGTGACATCAGCAGAAAGGGGCCGAGATCCTGCCGGAGCTGGGAGAGGAGCCACGGGCGGGCAATGGGGTGTCACAGCATTTCCCTCGGCCGCGGGGCTCTGCTGGGTGTTCCCTGGCTCGCGGCCTGAGAGGGGAAAGAGAATGAGGTTCCCCTCCTCCGCTGGCGTTTGGGATTGACTTTTGGCCTCTCCTCTCGCTCAGAGCCCCCCAGACCCCTTTACCCACCCCCCCGGGACCCCGTCTCTGCGTTCGTGCTGGGGGATTTATTTAGGGCTGAGAACAAAAGCCCGGCGGGGCTATCGGCAGCATCCCCCGGGGTTGTGGGAACCACCCTGGACTTTGCTCGGGCAGCTCCGATAGCGTGGGATGGGATAAGCGGCTTTGGGAGCTGGAGACAGAGCAGGGATGGCAGCAGGCGCGGTGGGGCTGGGGGGTCTGTCCGGCAGAGAGGGGGGAGTGGAGGGGCAGGGGTGCCTTTGAGGGGGCTGTGGGCTCTGCGTAGCTTTGTCTCCTTTTGCAGGCAGGAGAGGGGCAGGGTGGGAGGCAGGAGCATTTGCAGCCCCTCGGTACATCCCTGCAACCCCCAGTCCTTAGGGGCTCCCAGCCAGGACCCACGGCCAATGCCAGCACCCCACAAGCACCCCAAAAGGAGGGGACCATGTCAGGATGGGAGCCCCCGTAACCAGAGCTGGTGGCATCTCCTGGAGGAGAATGTGTTCGGCCGGCAAGTGGGATTTCAGGGATCTCAGCTGCCACCATGGAGCAACCGAGGAAGCCTCTGGCCATCTCTCCAAGCATCAGGCTAGTGGCCATGGCTCTTTGGCACGGGAAAACCTGCTTAGCCATGGCTGCAAAGGCAAAGCTGTGCTTCCCACCATGCAAGGGCAGGTCCTGGGCTTTTGCCAAGCATTTGATAGGATTCGGGGTTTGCACTGGGAGTGGGGTGTCCTCCCCATCTGTGAAGCCTCCTGGCTCCCTTAACCTGAAGAACCACTGGTGGCCTCAGAGGGACCCCGTGTCCGGGCACAGGGTCCCTCCAAAGCCACCTGCTTTTGCTTTTCCACTGACTGCCTTCTTTTGTAGATTTTTTTTTTACTGTAGACATCCCTTATGGGATCTCAGGGAATATTGCTGCACTCAGCAGGAGGAACCCTCCTCCTCCTCCTTCCCAGGTGTAATTTTAGGACCTGTCTGACCAGAAAAATCGGGTTTTTCCCCCCACAGGGCAGGCACTGGGAGGAGCTGGGATGAGGCAGGAGGAGCACCCGAGCCAGTTCTCACCAGCGGTGGGTAAGAGACTGATGTTTCCCTGGAGCAGGTCTCTCCTAATCCCTGTTTTCAGCCTATTTTCATCGTGCTGCCTCACCTTTGCCCTTGCAGGGAGACTTTGTTGTCCAGCCTCCCCGCTGATTGCTTCTGCCCTTGTTCTTCTCCACGTGTCCCCCAAGCCTGGTGGGATGGAGGTTGCTCACCCGGTCAGATGATCAATGCCGCTCCATGCCGGTGGAGATGGGGCTTGTGGTTGCATTGCTACAGCTGATGCCTGCAACCACTTCTGCTTTCGGGCAGGAGGGGCCATACCCATCAGGGCACCCAGCCCAGGCTCAGCACCAGCTCTGGCTTTTGTTTGATCTCACAAGAAAAGGGATTTTCCCAAAGCTCCTGCTCTCCTCACCGCTCCTGGTGTGAGCTTCGCCCTGGATGAAGGCAGTGGGAGCGGTGGTGATGGCCAAGTGGAGGTGGTGGCCAAGATGTTGCTCAGCAGTTCCTGCAGCTACAGCTACAACCCGGTCCTGATTGCTTTACCGAGTCAGCACTTCTGAGGGAAAAAGAGTGGGGTTGGTGCCCTGTGACTATGAGGAAGATGTCGTGGCTGGGAGACAACAAAACGCAGACTGAGGACTGCCACGTTCAGAGGAAAGGCTCGCGTAGACAAGGAGAGGACAGGCTGTTCCCTGCAGCAAGGCTCACAGGGCAGTGAGAGTGAGGGAAGGGGAAGAAAGCACAAGGCGTCCAAGTCACCAGACTGTTCCCTACAGCTGTTTGGCACCTCTGCTCCCCGGGGGACAGTAGGAGCCAGGTTGCTCCCTATTGGGATGCTCAATATTGGCTGGAGCAACATCCCCTGAGCATCTGCTGTGTGTGGGGCTGGAGAGGACCCCCCAAAACGTGCCAAGAAGGCACGGGATGCTCTGGGATCCCAAGAGCCCAAGGCACTGGAGAAATCTTGGTTAAGTCCAGGCTGGGCCACCTCTCGCTGCATTCGGGGGATACTGGGTGGTCCCTTGTCATGCTGGGGAAGCTGGATGCTCGTCGTCTGCCTACGGCTGCAGTGATGGGCTGGTGCCCAGCAGCGCCTTGGCATGGTGAGAGTTAAACTGGAAGAGGGAGAGGAGACCTTTGTCCAGCTGCCCTGGCATCTTATCTGCCTGAGCCCGGGGAAGGCGCAGCTGAGGTGAAGTCAATACAGGAACCAGTTACAGGAGGCATATGCTGGTCAGTGGCACAATCAATGTTTCTGAGTAAGGCAGATAATTTCTTTCATTGCAGGCGACAAGGCTGAGCTGCAAAGTTTACAACCAGATCTGAATTTCCCAACGCTCTCAGACCCAGCCCTGAAGTCTGCTCGGGTCTGGGAAAGCTGCAGCAGGAGCGAAGCCTGGCCCCAGCCACGGGGACCCCGGCACCTCGATGCCAGCCCGCTGCAGGGCCTCACGGCAGTGTCAGTGAGGAAAGCTGAGCAAAGGCGTGGACAAAAATAACCCTTCTCTGTGCTTCCCTTTCTCGCAGCCTTCCATGCCTGTCTTGGGATGCATCATGCATGAGCCACGATTGCTCATGCTTTCTCCCACATCCCTTGCACCATCAGCAAGTCACATGTGCCACAGTGACTCACAGAGACCCCCAGGGCCAGCAGCCCCCCACAGCCCCACAGCCCCCCCATCCTCTGAGCCAGCCCAGCCCATGGCTGCTGGCCGCAGCTTGGCAGCTGGTTTGCCCTCTCTCGCTTCCAGCACTCACCAACCATGGATTCGTTGCAAGTGCCTGGGGATCACCAAATTCACTGGAAACCACCGGTTGTTCCAGGAGTTTTGTGGCACAGAAAGGTCCCCAGTGTCTCTCCAGTCTCCCTGTTACCTCCTCCTTACCCAGCATCAGCTCAACCTGCTGAAGCAATGCATTTTCCCAGTGAACTCACTGCTCCCCAGCCCCTACCCTCAGGCTCAGCGGAGAGCTCGGGGATGCCCACAGCCACCGCCGGGGACTTTCTGCTCTACCTGGGCAAAGTGTCCTCTTCTGCCCCTGTGGAAATCCCAGCTAAGGACCACAGAGGCTGACCTTTCAGATCCAGTGCTGCCCATCTCCTGCACCACCGAGGCTCCTTCCACAGTGGGGAAGCTGCGGTGACACCGGGTGTGCAGCCCTGGCTGTGCCGTGGGTGCACCGAGGCTTTTAGCTGGCCGGGAAGCAGGGCAGGGGACGGGGAAGGAGGATTTAATGCACCAATGCAACCCGGCTGAGATCTGCAGGGCTGCTGCTGCAGTAATTCCGACATGAGCATGGCAGGTTTTGGTTTATTAAAGCTTTTATTGACCTGTGTTTAAAAGAGAATCTACAAAGCAGATCACAGAGCTGCTCAAGGCATTTTTGTATTAATTATGAAATAGCTTCCTGGCATGGACTGAACTTCTCCTGGGCTCTTCGGGTGCCTTCATCACCTCCAGGGACACTGATGCAGCAGTGAAGTGTCCCCTGCCCTGCCCAAGGGCAGCAGCCCGGTGGCTCCTGTTCCACTCCTGCCCCACGGGATGCCACAGCCCTATGGGATGGTGGGGGCCAACCCCACCCGGTTATTTCCACGGTCAAAGACGGAGTAAAACTGACGGATAAAAACGTCACCCAGAATCCAGAAGGGTCCAGCGGGAGGGGCGATGTCCAGGCCCTGGAAGCCACTACTGCAGAAGGTTGTGCCAGCATAGTTATCCTGGGGAAAGGAACAGTGCAAAGCTGGGGATGAACCCGAGAGCCTTGTGCACATGGAAACAGGCAGGGATGGTGACTGTGGGTCCCATGCATGAAGCAGCCGGGCTTGTCACCCGCTGGGACATGCGGCTCAGCTGGCGGGGTGGCTCTGGGCCACCTGTGTCTCCAGAGCCACTGCCATACCGTGAGGGTGTAAGCCTGGGAGGCGAGAGTGTAGGGGACCCCGTTGATGGTGAAGGTCACATCAGGCATCATGCTGAGGTTGCTGCAATCCAAGGCGTACTGCAAAACAGCCGGGTGGCTCGGCAGTGATGGGAGGTCCCTCCCAGCGAGGTGGGGGTCTCAGGGCTTTGCCCCCCTCCTCTCCCCACCCTCACTCTCACCTCTCCATCCACAGGTGTGGCACCAATATAGTTCTGCAATTTTTTTATATCCTTGGTAGGACCTGTGATGAGTGATGTCCCACTGTCCACGATGGCCTGGCAGCTGTTCGTGCAGAAAACCACTGTCCCATTCAGCTGGATGCTGGAGGAGAAGGAAAGAGAGAAGGACCAGGAGGGACTTGTCCTGATCTTCCGCCCCAGCCCAGCACTTCCCTCCTTGCCCAGCACCACTCACTTGTCCAGTTGGATCTGCCAGTACCCTTGCTGGGTGACCGGCACCCAGTTCAGGGTCCCCATGAAGCGGGAGGGGTCAAAGCCACCAAAGATCACCTCTCCTCCCAGGGGGGATTCGGGGTTCCTGGAGAGAAGAGGAGGAGACCTGAGGGATTGTCTCCCTTTTGCATTGCACATCGCATTTTAAGGGGGTGGATTTATACCCACTTGCTTCCCACAAATGCTTGGGGTCATTTGTTTTCTTCTAAGGCCTGAGCTCTGTGATAGTCGGTATGGTACCAAAAAACCCCTTTACTACGTCAGTAAAACATCTTTATTTTAGCAGCCCCTCCTGTTCCTTAAAAGCAACGCCTGAGTCTAAGCAACATCCCAGAGCAAAGCCGTGTCCATACTTGCTCAGGTAGAAGGAGAACACGGGCAGCTCCACCAGATTTTGTGCCATCATGTTGTCAAAGACGGGGGTGACCCCATCTACAGCCAATGAGGGGTAAGCCAGCCCCAGGATCCCATCAAAATTGACATCCAGGAAGGCTTTTCCCGGCTCGTTGACACTCTCTGCAAACTGCTGGCGGCTCACGGTGAGACCCTCGATCTGCGGGGAGGAGGAGGTTTGATAGTGATGCTGAGTCTGCAGGCAAGTCCCAGGCACGTTATCCAGAGCAGGAGAAACGAAAGATGACTCACGACTACTTGGTCAGATCCAATGATACCCGTCAAGCTGCCGGTCCCGTACTCGATGGAGAAGGGGGTCCCTACCGCCTGGTACGTGCTGGACTGGAATGGCTGAAACTTGCTGTGTGCAGCTGGGGAGGGAGATGGGAGCCATCAGCAGAAATGCTATTTATCTGCATGGCCACGGATGTCACCATGGTTGGTGGCAGCGACTGGCCTCGAAGCAGCACCGGCATCACTGAAATGCCTGCGTCGGGGGCACGCTGCTGAGGGAAGGCGCTGCACATGAGACGATGAGGCACGCCGGTGTTTTGAGGAGGGGTAAAACTTATTCCATTTCAATCCACCTGAAAGGTGCAAGGCTTGTGAAGGGGCGCGGGGTTAGCGTGTGTGATATTTCTATGAGACCTGAAGATCAGCACTGCTGTTCCTGCCTTAGGCACAGAAGCAGCCCCACAGGCGCTGCTGTATGTGGCTATTTTCCTCAGCCCACCTTGGGTTCTGGTGGAAGCACCCGAGGAGCCCTGGGGCTGCTCAGAGATGCTCCAGGTCCTGGGGCAGCAGAGCTGGAATCACCGGAGCTGGCTGATCCCTGACAGCCCGAACAAGCTCGGTGCTTGTCACCCGCCGAGCCCCCAGGCAGCCAGCCCGGAGCCGTGCCGTGCTCTCTGTGCCCGCCTTGTTCTTGCCACCCTGCCTTTTTCTGACAAGCTATATTATGTGCTATTATCTTTGCTTGTTTGTTTAAAGGCTCTCCCATAAGAATGGCCTAAAGAGCATGTCCGATATCTCCCGTAGGCTGATGGTGCTGGGCCCTGGTGGTGTGATCGCCGCCTGCCCCTGAGCAAATAAACCCGCTGAGGCTCCCGCGCTTGCTGCCCCCCAGATTTCTGTACCTGTGTGGACCTCGGAGGGCTCAGCTGGGCGAAGAGCTCCTTCCAAGGTCTCCGGGCTGTGTGTGCTGCTGAACCCATGGCCCCACTGGGGCCACCCCCGGGGGTCACCCAGGGTCCCACCGCTGCCAGCCGGGGGGCACACGGCTGGTCTGGGACCCCCTACTCACCACAGGCTTTGCTGGCGCAGTAGATGGACGGCACCCAGAGGTTGGAGGAGCCTGTATCAAATACCACGGTGAAGTTCTGGGGGGGAGTCCCAATGGAGATCTGCCCAAAATACTCCAGCTGGCAAAAAGCGGAGAGGAGACCGCCGTTAGCTGTCGGAACACCGAGGAATGCCTGTGCTGGGGGGTCTGCAGAGGGCTGGTGGGGCTCAGTGTGGGGGATGACTGGCACCGGGGCAGTGTCCGATATGTCACAGCCGCATTGTGCCAGGTGAAATAAAGGAGCCAAATATTTAAGGAACAACAAGGCAAACCAAGAACAAAAGGCAGGACAGTGGGGGCAGGCACCATCCTCTTCCTGTGGGATGCAGCGGGAAAGCTGGGCCCCAGGGGGACCCTCATCACTGGGATGCATACAGTGGCAGGGGCTTTGGGGACAGGACCTTCATGCTGCTGGGGAATGGGATGAGCCTGGGGAATACCCTCCACCTCTGGCTCTGGGTCTTTTGGGGTGGGGTTTCCCCTGATGCGTGCGATACGTGCTAGTTTTGGAAGGAATCTGTCTCCCCGCCATGTGCCCGAGAGCACTGTGGGCTCGGGGAGGGCAGCGGGCGGGAGAGGGCTGGCAGCGCCTGCCATGAATGCGCTCCCTTGTCCCCTCTCATCACCGCATTCCTGGGAACAAAGGGCCAGGCAGGCAGCGAGCCCTGGCACGCTGGGGCACCGGCTGCAGGCGTGCTCTGTGAGCAGGCGTGGGCTTCTTGAGAAGCACTTGGGCACTGGGGACCACTCACACAAACGAGTGCATTGGGGGTGCCTGCGGCACACTGCTGGGACTCAGCATCCCCCAGTCCTCAGTGCCACAATGCTTACGTCCATGTAGCTGATGAGGGGCTCATTGGCCTCCTTGAAGACATTGCAGTCCTCGGTGTACTCGATCATGTCGAGCTTGTGGGCTTTGCAGAAGTGGGAGAACTGCCCGTGGTCCCGCAGCACCTTCCGCAGGGAGCGCTGCCGCATCAGGGTCACCCTGGGGGAGCAAGGGTCCTGGTCACCCACCAGGGCTGTGGGCGCTGCCTGTGTCCTGCAGTCCCCATGTCCACCCTGAGGGTCCCAGCACCACCAGGATGCAGGTCCACAGCCTGCTTCCCCGCAGCCCCCACCGCAACGCTTCCTAGCCAAGGCACAGCGATGGGGGGACTCAATCTGTTTTCAGGGACAGCAGATCGGGGCGAAGCTGGCAGGAGAGCATGCACACCCCAGCGCCCGCTCGCAGCGGTGGGGCGGGCAGGAGCTCAACATGACTGATGGAAAAGGACCTTCAGGCTGGGAGAGGGAAGCAGGGCCAAGGTGAATTCATGCGAGTGTTTTCTGCCCTGTCTGCTTGCACAGACCTCAGCTGTGGCTGGCAGCTCATCCTGCAAACTTCTCCATAACCTGCTGCTGCTGCTGGGGTCTGCAAACCTCTCCTCTGATGGGGTCTGCAAACCCCTCTGCAGCCCACTGCCACTGACAGGGTCTGCAAACCTCTCCGCTGATGGGGTCTGCAACCCTCTCTGCAGCCCACTGCCACTGATGGGGTCTGCCCAGACGGATGGAGACAACCACAGAGCTGATGGGAGCAAACCAGCAACCACCGCATGGTCCCTGCACTCCGGTGCAGCCGCAGGGTGTCCGTGCCGGGGCAGCTCAGCTCTGCCCGATCATCACTGCCAGGCTCGACGCTGGCAGGACCCTGGGAGCGAAGCCCCCCCGAGAGCCCAGGGAGCTGGGCTGCACCGTGGGGACCTCCTTACCTTTTCAAGCTGCTGGCCAGGGAGAAGCAGAGCACGGCGAGGAGGAGGAGACGCTTCATGTCGGCGGCTCGGTGGCAGCGCTGGCCTCGGCCGGGCTCTGCCGGTGTGGGTAGTGCTGCGGCGTTGTTCTTATACCAACAGGTACACCCTCTCCCCAGCGTGCCAGCGCCCGCGATAACGCCCCTTTCAATGTCAACACAGGGCTTTGGCAGTTGAAATGAATCACGGGCCACATCCCAGGCGAGGCAGAGCAAGCGCCCTGGGGTCAAGTTTGTTTTTGTGGGTGGGGGGCTGGTGGGGGCAGAGCAGGATGGTGTGTGGGAACCTGCCGGGTGCTGGGCAGGGGGCTGTGCTGGTTGATTTTGGGGGCAGCGAAGGTCCCACAGTGGGAGCAGAATGTGGTCTCCATCCCGATGCCAGCGATTATCCACTGGAAATCGCCTGGCCCGGCTGAGCTGGGGGCAGCCCCCCCAGACGCTCTGTGGGGAGCGTTTCCCCTTTGCTTTGCCCCTCAGCCACCCCCAGGGACCTGCCCGTGGCCATGGGGTGCCCCACGCCCCGACAGCTGCAGGGGGAATGCAGGAAAAGGATGTGCTCGCAGCATCGGGCAGCTGCCAAGCAAACTTTAAAAGAAAAAGACTAATTAGCAGTGATGAACTGCTCGGGAATCTGTAACTTTCCCTTTTAAATAGTAGTCAGCATCATCAAAGCCTGGTCGGGAAGCAGCGGCTTTGCACGGGAGACAGTTACATTGCTTTACAGCCACTAATGGGCTCTTCCCCAGTGGCTGATTTTTGTTAACACAGGATGGCCGTCTCATTAAGCCTCTGTGAATGCAAATAAAAAATGCTAATGAACAAATAAAACCTTCAGATATGGAGGGGAGGTGAATTGGGGGAGGCGAGGGTTTTGTTGCTGCCAGCATCTCTCCGACACACGGCTGAAGGCTTGTGATGATGCTGTGTCATCTGTGTGGTGGTTTTCCACGTTTATGGCACTATAATAACCGGGAACGGGTGCCGCAAAGGGAGATGCTCTACCTAGCGAGCACCATTCATGTAATTAGTGGGGTTTCTACCCTTAGCACTGTGCTGATCAATTTTCCATTTATCCTGGCTAGTCTATTTTATCTAATTAAAGTCCTCGCCCTGGGAAATTAAAGTCCTTGTCTGTGAGGCACAGGTACCAGCAGAGCCGTGAGCCCAACGCGGCCACATGCAACCCCCGCTAACGGGGACGGCTGAGAAAGAGCTGAGTCGTGGCTCCTGTTAGGGGGGTCTTGTGTCTCCGTCCCTGGGAGATGCTGCCAGGCTTCTCCTCTCCCTGCCTTTGCAAGGAGCTTAAGCTTAAAAAAATCTTATCAAAGGTTTCTTTGGCGTGAGCGCGGAGATGCGGGACACGGTAGAGTCGATGCTGATGGCAGATGCGGCTGTTCTGTCCAAGTCAAATGCAAATTCCCTGCATTTCCCCATGCCCAGGTTGGGAGCTGCAGTATTTTTTACTGAGTGGCTTTTATACAAAGTTATCATCTATTTCCCTTTTAAGATGCAGTTTAATGTACCGGCCTCCCTTGTTCTAATCATATATTCATAGAAGGAATTTAAAAAAAAACCAGCTTCCTAAAAGAAAAGCACTTCCAGCAAGTGCCAGATCAGCCGAAAGCAGCAAGTCGATTGTTACAGACATGGCTTATAACCCGAAAATCCTGTAAGAAAATCCAGCCTGAAGGGTCATTTGGCTTCTGAGATAAACGTGAGTGTGAGCTGTAGTACAGACAAGCCAAATACTTTAACCAAAATAGTTTATTTAGTGGAAAAGGACCCAAATTGGATCATCATAATCTGCAAAGTCGTGACAGTAGATTCAGTGTTAAAATGTGAAGATGAAAGAAATGAGGAGGCCAAGCCTTTCATTTAGAAATTTTTGAAGTTAAGCAAATCTATTTTTACTTTTATTTAGCTATTTTAAAAGTAATTTTAAAACCCAAACTCTTAAAGGGAAATCAAAAGTTTTGTTTCCAGTTGAGCGAAATGGCTTTTTTTTCCTCTTTCTTTCAGGAGCCAGTGCAAGACTCAGCCATATTTGTCCAGAAAATTGGGAAAAAAAGGTTTTGCTTCGTACACCCTTTCAGCTGCACCTCGGTGTTTGAAATACACTGTGTATGTGATGGGAGAGCCGTGCTATTTTCAATATACGATGCCTCTCATCTCAGTCGGGGTCAGCCGTGGTGCTGCCCATCCCTGCCCATCCCTGCCCGACGGCACCTCCCGGTGCGCTGGGGCCAGCCCAGAGTGATGGAGCCAAACATGCAGAATTATTTATAAGACTGGGGGCCTTGGAATCCGTCTTGTTAATAAAACAGCAGAAAAAGCGCTTACATTCGGTAGAAATGTAATGAGAGGTGACTGCCAGCTACTGGAACGTCCCAAGTCTTATAAGTTAATATGGCCTCTATACAGTCGTGTATCGCTTCCAGGCAGCAGCTGTCATAAAGTGTATCTTACCCCATCCAGCTTCGCATCCTTGCCCTCAGATACGTTAGAAATAGGTTACGTGCCTCGTGTAGAAAGCATGCCCCTCGCCAGTTCAGCGTGTGGCGCTTTACTCATTTTATGAAATCTGGTTTCAGGCTAAAAATATGTTATCTGTGTTCTTTCTTTATATTTCCTTTAGTTTAGCCACTTCCACAATTAGCTTTGACTGATTCGAATCGCACCCAAGCAGCGTTTTGAGAAAAGCCTTTTTTTTCTCTGTCTGTCAAATACTTTTTCCACCTGTTAATCTGTTTATACATCACTGAGCACTTGAAGGACTGAAACCCTGCAACGGCAAACATTCACTTCAAAAAAACCCATAAAAAGCCAAGCAAGCTTCAGCTCAATCCTCCCCTGTGTCACAGAAGCGGTGGGGGAAGCAGGACCGAGCCCCCGGTGATGGAGCGGGTGGATGGCGTGGCGCCTGCGGTCCCAGGGGATGGGGGGAGATGGGGGCAGCCCGCGGTGGGGACCTGGCAGGGGACCCCAACTCGTGATGGAGCTCCTGTGGGCGAACCCTGACGGCGCCTGGCAGCTGAGGGTACGTAGGGCTTCTCAGGAGCCCATCTGCTCTTTGCTTTTGGAAAGTTGGGGGGATTCGCTGAGATGCTAGGGTTTTATCTCCCCGGGAGAGGATTGCTATGGGAGCGTGGGGGTGGCAGAGATGTTTAAACACCAGCAGGCACTATCCACATGAGTCAGGGACCCCGTGAGAAGTGGGGTCCCTCTGCTCCCTGCCAATCTCCTGCCAGGGAAGAAGTACAAGAGAGGTCAGGCTGAGGCAGGGCACCTTCAGCACTAGATAATACGTGATGCCGCAAGTTATTACTGACCAGAAATTTTTTCCAAAAAACAGGCAGGTGGAGGCCCGTTCACCCCCAGCAGGCACTGAGCCATGCCAGGCTCTGTCACCCTGTCCCTTATGATTTAAAATGTTTTGCCCCTGTAGAAGACACTTACTTGGAAGCACTCAGAGCACTTTTTGGGTGGCAGCTGAATTGCTCGAGGCTGAGCCAGACGCTCTGCTGTTGGTCAGGGCTCTCTGCCCTCGGGGATGCTTTGGTCCAAAGCAGCTCAGTCGCGTCTCAGCACAAAGCTGCTGGAGGATGATGCGAGAGGGAGAAATGGCCGGGAGGGAGGGATACAGTGATCCACTCCTGGGATAGAAGGATCCACTCCTGTGATAGAGGGATATGCTTCTGCACCGGAGCAGAAATGGCCGCAGAACAGCAGAGAAACACCCAAATATATTTAAATGAGCCAGTTGACAGAGAGGAAGCGTCATGGAACCTCGTGTGGGCTCGTTCCTGCCATCACCATAGGGGTAGAGCGAGACCGCATCCGGCACCGAACCGGTGAGCGCTTCTTCCCTGCCGGACCCCTCCGGCTGCGCGGCCGCCAAAAATGCTGCTGAAACGTCCTTAACTCCGGCTCCTTCCAAGGCCCTGGCTGCTCCGGTCCTGCGGGAGAGGGAAGGTGCAGAAAGCTCTGGTCCCCCAGGTAAAACACGGCTGAATATTGCGCTCCATCCACGTGATGCCTTGGGAAGCAGCGGGGTTGTTCGTCAGGGCGAGAGCTGGGTTTGGTGTCCGCATCCAAAGGATGCCTGCAGGCACGTGTCGCTGCCAGCCCGAGCTTTAGCCTTAACCTGGAGCAGCACAGCCGGACTCAAATGGGATTAAAATAATTTGAGGCATTCCCGTGATTTTGCTTACCTTTAGATTGAGTGTAGACATCTTGAATTTGCTAGTCGGTAACCAGCCGAGTAGGAGCTTTTTACAAGCCTTGATTTCGATAGGGCATTTTGCTTGAGAAAGGGTTAATATCTTGGGGGCTGGAGGGGGGGAGGCTTACAGCAATTTACCTGGCACACAAAAAAAGTACACGCTGCCAGCATCTTACTAGCTGTTATCTTCAAAATAGATATTTCAATACGCATATGCATATCACCTCTTCAATCTGGCCGTACCTCATCTCAGCAAAGAAGCTGCCTGCTGCTGATATTTGGATTTGGGTCTTATTTTGCAATTTCCTTTTGAACAGCTCATTTTTCAGATTGTTATCTGCTGCAGCAGCATCTCCTGCCCCACAATAGGAAATGAGCCATTTAAGAATGACAGCCATTTGAGAAGGATATTTGGGGACAGATCAGTTCAATAAGGGAGGGGGGAAATTCCAGCAAGAAATGGACTTTTAGCTTGGCAGTTGCCAACCTGTTTGGGTAAGTGGAATTTCACAGGAGATTGGGGAGCTTATCGTAAAAAGCTTTTGATTAATTACTCTTAGAAATGTGTCATAGAGGAAATTATAGAATCTGATCCGTAGGACGGGTAATGCCTTTGCTCTAACTATCAATCTATCTATCAGTCTATCAATCATATTATTATGGCTCCTTTAATCATCGTATCGAAGCTTTAGGTGAAGATATCTCCTTATGTTAGCCGTTTATGAATAATAAGTATATAGGCACTGAGTGAAAATGTAAAGTGCCTTTTTGCAAGTGAAAGCTCACAAAACAAATGTCCTCAACTGCCATCCTTTATTGTAAATCTCTTTAGGATTCTGGCCAAAAATCCCAAGCCAAGGGGCCCAGTTCAGGTGTGTGTGTTTTCTGATTGTGTGCCTTAAGTCTCCTGAACTTCAACGGGATTTAAGCGCTCACCTAGAATTAAATCTGAGGTGTTCCAAATGGAGAGGTGGTGAAGGGCCCCTGAACTTTCTGGCTCTTGATGGATGACCAAACCCACGTCCTTCTTTTGGTTACTTTCTTCTATGGGTTGGGGTTTTATTCCAGATTAGAGTTACCAAATATTTTTTGTGGATTTAAAAAAAAAAAAAAAAAGAAATGTGAGAAAGGATTAAAGCAAGAATAATAAATTTTAATTCTTGTTACTGTCAGCACCTTGGTGGAGCCCAGAAGCTCCAGGCATGTTTCAGGTATGACCAAGGCGGCGGTGTATGGACCATTAAGCTCAGTGGTAACGGCAGGGAGAGTCTGTGGCTGTGAGGGATGCTCGCACACACAGTAGGAGCCTCACGCAGAGGGAAGGCTGGGTACCTTTATTTTACCTCTGCAATGTCAGACCGCCGCTTTCAAGTGGCGAGCCTGATCTTCAGGTGATGTGGAGCAGCATGGAGCCCAGTGGTGATACTGAAAATTTGGAGACAAACCTCTCTAATGCCTGGTTTGGAGTGCTAGAAAGCAGGCATTCTTTATTTTCGGCGCCACATGCAGGGGGGATAAGTTCTGCCCAACGTGCACACCGACTTTGTTCACTGTTTATCTTTATATGGCCAATCTATACATATTGTGACATTTTGAGAAATTAGCATACTCATTACAGTTCCAAGAACTACTTATATCTACACGCTTACCGCGTGTGGTGTAATGGGTCGGGTGTTTGGGACATCTTCATCCTTTCTTCTTCATCTTCATCATCTTCCTTTTCTTCTCGTGCTTTTCATGACCTTCTCTTCTCCCAGCCCTGTTTCAGCCCTCTTGGCTCATGTCTTGGTTTAGGACCGGTTCTTATCTCCTTAGTATCTAAATGACACAATGCAGAGTTCTACTAGGAGCTAAACTACACAACACAGCATTGTACAGCTCGGTAACGTCACGGATACATTAGTCACAACATTTACAGTTAAGCACACTGGCAAAATTCCTCCGGTATCAATGGGACCATTTTGGTTGATTGCCACCAGGGCCGGCTGCCTCTCTCTGTCCCCCCGTCCCGAGCCCTCCAGCGCTTCGCTGGGCATCGCGCCGGCCGCCGGGACGCCTCCAAGGAGGATGAGCACTTGCGAGTGGTGAGTACAGCACCCCGGGCTCAGGAGCCGCAGGCAGCCCTGGGCGCCCCGCTGCAGCAAGGGAAACGCTCTAAGCTGGAAGGATAACCGCTGCTACCGGGCACCTTTCGGCTAAGGCTTCCAGCCCTCGCCTGGCCGGGCTCTGGATGTGGGAACGCCGTGCCACGTGTCCAGGAGTGGTGGCAGAGCACGGGGATGCTGCAGCCCCCATGGCTGCCGGCACCGCGCCTGCTTCTTGCTGTGCTGAGGGCAATTGCGTGTCGTCACTGGGTGGCCACGCTGGGCAGACACACAGGCGCGGGGCTCAGAAAGGGCTTGTGATTTTGGCAGGAGCCATATTTGCAGCTTCCCCCCTCCAGTACGCACTGGCAACGAGGCTTTCCAAAACCCTTCTTATGGTGGGCACCCAAGACCAAAAGCAAAAAAAAAAAAAAAAAAGGGCAAGGAGCACTAGTTATTTTTGAAAATGAAGCCCCTGATTTTCGGGCACATTGCCTTAGAGGCAAAAACCAAACCCCAATACTGTACCAGCAAACCTCGGTCTAAACCATGCTTTGAAGCAATGGCAAATGGTACCTGAAAGACTCAAAATAATTTGGTGGTTTCTTTCACTTAGACAAAATATTTTTCTCTCATTCAGGTGGGTGCTTGTTACCATCTCAGCTGTCACCTTGATCCTATACGCTCTCCTTTTGCTGACACTTTACATCATGCTCAGCAGGAAAATAGGTAATTTTCTGTCTGGTCGGCTGTACCTGTTGTGCTCCTCGTTCTCACTCGCAATCGTCCAGCTCAGCGAGAGCCATTTGCCCAAAGGTTCAGCATCCCCCGGTTTGCAGAGCACAACCACGTCCGTGCTCTGGATCCGCTTCTTGCTCCCACTCTGGGGAGCAGCCAGTGCTGCTGGGGAGCCCATGTGGGGCGAGCGTGGGAGCTGGGTGTCCCCAGGGACCCGCCGGACCCCCAGGTGGGCTGGAGACCACCATGGGACCAGGACAGGGACTGACCCCCAGCATCGTCGCCCTGTGCCGGGGCCAGGCTGCAGCCAGGGGAGGCTGCCCCACAGCCGCTGGGTGAGCAGCTGTAATGGTGTGGGCAGCACCGGACAGGGCTATACAGCCTTTTGTTGTTTCAAAAACATTTTCTTTTTATTGCTTTTGTTAGTAAAGTGGAGGAAAAACACCATCAGAATCCATTTGCAAAATATTCATTCAGATGAAGCTACAGTTTCCAGCAGGAAAAGCTTTCCCGCAGAACTGCTGCCCACGTTTGTACATAAAGAAGCTCTGCTCGGCCCCACGGGTCAAACTAATTTCGAACTTGCATGGGAAGAGGCCCAAATGCCGTGATTTAACACTGGAGTCTTTCATCACGGGAGAACAGCACATGCACTTAACAATCTCAGCAATTGAATTGATAGATATTTGCCCGCTCCAATACATAATAATGACGACTGCTGTGCCAGCGGCTCGTGTGGCTTTGCTGTGGGGCAGCGCTGGGGCTCGGGGGCGGGTGGGGGTGTGGGGCATGGGGCGTGTGGGGCGTCAGACACCGCCGCCGTCCCCGCTGGAGCAGGATGCTAACGTGCCTCTTGGTTGCAGCCAGCCATTCCTGCAGCAAGCAGGCGAGCAGCAGCCCTGCAGCACAGCCCCAGCCGCCTCCTACCACCTCTTTGGCGGCAAGGGAAGGGGTGCAAACACCGGCCTATGCAGGTAAGGGCATCCTGCACCAACCGAGTTTTGTGCTGGCACATGGCTATAAGTGTATGGTATTGCATTTGGGCAATACTCTCTTCCTTAACCAGCTCTGGGGACCCTTGTCTGGTGGCCTTGGGGTGGGAGAGGGAGTGAGCGGCGGGGCAAAGGGTGGGCGCAACAGCCGCTGGCAATTCCAGCTGCATCCTGCCTCCCCTGGGCTTTCCCTGCCCAGTTCCCACCAGGGGGGTGGAGAGGGGAGGGATCATGCTGATGCTTCTTGGATTTTCAATTTTCACTCTTGAGTGCATTTGCTTTTTCTTCCTTCCCGCCCCCTCCCCCCCTTTAACCCCCCCCACGTAGCGATGGAGGTGATAACGTTTCTGGTTTTTAGGGAGCCGTGACACATCTTCAGAGACCTCGGAGGACTCGGACAGCAGCCCCTCCTGCCCGCAGGTACGGCCGCAGGGACACAGCCTGGGCCAAAAGCAACCCCAGCCACTGCAGCAGAGGTGCTGGTGCTGTGTCGGTGCAGCCCCTGCCCAGCTCCAGACCCACGGAGCAGCAGCGATGGGGCAGATGCTTGGCACCGTACTGAAATACCGGCGGTGGGGCTGGGGTGGTGGCTGTCACCTGCCGTGCACAGTGTTCCCTATGTAGAGGGAAGCATCCCCTGGCACCAGGGAGTCCTCCGGGCACAACCCAGGCACCTCGAACGGCTGCACGCCCTCATGTGGGTTCAAGGGCAAAGCAGCCCTGGGTGGATGCTTGTGCCTGACCTGGGGTTCAAGGGCAAAGCGACCCCGGTCGGATGCTTGTGCCTGACTTGGGGTTCAAAGGCAAAGTGACCCCGGTCGGATGCTTGTGCCTGACTTGGGGTTCAAGGGCAAAGCAACTTTGGGTGGATGCTTGTGCCTGACCTGGGGTTCAAGGGCAAAGCAACCTTGGGTGGATGCTTGTGCCTGACCTGGTGTTTCCAGGGCAAAGCGACCCCGGGTGGATGCTTGTGCCTGACCTGGGGTTCGTACCTGCTTCTGCAGGGCTCTCACTCAGAAGAAAACCTCAATTACACGTCCCTGGTCTTCGCGGGGAAAGGCTGTGTGCCAGGCTCCACCACGGACTACGAGAACATGAAGATGGGGGCAGACTATGTCAACGTGGACCCAAAGAAGAGGAAAACAGATTTCTGGCCCTGCTCCAGCCCTGTGGCATCCAAGTCGATTGAGTACGCTGAGGTGAAGCTGTGACACCCGGGATGCTGCTGGCAGGGTTTCGGGTCAGACTGCTGCCGGCACGGGGAGGTGGCCGAAGCCCCCGGCAGCCGGACAGCCAGGGCTTCCCCTTCCCCTCGCCTCGGTCAGCGCCTGGCACGGGCTGACGCCGGCCGGCTTTTATTCCTTGTCACACTTCAACCCACCAATACAATTTGCTTGGTATTTTACTTAAATACATCACTGTTCCTGAAGGCTGCTGAGCGTGGGATGGTGCAGGGAAGCGTTCCTCCCACCCAGGCTGAAATGTGCTCTCCATTTTTGTGTGATGGCCCTTTTTCTCATTTCATGAAAGCAAATGAAACATCCCCCCCCTGCCCTTCAAAACAGGATATAGTCTGTGGAGGGAAATGTAGCGGTCTTCAAAATATCCGCCCAAATTGGTTGGTGTCTCCTCTGAATGACACTTTCTTTGCTGATCGCTGCCATAAAATCCTTTTAAATCCAGCTCCTTCACCAGTGTTGCTCTCGCTGCCTTACAAGCCCTGATTCATTACCCTCCCCTGCACCCCTTCGATGCTCAAAAGCTTTCCAGTCCCCACTGCCCTCAGGGCTGCCCTGGGGTGCCCATGCAGATGGCTTGACCCTCAGCCATGCATCGAGGGGGATGCCAGGGAAGGAGGGTGGCCCTGCCAGGGAGCTTCCTCCCCCAGCTGAAAGCCAGAGTCATCATCCCAGGTGGCAAACGGCCCAGGGCTTCCCAGGGCACTTACATCCCCTCTTCCTCAGGTGGAGGACCTGGGCTGGCTGCTGGTGCCTCTGGGCTGTGAGGGGCACAGGACCCAAGCACAGGTCTCCCTGTGAGCACAGGCAAGTCAAACCCCCCTGCGTCTTGTGGGGAGGGATGATATTCCCTGAAGCCCTCTGCATCTTGTGGGGAGGGATGATATTCCCTGAACCACTCTGCATCTTGTGGGGTGGGACAATATTCCCTAAACACCTTTGCATCTTGTGGGGAGGGATGATATTCCCTAAACCCCTTTGCATCTTGTGGGGAGGGATGATATTCCCTGTCTCCCACCTTTTGCTCTGCCTGCTTTGTCCCTGCACCAAGTGCCCAGGGTGCAGGGGCTGCCCCCCCACAGCTGAGCGATGCCCGCACCCCACAGAGCTGCGGAGGGGGGGTCAGGACCCAGTGCTGGGGCACAGGCCACTGCCCTCCCTGTGATCCCACAGCGTGCTTCACATTTTCCTTAAGTATTGGTTTAATTTCCAGGGGACTTGAATTACAGCGCTGCAATTTTCTCTGACAGCACGGAGCTGGGGACTTTGGAGCTTGCAGAGATAAGCTTGGGATTGTGAACTGGATGTGCTGGGAAGGCTGTTATCTTCTCGGAGGTGCTGCTTCCCCTGCTTGTCAGTGATTGCATCTGTCAGGTCATCTTCATGCTCCTGAGCTCCAGGAGAGCCAGCGCCCGGCCAGCCCTGCCCGCAGCTCCGGCTCACTGGCCTTCCTCTGCGGCTGCAAACAGAGCCGGTTCCTCCCCATCGCTTTGCATTTTGTTACTTATAATTTTTCAAGAAATAAACTTTCCGAGTGCTGGGGAAGGGGAGCTGTGCCATAGCTGGGAGCTCTTAGGGGGATGGAGCTGCTGCATTCCAGCACGGGCCCCCTCCATCAGGGATGGAGCCGCCCCAGGTGCGTTTCGAACTGGCTCAGCAGTGATGCGCTTCAGTGAAAGGTTGTGAGATGATGGAGCTGGTATCGGTCCGGGGCGGGTCAGGCACTCCTGGTCTTATGACCTTGTGCAGATCCGGCCCAGCTAGAATGGCACATGAAGGAAAAGGTTCAAAACCCCAAACAATCTCTGGGAAACATTGCTAGAGGGCAGGAGAGGTGTGTTTATGGAACTGGGGATGAGGCCAAAACCAGCTAGTGGGAGTTTCTGGAAAAAACTGATTCAAATGCTTAGTGATTAAAAAGTGAAAATAATTTAAGATTTCAAAATATCTCATTTTCAAAATATTTCTTTTCAAAATGTCTTATTTTCACAGACTTAGCCTGTGATAATAGAGGGAATGCACCTTCCTTGCAGGGAATTTGGTACCTTTGATACTCACTGAGGCACACGTACATCCCCCGTCAGCAGCTTTTGAGCTCAACCTCCAGAGCAAATGGATGCTCTTGCCTGCCTCACGCTTGCTACTGAAACAAAACAGCTTTTGGGAGACCCACAACACGCAGGGGCCAGGCTGGGGCTGCAGGGCCATGGCTTGTTCCCGGCTGCCAGCCACCCCTCCTCTGTGCTCCCAAGTTCCCTGAAGCCATCCCTGAGCCCTGGGTGGCTTCAGCACTCTGATCTTTGCTAAGTAAGACAAAAGCATCGGCAGTTTGAGAGCAGCTCTTTAATGGGATGCAGCAGCTGTTGAACAGCATGAAGCAGCCCCGCGCGGCGGCTGGGGGCTGTGAGCAAACCTGATGGAAAGTGCCAGAACACGGAGGGTGGCAGGATCTGCCTGGGCAAGCTGGAGCTGGGCCAGGGCTGCTCCAAGCAGCTCTTTGGCGGTGCCAGTGCTGGATTCCGGATGCCTGCATCAGCGCAGTGCAATGGTGCTGTGTGGTAGCAGGACAGCTGTGCACAGCAGGAGAGGACGTTTCTGCCCTGTGGGTTTTGCTCCAGCCCCATCCCTGGCCCTGGGGAGGTGGGCAGGGGGTCTGGCTCCAGACCTGCCTGTCAGCAGAGGGCAATGCAATGCAGCGTGGAGGGGAGAGTGTGCCGTGCCCCAGGGCATGGGAAAGCCGTGTCTTCGTTTGTCTGTTCCGCCAGCAAAGCCCTGAGGTTGGGAGATGAGCAACTTGCTTGCAGGGAGCTCTGGAGCAGATGTAGCCACGTTGCCTCCTGCTGTGCTCAGGCTGCTTTGCTGGCATCTGTCAAACACCCAAAGTTCAAGTCCCTCCAGGCACGCATGCTGGTGCAGCATCCCCTGGCAGATACCTGGGTTGTGAGGCATGCCTGGAGGAGAGCAGCCAGGCAGCAAGAGCCTTCCTAACACACGGGGGAGGCGGATGCTGCGGGCAGGACATGGGTGACGGGGCTCTGTCCATCTCCCCCAATGCTCGCAGCAGATGCAGCGCACGCAGCAGCAAGCACACGGCAGCAAGGTGGACAGTGATGTTTTCTGGGATAAGCACACAGCATTCTGCAAAACGAGATGCTACGAGGTGGTACGAGGCGAAGTTTGTGGTGCCACATCTGGTGGCAGCTGTCCCCAGCGGAGGGATGTGCCCAGGGACCAGCCACTGCTGCAGCCTAGAGCATGCCAGACTCGGTCACCACCTCCTCGCAGGGTGGGTAGAAGTCCCTGGCACTGCCCCCATGCAGGGGGAGGCCGGTGGGGCTGCTGTGGTGGCTGTGGCTCAGGATGGTGGTTTTCCTGCTGCAGAGGCTCCCAGTGGACGCCTGTCTCCGCAGCCCGGGCCGGGGGCCACCCCAGCAGGACAGGCAACGTGCTGCATCCTGGAGCAGGTGCCCGCTGAAGAACATGTAGATCCAGGGATTGCAGCAGCTGCTGAGGCTGGCCAGCAGCATGGTGATGGTGAAAGCCACGTTGGTGGAGTCTGGAAAGGCAAGGGAGAGAGCTGAAACATCCACCAACCTGGGCAGGGTCCCAGTGCGCAATGGGCAGGACCTTGGGGGCTCTTTTTCACTTGGGCATGTGTCACTTGTCCCATTCCCATCCGACTGACACGTCTTTGGGTAGGAGAGTTTGCAGCATGGCAGGCAGAGCCAGGCTCTGCCCTTGGCTGAGGGTTGCAGGCGGGTGATGTACTGTCGTGGGGCTGTGCAGGAGCACATCCTCAAGGGGTGCTGGGAGATGAGACCCAGCGGCTTTTGGACCTTCCTTCAGCCTGTTTGCTGGCCTTTCAGTCTTGGATAAAGTTCCTTTTACCCACGAACAGGCTAGGAGAGCTGCTGAAAATTTCCAGCAGAAATAAACCTATGAAAATGGAAATCTGCTTCTGAAACCTCTGCAGCTGGCTCAGCACAAGCCGTACAGGCGCTCCAGGCTACATGTGAAGGACCTGCTCCAGCAACACGGCTGCTCCGTGAGGCAATCCCAGCAGAGGGTGGGAGCAGCAGGCACAGCTAAAACCCTCCCTGCAGTCACACACCAAACACAGCAGCCCCTCAAGCAAATTCCCACGTGGGGGAAGAGACACACATGGCAAAGATGTTCCCACATGTTTACACGTCCCTACAGGTGATGGTCAGGAGCCATTGCTTTTCAGTGTTTCTCTGGTGAAAGCAATGATTTGACTCTGCAAACAGTTTTCTATGAATACTACTGGGGAGCAAAACTGTAGCTTCCCCCATGATTTTTAAAATGACAAAATAACAGACAGCTCTTGTTTGTTAAAAATGCAACGGGCATGCTGTGTGTCTCAAATGCCCAGGGCTCTGTGCCTGCTCTGGGCTGCAGCCCAGCATCCCCACCGCTACTCACCGTCATCAGGAGCATCCTCGTCCCACACCGACCACATCTGCATGCTGAAAAACGGTGCCCAGCAGGCGACGTAGGCCACCACGATGACAAAGGTCATCTTCACCGTGCGGATCTTGGCACGGGAGATGGTACGCACACTGCTCACCCGCGAGGGCTGCCCACTGGGGCATTGCCCGCTCTTCTCAGATGAGCAGGGGGCAGGAAGGGCAGCTGTTGCATGGCCCCCCATGCTGGGGGCACCACTCTGGGTCTTGCCTTTGAGATTCTTGCAGATCTCGTAGCAGATGAGGCTGTAGCAGACAGTGAGGATGCCGACGGGCAGGATGAAGATGCACAGTGTGGTCCAGGTGATGTAGGCTCGGGCTCCCCACGGGTACCTGAAGTCTGCCCAGCAGTCCAGCACCCCCGAGCCCTGGCGCACCTCCCGCAGGGAGAAGATGAAGATCTGGGGCAGGCTGAGTAGGCAGCTGAGCAGCCACGTAGCCCCGATCATCACGTAGGCCTGGCGGCTGGGCTGCTGCAGGGTGTGCAGCGGGTGGCACACGGCCATGTAGCGGTCCAGTGTCATCATGATGAGCATGTAGGTGGAGGCGAACATGCTCAGCACCTGCAGGTACTTGACCGCCCTGCAGAGTGGGTCCGGCCCCAAGAAGCGGTATGTCACCTCCCAGATCATCTGCGGAAGCACCTGGAAAAGTGCAACGCCCAGGTCGGTCAGCCCCAGGTGCAAGATGAAGAGATGCATCCGGCTCATCTTCTTCCTCAGGCGGTACATCGCCAGCAGCACCCCCATGTTGCCTGTGGTCGCTACAGCCAGGATGGTGGCCAGCACCCCGATCTCTGCCTTGGCCAGCTCCTCGTCTCGGGTGTGCAGGAGGGTCAGGTTGGGGTCCCCTGCCAGGGTCTGGGGGCTCAGCAGCCCCTGGCTGTGCCCAGGCCAGCTGCGATGAGTGCTGTTCCAACCCCAGCCTGGCTCCATCCCTTCGGGAAGCTCTGCAGGAGCGCAGGTAGCTATAATGCTCCTTTCCAATGGCCTGTTAAACCCTCCCCTGCCTCCCCAGGGCTGAGCTGTCAGGGTCAGTGCTGCCCCTGAACGCTGCTGCACCAGCTCCTCTGCTGGAGCCGGTGGGGCTGGACATGCCTCTTCCAGCGGTCCCCAGCACCGGTGCAGGCTGTCACCTCCTCCGTCTCGTGCAGCTCGACATTACACTAATTCTGTGTAATACACTAATAACTGTTCTAAGCAGCTGCAATTCCCATCACTGGCTGGGCTCTCTCCAATATTCCTGTTAAGTGAAGAGGTGCAAGAGCCCCTGGTTCAGTCCTTGAGCTTTCTCTCATCTGCACTAAACATTCCCCAATGCTTGTTTCTCCCTGGACTGCTCATCCTGTGCATCCCCTCTCTCCCCTGCACTGCTAAGCTGAAGGGGAAAAGTGAAAAAAAAAATCTTTGCTTCTTTTCAGCGTAGTAGAAGTAACAGAAAACGCTACAGAGGCTGCATCTCTTTGGCTTTTTCATTCCAAGAATAGTAAAAGTCAGGTGAGAGGTGTCCAAGCACCTGCATCACTGTGGGAGGTGGGGTGGGCGTCTGCTGGCCAGTCGCCGTGTGTGTGAACGCCGTGTGCCCGGGTGGGTTTTATAGCCTGGCAGCTCCCCTCCCCGCTGGCCCCAGCCTCCTTGGGCCAGCTCCGCTGCTGCACCGTGCCGGGCTCCGCTGGATACTGCAGCAGGCAGGTGGGATCTGGTTCCCCGCTGGATGCTGCAGCCGGCAGGTGGGAGCTGGTTCCCGGCTGGATGCTGCAACAGGCATTTGGGATCTGGTTCCCCGCTGGATGCTGCAGCCGGCAGGTGGGAGCTGGTTCCCCTCCTGCCGTGCTCTTGGGAGCCATCATCCCTGGGCTTTGCCGGGGGCTTTTACCGAATGGGATTTCTGGGCAAGAGCTAAAGGCTGGGAATCCCCCTGCGTTTCCATCCTAGTCCCCTGCATCCCCGCTCCTGCAGCGTCAGGGCTGGGGACACTCCGTCCCCAATTTGCACTCTCCCTGCTAGTCAGACCCCCCCCCAGTCTCTACCCTTGGCCAAGCAGAAGACATCCCTGTCCCAAGAGCCTGAGCACAGGGAATGAGGGGATGCGGGTCCCCCCGAGCCGGGGGGTCAGACACCCCCTGGCTTCATGCAGCCAGGTCTCAGCCCCCCAGCAAAGCTGGTGGAAGCATCATCTCCCGGCACCATGTCCTGAGGCTGCCTGTTCTGATCTGCTGTCCCTTCTGTGCAGGGTGGGAATGGAGATCGTCCCAGAGACACGGCAAAAGCCTGACTCTGCCTGCTTAGTCCTCAGCTACACGCCATCGTTTGGCTCCATCCCACAGGAAACCACCCCGAAGCTGGGGAGTGGGATTCTTCTCCCCCCAGAGCAGCCTCTGCCTGGGCTCGTCAGTGTTTGCCCCATCTCTCATCCGCACAGAGCCTGGGGAAAATTAACGGGCAAGGAAAAGCTGATGGGGAGAGGTGAGCTGCAGCTCAGTTGCAGACTGTATGCAAAGGTGTGGTGTGAGCCAGGGGAACGGCGATGGGCAGCAGGAACCCCCTCGGCCAAAGGACACGGGCGCTGCACGTTGCGTGGCTGAAAATAAAGGCGAAGCGGCAGCTGCAACGCTCTTGCCTCTCGCCTGCCCCAGTAGAGCTGCGGCTGGGCACGGGGCCGGCCACCCAGCTACCTGCTCGCCTGCCTCTTCTCCTCACCTTCCCTTCCCACCCTTTTTTGAGCCTTCAGTGTGTCTTCCCACATTAGGTGTGATTGCAAAATACGCTCATTGCATACATATACAAAACATACGTGTGTACACACAATTTCATTTTTGTTTTGCAACGTTAAGGCTTTGGTTTTTCCTTTTCCCCTACTACTGGCAATAAGAAGTAAAGCCACTCATCTATTCCCAGTGGGTTTTCCTTTCTCTGCCGGGGAAAGACAAAAGCAGTAAACCAAAGGAATGCACTGACACCAGCTTCTTGTCTGCTTGACAGGGGCTTTGCCGCTTTCAGAGCCTGCTCTGGCTCACCGGCTGCTGGTATCGCAATTAAGTTGCCTGTAAGAAGGCTGTTATTTGCTGAATAAAGATTTGCAGATCACCTCTAATAACCATAAATGAGCATGGTTTGTATCTAATTAAAAGACATTCATCCTTATAAGAGACCCTATGGATATAAAGCACCCATCACAGGAAAGTGCCCGGCTGAGGTGCTGGGGATAGAGACAGGAGGGTATTTCAGTGAATAATGTAATTTTCAATGTTTGTGATCAGAGAGCTGATTTTCTGGAAGATTAATAGAGGGCAGTGCAAAAAACCTCCAAAGCAATGAAAAACTGAGATGAAGGCAGAGATGGAAGGGCAGATTCTGCAGAGAGAAAGAAGCATTTAAAGGGTTTTGAGGATGGACTCAGCTTTCACCGGCACGTTCGGGAGCGATGCTCTCAGAGTCAGAGCTTTTACCCAAGTTTAGTTGCAGGGAGATACTTCTGCAAAGGTGCTGAGAGGAAAGTGAAGCTAATTCACGAAAGAAAAATGATCCTTGGAAAATAAAAATTCATTTTCTTGAGAAAGAGATTATCACAGGAAGGAAATATTTTCAAGCAGGTGGATTAAAAAATAAACTCTTTTTCTTTCGTTGGTTTCCTGAGAATTTTGACGCATCACCAGTATTGCCAGGCTGTCCCTGCTTCAGCAAAACCAGAGCTGGCTTCTGCGGCTCCGCAGCTCGGGAATCACTCGCCAAGCACCTTCTTGGCTTGTTTAGTGCTGTGGGAGCTCTCGGGAGGCAATGGCCCAGCCGTGTCCACCCAGCCCAGCCGAGCCCACCCATGCCCACCCAGGTGTGCCCACCCATGCCCAGCCAGCTGTGTCCACCCAGCCCAGCTGTGCCCACCCATCTATGCCCACCCAGCCGTGCCCACCCAGCCCACCCAGCCATTTCGGCTGTTTCCCATAAGCCAGGCCCTGGGGGAGCAGAGTTTGGAGGTGCTGTGGGATGAGGAAAATGCTGCTGGTTTCTGGTAGCGCATCCGTTGGGGCGCACAGCGGCGGGGGGATGTACGTGCCTGCCAGAGGTCAGTAGCCCTCGGGGCTCTCACTGCTGGTTATTGCACCACGGGGTGACTCGAGCCCTGGAACACCGCGAAAACCGTTGTCACAAGGTCTGTGTTTCCTCCCTCCCCTCTGGGTGTGATGCTGAGCGGCAGGACCACGTCACTGGATTTCTAAGCTCTTAGCATTTGGTTTGTCAGGGTAGCGCTGTACTACGTAGCTAATTTTTGGCAGCCGGTAGCATCAATGCACCATGAAGCACAGCACAGAAAAGTGCTGTTCCTGCATAGCACAGAAAATGCTGTTTCTGTTACCAGCCGGCATCCTGCGCTCTGGTACTGTAGAGCACAGAGGTAGAGGTTTTGCGATTGCTAAATCTTTTGGCACAGTAGCCGGTTACTGTGCTTTGCGAGTAGCTTGCTGCTCAAATAAATAAATAAAAGGTGTTGGCTTGGGTTTGATGCTGATTTGGCTCACTTTGCAACTCAAATATTTTATTTGTGGTATGAAATGGTGTTAAACTTCTACTGCTGACAGCCCAGAGCATACTTGGTCTGTCTTTAGCATTTAATTACTCAAATGACTTTTGTGGTTCAGGTCAGGAAAAAGCAAGATTTGGTCATTTTGCGCTGGTTCAGATGCTGTAAAATTAATGATGTTGCAACCGTTTTATAGCAGCTTGGGATCCTCTCCTTGGAAAGACCGAGGACAGGAATGAGGGCTGGGAGTTCCTGGTATCTCACGCTACTTTTAATGCCAACTCTCTGTCAAAATTAAGCCATGAATGACTTCCCCTCCACATCCTGAAAATGCAGACTGCTGAGACTTTCCAGTTCTTAGAGACTTCAGGACCTTTAAAAGCCTCGCTTGCTCTTGCCGTTGACCTAACTCCACGTAGGACTGTCCTTCATTTTTCTCAGACTTGGGGAGTTTGGAAGCTGAAAACCTGATATAATTTGATTTTTTTTTTTTTAATTTTTATTTTTTTGTGTCGCTTGCAACATTTGTGAAGAGTTCTTAGAAAAGTGACCATGTGGTGTCTGTCTTATTAGGGAAACAAATTTCTCTGCTGTGTGGTCATCAAGCAGGGGATGTGATTGCACCCTTTACTGGGAGTGCTGAAGGGTTTAGCACAGCCCGGGTCCACCCTGATACCATGTGAAAAGCCCCAAAATATTAATCTGTCTCTAAATGGACACCTGGTTCAGCACTTGTACTGCGACTCCATTGCACTCCGGAGGGGGAAAACTCTGCTGTGTAACAGGGCAGCGTTATCTGTCATACAGCTCTAGGAACTGAAGACAGGAGTTTCTATAATTTTAAGGTAATTAAAAGCCAGATGTGTCAGTCAGTCTCCCCTTTTCCTCCCCTCTTTTCCCTTATTCAGATTTGGTTTTTTCCATTTAATTAAAACCTCTGATCCTGCTTAATATTAGAGGGCATGTCTGGGTGCATAAATAAATATGCTAAACACATGGCAAATGCCCCAAAGCGGTGCCTGCTAGGGACACTGCTGGGCAGAACAAGCCGTTTGGATTTTAATGGAAAATCCATGTGAAGCTGTAAAAATTGGCAAGCGGAATAACAAAAGCTGACAGTGTGGTGTCAAAGAACTAAACTTTAAAGTATCAGTGCTGAAAAACATTGCCTGGAACAGAAATCTGGGGGGCTGAGCTGCCATCCCTGGAGGTGCTGTGTCCAAGCTGTGATGCTGACTCAGCCCAACTTGCCTCGGAGCATCACTCCCTTCGTCCTGCACACTGCTCCTGGCATCTCTGCTGTGTGGAGACAGCCCTGCCCACCCAAACACCCCGAGTCTCCCAAAACCATGCCCAGAAATACACATGGGCTCCCCAAACCCCACGGAGGGAAGCCAGACTGCACCGGTGGGGCTTGGACCAGCATCCCCTCCCTGGCACAGTCTGCAAGGTGATCCGGCATGCCTTGCAGGCTGGTGAAGAGCACCAGGGGATTTCTGTTGGATAAAACAAATCAAATCCGGAGGTCCTATTGCAGCTGATAACTCTATTACAGTTTACATTTTCCTTGTTGTTTTGCTGTGTCTTTTCAGTTGACCCATATGTGTGGAAATAGTCTGCTTAAGTAGAGGCAATTGCCAGAGGAAAAATTGAAGCTACAGGCATCTTTGAGATAGCAAATTACTTGTTTATCACCCTTACGTTCTCCCTGTTGGTTTCCTTGTATAGCCAGGGATGTTTAAAGACTTTGGTAGCTGTGAAATGCTTCAGTTCCCTTCCCCACTCCCTCATCTCCTTTTGCTGTTATCATCATTAGCATTTAAAACCCAGACGCAGCCAGAGCATTTACAACCTTAAAATCAATAATAAAACCCCCAAATTACATTTCAAGGCTGGAAACAAATGGATTTTTCTTGTCCTCTCCTGACGGGTTGCTGTGGGGAAAATCTATGTCAGTTAGCTCTGGTGTGGATGGATGGACAAGCCGGTTAGGTGGGGACAGGAGAATTCGCCCGGGTCAGGCATCCCACCGTGGCAGCAGAGACACCGTGGCCAAGCTGGGACAGGTACTTTCTTCCCATCCTGTATTTTGCTTTATACAGTGGAGGTCTGACCTGTGCATGGGGTTTTCAGGCCCTACGAGCCTAGAGAGAGAAGAGGTTTTGTTATTTTGAGTAAAGACCTTGCTAGGAAATGTGCACGGGTCGCATGGGCAATTCCCAGGCGCCCGTCCCCAGCGTGGCTACGTGGGGACAGGTTTGCGAGGCAGAGCCAGCCGCCGCAGGCAGCTCACGCAGGGTGGGTGCTGGGGCACCTTCAGACATCAGCACCTACGGCTGCTTCAGCCCACGTCGCCTTCCAGCAGCATCTGCAGCTGAAATCGGGGTTGCGATAGTCTGGCTGGGTCCAGGGATGCTGGAGGCATCCCATGCTCTGGAGCGGGAGGGGAGCTGCTGCTCTTGCCCACCTCCCTCCCCTCCGGCACAGACAAAGAAGAGCCCAGGATTTAAGATACGTTTAATTGAAAATCTGAGTACAGGGGGGAAGTGAACAAGAACCTCTCCATGACCTTAGATCTGCTTTGTCTACCGTTCCCCTGCTTGCCTGATGGAAACGCTGCAGTTATTCAGAACCCGTTGCCTTCCAGGTGAGAGAGGCATCAATCAGGATTATGAAAGGAGAGGAGCAGCTGTTTCAGGACAATCTATTAGAAAATGATGAATCATAGGGAAAATATCTGCAGCGTTCTGTACCCTCCTCGCTAAAGCAAAGTTCAAGGCTTCATGATTAAAGGTTGTTCTTGCTTTGCCAGGCCCAGGTTATGCCCAAATACAGGGAAACTTGTCCGGGATCGTGCAGGTGCCTCGGTGAGACCGCTTCCCACTGAGTGACCGGCACTGAGGTCAGCCTGTGGTGTTCAATTCAAACCCTGGGCATTTCTCACCTGCCCTGATATTATTACCCCAAAAAGCTCTTGGATGTCAAGCTAAGGGACTTTAAGATGCTGAGACACAAGTTCACAGAACCAGGGCTTGGCCCCCAGAAGCACTGCTATTAGACGTGCTGCTTCTTTTAAGCTCTTTGAGCAAATTCTTTCCTTTTCTTGCTACCTTTTTGCGTATGCGGAGAATAGGGCAAAATAAGTCCAATTAAAGTGCATTATTGCAATTGCACTGGTAGTTTAGCTCAACATGCTTAACAGATAAGGAGCGCTAGTGGAATTACTACCTTCAGCTTGCATGAAATGTGGGTCTTGTGGTTTTTTTTCCCCCCCATCTTAGTGTGTGAAAATCTCCTAGGAAACGTATCCCTAATGGTCTGCCTCCTCCCTGTGCTGCGGTTCCTGCAAACGAAGCAGAAAGCTGTGCTCTAAATACGCTGCCTGCTACTCCTAATTAAATGACTGTGGGCAGAAGAGCCTTGTAGCGTTGATGGAGCTGTAACGCCGGGATGCTGGCTTTGTTTGGTGGTTTCTTGCTGCAGCTCTTGATTCCTGGGTACCCGTGGTTCGTTACCGTGCTCTGAGGGTCCCCGCTGTCGTGGGAATTGCCAGGGTGGAGGTCCCAGTCACAGAGGCTGGAGAGCATCACAGCTCTGCGTGCCAAAGGATGCGCTGCCCCAGGTCTGTTCTGTGACCCAGGGGAGCAGATATTCCCGATGTGAACTGGGAGATGCAGCTTCATCCCTTTGGGCAATGGCAGCGGGTACGGTGGGAGGTGGCAGCCCACCGGGGAATCCTTCCCCTACCCACCAACGCGCTCTGCCTGGGGCTGCGGCACTGCCATCGCTGCTGCTGGGGCTTGTTTGGGAACCAGCACCGGCTTGTTTGGACACCAGCACCAGCTCCAGGGGCTTGTGCAAGTGTGGTGAGCCCTTCGCCTGCAGCTCCAGCAACACCCACCCACCACCTCTTTGTCCTTTGGTTAGGACAGGAGTAGTTAATCCTCAAACTGCTCCCGTCTCGGTTCTCCGGCAGGCACAGCGGTGGGGTGGGAGCCTTTGGGAAGGCAATTAATGCTGTTTAATCCTCTCCCAGTGTGGGGTGACTGAGGAGAAGGTGATAAAGTACAGCGGCTGCACATGCTGTACCGCCTGCCTGGAGGTGGGTGGCGGGGGTCAGATCGGGCAGCCCAGACCTGTTCCCGGCAGCATCGTCAGTGCCGAGGGGAAAGGGCCGGTGCAGGGGGGGTGCTGCTGGCTGGGGTGGGCTCTGCGGGACGTATCCTGCACCCAGCACCAGCTGCAGCACAGGGCACTGAGCTGTGTTGTCCCTGTTCTGCCCTGGATGGGTTTGAAGACCCCATGGATGCCGTTCCCCAGCATCGGGGACATTGGACACTTGTTGCAGTGAGAGTTTGGGATTATGCCTGCTAATATTGGTGCTATGGGGGGGGGTTCGCCACCGAGCTCGGTGTGTGCCTCAGTGTGCAGGGCATTATTCAGCTCGATAGGGAATCAGGTTTAAACCTCCCAGGGATCCATGGGTAAACCTTTAAATATTCTTCAGCATCTCAATTTTTACTTTTTTTTTTTCTTTTTTTTTCCCCTGACCTGAAGTTCAACCTTTGCTTCCTGTTGGGGCTCTTGTGAAGAACTGGCAGAAACTGGTATTTTTGATCTACAAATTAGGAAGATTGTCCGTCTGTATCCAAAGAGCTCCTTGCAGAGTGGGGGTTCTCTGGGGAGAAAGCAGTCGTCAGTCAGAGCAGTGGGTTGCTTTGATGGTAAAGTCAACAATCGAGAGCTCTTACAAAAAGCAACTTGTTTCACTTCACGTGGATCATCCAACAAGGTGTTCGAGCAGCATGGAACAGAAATGATTCTGCCCCCTCCTCAGAAATTGATTTTAAGAAGTATCTGACTTGGTGCCTCTAAGTTCCCGATAATGGGGAATGAAGGTAAAAGCCATGGCAGGAGTGTAACACTTATTTTTCGGGCAGCTCATAGATTGAAAGGATTATTTCAGTCGAAGGCTGATTAGTCTGTAGCAGTCTGGTCTGTGCGCCTCCCAAGAACACCCTTTGACATTACCAGACAATTGCTTTGTTCTGACTCTTCCCGGCGCGTACAGTGCTAATTGCCAAGGCATCTCTTAAAAGCTATTTTCATATGCATTTGCACAACAGATTTGAAAGGCCATGAGGATGTACTTAGCACTGCTGCAAATGGGAAATGTTGCCCTGTGTCTCAGAATAATGACATTTTGGAACCTGCCAAATGCATAGTTTTATCACTTATAATTCCAATGATCTGTGGACCAGTATTTTTGGCTGTAATGGATTATCACTTCATCATGCGAGCAAATCGCAGTCTGTAGTGAGAGCCTGCCGGTGGGGAAACCACAGACTGAAATCAATGGATTTCTTCATTGGCCTTTACATTATCTCCCTGTCTCACCGAGCTGCTGTCGTCTAGAAAATGAACCAAATTAACGTGCAGGTCAAGCATCAACGGGTGATTTTTCTTTAGGGTTTCTATATGGGCATGAGAATACGGGTATGGCTGTAACAGCAACAAAATAATTACATCTGTTCTGCATCCCGTCTTTGGGGGACTCAGACGCAGAGTTAGCTGCAGAAGTGGGCGAGTGTGGGGAATCACAGAGTGTGGTTAAGGTGGGAGGGAGGGAAAGATGCTTTTTTTTTTTCCGTGCCCTCGTTGTTTGAGGTTTTATGGGGGTTTTGTCTGGCAAAAAAAAAAAGAGAGAGGGACCACGGGCTGCAGTCTTGTTGTTCCTGGCTAGATGGGGGTTTGTGTGGGTGGTTCTGCCCTGGGTGTTTCAAAGCCC
The DNA here is from genome assembly GCA_035590275.1 of Ibycter americanus. Taxonomy (NCBI): domain Eukaryota; kingdom Metazoa; phylum Chordata; class Aves; order Falconiformes; family Falconidae; genus Ibycter; species Ibycter americanus. The sequence continues at coordinate 4,833,455 of JAVJGI010000038.1, forward strand.
CGTACTTATGAACTTTTATATATGAACTTGTGTTCAGGGGACAGCCTGTGCCTGGTTGTGCCTGAGGACCTTTTGCCTCGCTGCTGAGCACCGAAGAGAGATGGCTGGCAGGAGTCTGGGACCGTAACCCAGGGAGCCGCTGGCTCTCCTTGCAGATCATTCACATCAACTCAGGGCATCAAATCCCACCCCGAGGCTTAACAGCGTTGCGCCTCTCACACGGAGGTGAGAGCAAGCGCAGCCTCGATGCGGAGGGCAGATTTACAGCTAACTGTCGGATTAAGGTGAAATGTGAAAATCGCTGCTAACCCCCTCGTGTTTAGCCAAGCGAGGCAAGGAGGCTTGAACCTGCCCCTAGTGCCGCACGGGTCCAGGGTCTCCTCAATTGTTAGTTTCAATGGTGAGACTTCAAAATAATTAAATTAATGCCTAAGTCCTCAAAAGCTAATTGGGATAGGATTATCCTAGAAGGAAACCAGAGATGCAGAGGAAAAGGGACAGCTCCCTGATATGACCTGTGCTCGCCGCTTCGGCGGGTGATGAGCCAGATGCTGTTTTCCCTCCTGGTGATCTGTGTGTAACAGGAGCCCCTGCTGGTCCCAGCAGCCAGGCTGGGGTCCCAACCGTCCCTGGACTCGACTGACAGCATTTTGGGAAGCCTGGCCTGGAGACATCTCCATCCACATCGGGATGGAAAGCCGAGCAGCTCTGACGGTGCGGCAGTTTGGAGGGGAATGGCAGTGCTGGGGGATTTCTGCAGCAGCGGTTGGTGTCTGACCTGACATGTCTTCACCTGGCGAGCGTGCGTTTATGCTAAGGGAGCAGTCCCTCTGCCTTTAACGGGAGCAAGCACAGCTTTTTTCTCCACTCGGGGATAATTCCCGTACTCCTGCACAATTCACTGCAGGGAGCCACCGGTGCATTTCTCATCCGCCCCACTTGAAAGACGACGTCGGGGATACAAGAGCACGAGGCATTGCCTGGGAAGTTACAAAGGTCCCCAGAGCCCTGGGCAACCCCATGCGACTAATACCCCAACTTCTGACAACTAATATCCACTGTCCTGCCCCAAAACTAATTAATTTTATACATGAGTGAATTTAACACCATCATTTAGCTCTGTCTGCTGGCAGAGGCTTTGAAGTACAAACTGATTATGCAGGGAACAAGCTGGGAGCTGGTTAATAAGTTCCAACAAAGTGTGTACTGCTGGGAGGCTGTGTTAGATTAAATGTAGAATTTTATTGTTGTTTTGTCTTGGACTTCAGCTTGGAGCCAAGTGAAGCAGCAGCAGAGTCTGTCACCATAGAGAGGGAGAACCACAACGGCAGTGTGGGGAAATGTTTAAAAACTACGTAAGTGTTAATGATGGGGATCTGACTCTACCTCCTCTGAAAACCTCATTCTTCACCTCATTTGCTTGGTTTTGCTTCACTTCAGACAGGCAGGTTGTTAATGGAGGAAATCAAAATGAATCAGTTCAATAGTTCTGCTTTTGTGGAGCTGACTGGAGGGAAGCGTGACGTTGCTTAGCTCCAAACTGAGGGTGCTGGGCAGCCCTGGGGCCAGGGGTGATGGGGGTACTCGGCCGATCCTGCACCAGCACTGCCAGGGATGGTGGATTCATCCCTTCAGGTTCTTCCCAAGGCAAACATCTGGGGTCTCTGAAGAATCTGTGTTCATGGTGAAGGGCTGAGGCACTAACCAGCTCTTCTGTGGAGCAAGGGGAAAGCAAGTCCTGAACAGTCAGTAAATATTTGCCATGGTCACGCTGGGAACTCTTTGTAACATTTTGGCCAAGCAGCAGCAGTGACCTGGGAATTTTAAGATAATTTAAGATCTGAGAAATTTAAGATAAGCTCAAGCATGCAACTGGACGTGCAGTAAAACAGCACAACCTTTCTGACATCCTAGGTAACTGCCTTTTGCTCCTTTCAAAGTTGCAGTATGATGGAGGGAGAGAAAGGGACAGAAAAAAGGGAATTGCTATGAGGAAAGACTGTTTTAAGTAGTTGTTCCCACATGGTCCTCAAGGATTGCCTGTCTCCTGAAAAGCTCAGCGCTGCAGCGTGGGTGCAAACTTTAGAACCATCGAATGGTTTGGGTGGGAAGGGACCTTCCAGACCATCTGATTCCACCCCCCTGCCACGAGCAGGGACACCTGCCACCAGCCCAGGATGCTCCAAGCTCCGTCCAGCCTGGCCTTGAACCCTTCCAGGGATGGGGCACCCACAGCTGCTCTGGGCACCCTGTGCCAATATCTTAAATCAAAGCTTGTTAAACTGTGAATTTTTGGATGTTCTTAAATCCTGATACCCACGATTACCTCGGCTAAAGGCCTTCTCTCTGGATGACCCCCTCAGTAGCTGTTTTCTTTCTTTTTTGATAATCTCAGGTAGGTGAGGAGTTCCTTAATTGGATTTAAATGGCTCTGCAGTACCTATTACTCACTTGGTGGCACTTCTGTGGGAAAACAGACCAGTAAGTACGCGCTGAACTTCAGCACAGATTCCAAGAGGAGAAGTTGCCAACGGGAAGCCGAGTCCCAGTCATCACGCTCTCCAGGGATTGTCTTGGTTTGGCCAGCGAAGGAGAGGTAACGGCAGTTACGGTATTTGGAAGCTGTTTTGGTGAAGGGCAGATTTTCCATAGCCACAAAGTCAAAACACAGCTGCGGAAAGTCTGGAAAAGTCACACTCAAAGGCTGACCAGAGGGAAACCTCAGCGAAGACTTGGAATGAACCATTTCTGAGACTTTATGGACTTTTGCTCCTCATTTCTGATTTTGCTAACGGCGGATGACCCGAGGAGGGGTTCAGCCGCGATTCACGCAGAAGGGAAGGGTGTCAGTCCCCAATTAGACCCCCTGCCTCATTGGGGCTCTTCATTTTCTGGGAAGCGGGGCTCCCCCCTTGTCCTGGCGCTGGACACCGGGGGTGCATGGCGTGCGGGGGGGGCCACCGCGCCGTGCCGGCCCGAGCTGGCCGCGTCCCTGCCCCCCCGGCCACGGCAGGAAAAGGGAAAAAGGCCAAAACCCCCCAAATCC
>JAVJGI010000038.1:4839786-4852329 GCA_035590275.1 Ibycter americanus
CCCCCCCCCCCCCCCCCCCCCCCCCCCCCCCCCCCCCCCCCCCCCCCCCCCCCCCCCCCCCCCCCCCCCCCCAAGCCAGTTTGTCAAGCATGAAACACTTGTTATTTAGCATGAAACAGTTACTGTTTTATGTTTAAAAGTGGGAAGATGAAGGAACTGGATTGTCTGTTTTACTAAGAAATTCGGACAGTAGTGGGGGAGGCAGAAGTGCTCCTGCTTGGCTTAGAAAACATTCAAAACCTGTTGCTAGAGCTCTGGAGGCATAGGATAGCTACCTGGCAAGATACTGGGGTATTCATGCATGGTAGGAATAAAGATGATTGTCCTTTGAAGTGTTAGCCAGGGCCAAGAGATGCGTACAAGTCAGAGGGACCAGCAGTCTGCTGGCGCGTAGCAATAGACCCACCTTTTGGGTGGCACAAACGTGCTCTCTTGCTCAGGTTGGCATGCCCAGACATCCCTTGCTACAAAGCCAGCCTCCCCACCTCCCCGCTGAGAGAAAGGGTGAGTCTTGTCAACTTTTTATACACCTTTTTCCCCTGAGCACATTCCAGCTGGTTCAGCACCTGGGGTCAATTTGCGAAGGTGTGCACAGACCTTGCAGGCTTGATGGATTCACCCAACTAAACCTGTATTTTATACTTTCCCTCCCACTGCTTCGTTACACCCCCTCGGAGGCCACGTCTTGCCAACAGCAGCCTCCCTTGCGGGAGGAAAAGGCACAAGATTGTTCTTGACATCGGTCTGTGTCCGTGCTACGAGATGTGGCATCACAGGGCATAGCCTGGGCTGGCTTTGGCTGTCGGTGGCCACCACGGCCTCTCTGAGATGCAAAGCACCGGCTCAGGCTGTGATCCCTCCAGGAGGGAGTTCTGCTTTCTCTTGTTAGCAGTGTCCAGAAGATGATGTCAAAACTGTGCAATTTTTGGCCAAAGGGATGCTTCCCCCAAGCTCTTATTAGGCAGAGTTTTGACTTATAATCCCAGCTGAAAGTCCTATGGCATCATCTGTGAGTCCCAGCCTTGTTGGCTCTTTGTACCCAAGTCAGCCAAAGGAAGATCGCAGTTTCCTGATTTTCCTCCAGTCGTACCGTCAGCAGCGACTACGGAATTAGCAACCCAGCGAAGCAGCCATTTGGCCACCAACATTTCCCCTCCGCGAGGCGGGCGGGCTCCCTGGGGGCGACTGCTGGCCTGGCCACTGCCTGAACAGGGAAGGTAAAGCTGGAGGGACAAGTTGCTGGGTCTGTGCTACGGCATCAAAGCCCGCGTCGGTGCTGAGTTTCTGTTCTTCAAAGAGCGCGTTTTTCAGCCAAGGTACGCTCGGCTGATGCCTCCTCTCCCTAGGTCATTTGCAATCCAAGCTTGTTTTCAAGGAGTAAATTGGGCCAGCATGAGTCTTTGCGGGGGAGAGGTAAGTGACAGAGAGGGAACCAGTTCTTTTTCTAGCAGAGAAATTTTCAGACCGTAATTAACGTGTCTTCTCCATGCATGTATGTGCATGCACACACCCAGACGTAGCTGTCTTTGATCTCTGCTGGGAGGCTGGGGAGAATACGGAGCCTATAAAGTCAAACTTATTATTAGGGACATTAGAGCATTGGGATAACTGTGCTGCTTTCCCCTGGGCTCTGGAAAACAGCAAGCTTGGATCCACCTGGCCTCTCCTGCTAGCCAGTTCAGTCTGCGATGAGATGTGACTGCTTTAGATACACAAGCACGGCGTTGCGAGGGGAAAGCAATGTTGTCAGGTCTGGCAACGTACACTGCAATTAATGCCAGAGCCATCAGTGCCCACATTTTGAACCCCCCGGCAGGAGGCTCAAGTGATGCAGGAAGAGTGGCAGGTTGTTATCAAAGTGGCTGCCGCTGCCCAAAAGCTGCTTGTTATTAAGTCCTGTGATTTTTGTGGTTGACTTGCAGCAAGCGCTGCTCAATTCGCTGAGAATTGCTTTGCGCCATCAGAGTGGCACAAAGGTAAGGAGCGATTCGAGTTCATGCATCACTGGCGTGTTTGTATCAGATCAGAGTGGGAATCCAGTTAATAAGGTAAAAGGTTTCTTATAGTGGCCAGTGCCAGCTGCTTTTAAGCAGTTTTCAAATTTTGATTTCCCATAAGGACTGGAATAAAAAAATAGATATATTCTGCTGAATATATACTTCCCAGCACTTATGAATGCTGCCTCTGGTAGCAGGTGAGATGAAAAATGTATTTATATGAATTTTAAATTTGACGCTACAAAGAAAGCAATTTGGACTTTGGGTAGAATTTGAAGCAGAGTAAAATTAACTTTACAGAGTAAAATTCACTTCTAATCTGGGGTCCAATAAAAAGCAGAGCGACATTGTGGAAAGTCTTGTGATGGGCCTTTGCACAACAGCAGATTGCTTAATTTTTTCCAAATATTTTAGGCGCTCATTAATATCCGAGTGAATGCTGGGGTGACTCTGCAGCAGCTTTCACAATCTTCCCTCAGATGTGACCCTGGTTATTCCATCTGCGTTATTAACCAAATAATCCTCTGATTGCATTGGCTTCACCGACCACCCTGTAAGGAAACTATTGCAGCTTTGGTATTCTGGTGGTCTAAAACCAGCTACTTCTCTATGTCCACTTCCACAAGTGAATAAGTGAGTTGGTCAAAGCAAGGGGTTTAAAAATTCTGTAATTGAAAGAGTCTTGATTTTGTGGCTGGCATAGTAGCCCAACACAGTTTTCCCTGAATACCTGGTTGGTGAAGGTGCATTCTTACTCCTGTTTTCGGGCGTAGATCCTACCTACGCTGTCTTCAAATGTTTTTGGGTCTCTAGCTTCACACCGTGTGTTTTTAATTCAGGCCAAAGTCTGCTTGCAACACCAATGATGAAGGCTGGCACTCTTCACATCCAAAGCAGCTTGCTGCAAGCTAGCTTGCAGCTCTTCCATTGCCAACGTCTGCTGAAAAGCTTTCTGGGTCTGTTCTGTAAGCACAGCAGAAAGGATAGACCAGATTCCTGCTTGTTGAAGCTTTGCTAGTCTCAGAACTAAATAGATACTTACACTTTTTTAAAATGAAGATAAATAAATCGGTAATAAAAGCACAGCTACTGGCGAAACCTGCAGAAAGTGTAGACAAAGGGCGTGTGAGCTTTGTATTCTCAGTTTTCTCAGTGTCCTTTGGTCCTGAAACCTCTTTGCTTATCTGGGCAGTCTGGTACTGGAGCGTGGCGTTGGCTGAGAGGCAGACAGACGATAGAAAGAGGCAAAATCAGATCAATGTTTAAAAATTTTTTATTCATATTAGCTTGTTTTTGTGTATGGAACTGTCAGATGTGCCCATTAGACACAGGAGCAGTTTCTCTTTGGTTTTATGGTCCCTTCTAGGTTAGGGTGAGGGTCCCAAAACACCTGTATTTCTAGTATTATCTCCTCTGTTAGTGGAAATTTCCTATTCCAAAACCCGCCATATGCTGGAGTGGGATGAACTAATAAGCTTCTGCCATAGCACAGCAGGGAAGAAGCCTAGTGCGGCTGCAGTTATGTTGGAACGATACTGGGTTATTTTTAATTAGCACTTTCCTCCAGGAAATAAGTGTAGTCAGAGAAATGCAAAAGATCAAGTCCTTTTTATCAGTCTGGCTTTATAACTGCCTGCACAAATTTCTACATACGTTGACATGCAGATGGCAGTGCCTAAGAGTGCTATGGTGCTAATTTCCCTTGTGTGGCATTACCCAGAGACATCAAGCTGTCAGCATTCAGATGACATAAGAAGTGAAGCACCAGAGATTGTTTGGCTTCTATTTGACCAGCTTTGTTCCCTGTTGTTTTTTTCCCCCCTTGTTGCTGTCCAAAATGCAAGGCATGCTTCCTAATGAGAAATCAATAGAGTGCAGACTCACTTTGTTAAGCTTGTGTCACGCATGCAAGATGACAAGAGACACTGCAGACAGCAAAGCAGCTAAAACATCCCCCTGGCTAATAGCTGCTTGGAAATGCTGATGCTTTTTCAGAGAATAGGGTAGTTGATATTTCCTGATGAGCAGAGGGAGTTTTGGGTGGTGCATCAACGACTTGGAGTTAATTTCACAGGAGATGTTCGAGGCAGGCATCCTGCTTTTCTCCCTTGTCGTCCTTGTAATCCGTATAAATTGCAGCGCGGATCTCTCAGCTCTATGAATGTTGTATGTGTACAGGTTTGGAATAACCTGTTTTCTTTGTGGGCTTTTTACGGGTGTTTGGCTAGAGGCTAGATCTCCTTCGTGTGATAGAGCAAGAGTAAAGCCTAATAACGCGGCAGAAACGCAGAAACACCGGCATAGAGAAGGTTCCTTGCTGTAAGTATGAGGTGATGGAGCATGTGTGCTGGAAGAGCTGAATCTATTCATAGACTTGCAAATGCCTGTTGGAATAGGAAGACGCGATCCATAGCTGCAGGAACAGGCACGGCTCGGGTCTCTGTTGTAGGCTTGGAACTAAGGAGGCTCCTCTTCAGGCTTACACAGTTTGGGCTTTACCTCTGATCGCTGATAGAGCCGTTCCCTCTCCGATAGAGCTGTTCCCTTGCCGTCCCTGGGCTGCTTTGTTTACAGGGCAAGTTCTCTGAGACTACACGTCTCTTTGCTTGTACAGTTTCTTGCACAATCGGCACCCGTAGATGTTATACTATACTAGCCTGGAGACACTCCCTTAATCCAAATAATAGCACACAAAGGCTCTTTACTTGGGATATGTGCTGTTCCTTGGGGTATGCTTTCAGAAACCACAGAGACTGCAAACGCAATAAAATATGTAACAATGACCTCTCGTGACAAAGTAATTGGGTGATTTATAATAAATGACCATTTTACTTGACTTTAAAAAGCGTGCCAGCTCTTGCGTGCCAGAGAGAAGAGCACAAAGTAAGAGAGAGCTTAGTAATTTCTGTCTCTTAATGTAGGGCTCTGCCACAGATTCGAACCCCGGGACTCCAGGTTCTGTCCTAGGAAAGGGGACCCATCCATCATCTGGCTCGAAGTGGATGAACTGCATTCCGGGCTGTGTAAGAAGAGAGTGTCTTTCAGGCTGAACCTCCCTCAATAATCAACATATCGGTTTGTACTGATAGAGATCACATACTGCATTTCATTACAGAATCATGCTTACCGTGGTCCTTGCAGCATGCTGTCTACTCGGCAGCTGCTTTGCATCCTGCAGTTGGCTGCAGTTCAAGGGTAAAAGAATTCTGAACTGTTTGTCATTGTAAAGCATTTTGGGATGAATGGTGTTACATAAATGTAAGATTATGATTAGGTATTACTCTGTACTGGAATAATGAAGAATATTTAAATGTGTTTTTTCTAGTAAGTCTTATTTAATATGCAAGGGAATCAATTTATCACTGTCTGGCTATGACTTTCTCCTACCCCTCCAGCTAATATTGTGCAGCACAGATTATGCATTGCAGGAAAGAAAATGGTTGACCACCTATGGCAGCGTGATTACAGAGGTCCCTGTGATTTAAAAATCAAATCAAAGTTATTTATCCTCAGCAGCTTTTGGAATTCTGCTTTCAAATGTTTTCATGCAAACAAGTCTGTGACCCTGAACCTACAAGTCTATATTACTCAATACCGTATAGCTGCAGAGCTGCTGGGAATGTGCCGGGCACAGCGTGACCGATGCGCGCCCTGCGGCAGATGCAGTGCCGTGGGCATTCAGGGTAACTGCATCAATTTCGGCCGTGCTGTTAGTGCCAGCAGACTTTGGAAATCTTGCGGAAGCACTGACTTTGAGTCTAAAATGTAAGACCCTTCACCTGGTGTTCAGTCCCTTCTGATTAAAACCAGATCTGATTAGAGAGACTAAAGTTCTTTAATTACTTGTGTTGTGTACCTTAATGAGCCTTAGGACTCGGTTCTTGTTTTTCAGCTTTGTGCTCTGCTTTTGAATTTCACTGTAACACCCTTATACCAAAGACGGCAACAGCTGCCCAGCTTTTTCTCTATCAGACTGACCACGGATCTGTTGGGCAGTTGAATCCTGCTGATATATTCATTCCGGACATTATGTGTCTTAATGTTCAGCTTTATTATACCAAATGCCTTGCAACCATCACCTTCCAAACAATTCACAACAGATTCCAGGGCTGTGCTACAACATACGTACCTTGTATGTTGAGGCGTACAAACAAAAACCCCGTAGAGACCTGAGTTGTTTTATTTCAAACAAAGCCTTGGGTGGGGTGAAGTACTTGGGAGTGTTTCTAGAAATATTGATCTGGTTTTGTGCCAGCTGTTTAATGTCAGATATATCTATCAACCCGGAAAGTATTTCCCTACACAAGCTGATCCCTGAAAACTTAACCCATAACATTAGGGCCCTGTGAATAAGGAGCAGTGGCTTTAACACAGACTGCACAGTCCTCTTTTTAATTTCAGCTAGAGAGAAGTAGCCCTAAACAGGATTAGTTTGGTAAGGTTCAGGACAGCTGGGGCAATAGATGATGTTTGTTTACTTTGTATATATATACCCAGGACTTTTTTTTTTTTTTTTATATAATACCTAGGACTTCTTTATTGTCAAAAAAAAAAAAAAAAGACTGAACTTACTTAAAAGTTGGCTCATTTTTTATTTCAAGCTGATACCTGGTTGAGATGAACTAGCTCAAACAGGCCTGTGTAATTAAAGTAGTTCATAGCAGAACTTCCAGTTCTCTGTGTACAAACAGATAGGGAGCAAAACCAGAATTATTGACTTGATGTGAAGAAATTATAGTCCTCTTACTTCTCTGTGGGAGAACAGCTCTACAGTCAGCTCTGCCACTGACACAGAGTTGACTCAAAACTGCAAAGGTTATAAATGGCAAGCGTTGAACTTGCAACAAAGCAGAATTATATTATGGGAAATTTATTTGAACTATTGTGCTACTCATAAAAAAACCAAAACAATCAGATGTATTTTTAGCTCATGAATTCTGTTGGAAAAAGTCTTTGTGTGAGAAAGTCACCTTGCCAGCTTAATACTGTAGCCACAATGTGATCAAATTCATGCAGCATAGAAAACTGGCAAAAAATGGAATGCTGTGTTATGGAAGAGTTAAGTGACTAAACACTTTTAAGGCTGAGAAACTGTCAGGTTTGTCAGCGTAAAAAGGAGGTGATGTTTTGGGGGTCTCTAAAACATCATAGTAGTAAGAACCTAATTATTCAACCAGTTTAATACAAGATGCTCTTTCATTGTTCTGATTATCTGATGTCATTACAAATCCATATTGATTACAGCCTAGAAGATTATGTAGTCCAAAACATCTATTTAATGAGCAGACATAACACAGGAAGTCAAAACAAGACATACACACACATATATATGTACATACCAATATACATTTAAACAATGCAGAAGAGGTAGTATGTTAATTAAGAAATATATCACATGCAGTAAAAATAGTAACACAATTCAGATCTGCTGTCATTGCACCTCTTCCAAGTATCACAAGAGGCTATAGAATGACTTATTCAGCATCAACCCAAATTTAAAAATGTAGTCTGTTCTCTTACATGATTGTACCTTGAATTTTCTAAAGGTCATCCTTCAGGCGACTCGCTGAAGGGGACAGTATTTAGTTCATAAGTTAAATACCATGGCTGTAACAATTTGGATAATAAGCTTTGAATCCATTAGTTCTTACAAGAACCAGATTGTCTGTGTGCTTCAGGACATAAGGTTAGGCATGAACACCAAATATTTAACCTGATCTCTTTTTTTCTTTCTCTAAAAAGACCCAATCAGATGACTGAGTTCTGCTTTGGAGGGATGCCTACCCTATAAAAGTAAAAAAATAACATGTAAAACTGGATGGATTTGATTGTTGACCTTAAGAAAAACTCCAGTGTAGTCTTGAAGTTCTATTAGACATTCAGTATATGTAGTAATTACTTAGGTTTTATTAGCAGGGCTGGGGGAATGAACTTGATCTCTACAGAAACATGATCCTAAAAGTACAGAAAGATGAGATGGGAAGACTGTGTAAGATAGCTTCCCAGTTCACATTCAGGAGCATCCTAGCATGCCTCAGATGCCCAGAGAACAAGCTGCTAAAAGCAGGAGAGTCAGATCATAGAGCCAAAGCTCCAATACTTTAAGCCACTTATTCAGCAACTCTGTATACTCAGAATAGAAGCCCTGGGCAATGATCCGTCCGACCACAAAAGCAGAGCTCTTTCAGAACTTCGTCGATCAGACTGACTATTAAGATTTTTAAGCTGTACTTACAGCAACTGAAAGACTCTGTGAATACTGTTTTAGGAAAGAAGAAAAAATACAGTCAAGAAGGATTATCAACTGTAAAAAACAAAACAGACCCAGACCTCAGTAAATGCACCTTCCATCTGCATTTCCAGATCTAATCAAGGCGTGTCTCTACTCAGAAGATACACGCTAGGCAGATTTAAGAGTCTATGGAAGGCTACAGTGAGTGAGGAAGATGACACCTTCCTTTTTTAGGATTGTTTTCCATATTTCCTGGTTTCCTGTATTGTTTAAGCTCTGATGGGTCAGCAGGAACAAAAAAATCCAAACTAAACAGCAACATAATGAAGATACTGTAGTAGATTGTAGATAACATTTATCTGATATACTCCTCCTCAGAGATGCAGGACATATCTTCGTCAGTGCTTTCCTCCAAATCTGGCAAGTTGCCCCAAAGCAATACATTTACACCTGGTAGGAAGGAGGTAAGAAGACAAAGGGGAAAAAAAAAAAAGTATTTTTTGATTGTGACCTTATTTTTAAGTTGCGCAACTGTCTATTTTCAGAGAAAATAACTACTCTAATAATTGCAAAACCTGGTAAGTCATGTTTGTGATATATTTATCTAGACTATTTCCTAGTTTCTTCCAAAGTGATCTTGTGAGTGGTGGTGTTTACAGCATCACTCAAAGAATAAGGCCCTGCTCACAGATGTATTTCTATAGCTAATTCCTGTAGCTATTGATAATCCCCTCATGGCTGACTTATTTTTAAATGCATTGATGTGAGACACAGGTGACACTGAAAGGCTTAGACAATAAGTTACTCCCATCTGCAAGGAGGAGATATGATTTGTCAGAATGCTATGCATTCCTGAGGACTCAAGGCAAATTATGCTAGACACTTGGCATCCAAACAACACTTAGCTGAAGAAACTAGCTAGCACGAGCTGTAACTTCAGCTTGAGCTAATGAGGACTCAGTTATATAGGGTCAAAGCGACAACATGACTCACCCAAAAAGAGTGCCCATTGGACAGCTGCCTAATAGCACCGTAAAGCTATACATACCGCTATAAATAGCAGCTGGTAGCTGTGTTTATACTCGTTATAATATTGCTTGAGAAAATCCTGACTTCTGCCCAGAAAAGGGGGTAGGTTAAGCTTTCTGATGAAGCTAAATTTCCACTTAGAAATTTTCATTTACAAAGTAGCTACAACTACCTCCCCCAAAGTAGTTTGCTAGATTAGCAATACAGTAACGCTTGCCTTATGCCTCCATATGTTACACTCCCTCCATATGCTTTAACTGTATCGAGATGCCTCATTAGAAGGCGCACTTAGGATTCAAGATTTTAGGGAAGAGAAGGAAACATATGTGTTCCTTACCAGAAGGGTCTAGTCTGTTGATGCCAAAGACTGCTTGGCTATGAAACATCCAGAAGTGGCCATTATTACAGGACAGCAGGCAAGGTTTGCAGGGAGAAATCACATGATAACCGACAATGTTACCACTAGAAAGACAAGTGAAATAATGAGCAACACAAATGCCTGATGAAAAGATAGATGTTGTTGCCTTTTCCAGCTCAAACTAATGTTAAATAGCCACAGTTACCAGACCATTATGCAATGCTCCTATTTTCATAAAGTTAAGGGAACATAGTTAAACAAGCATCTTAAATATTTAGGGAACATCCATCAGGAGTTACAGAATATCTAAGTTTTAGATCTTTGGCATAGAGAACCATTTAGTAACCTAAATTGTGTAATACAGATTAGTTTACATACCAACAAATGGTGGTGGAATTTTTTTTTTTTTTGGAAAGCCAGTGATTCCATTGGAATCAACATAGAAGTTCATCACGCGCAGAAAATCCATCTGTACAGAAGCACTGCACACAGGAGAGTGTCAGTAGTAGGAGTAAAGAGACCGAGACTATCAAAGCCTTATCTGCTCTCCTAGACTGAAACCTCAAACAACCATTTTTCTACTTTCTCAGTCATGCACTCTGGTGAGATATTTCTGTTTCTCTACTTCTGTCTAAAAAATAAAGTACTGTGTTCCTATCACAGCCCCCCACCGCTTAAACCTGAAGATGATAAAAGTCTTGATTATGAAGCTGAAAGGATCACCTCAACTAACTGTGAGCTATTTGAGACCTGTTGTTTTTACTCTTAAATATCAGGCACTAATAAAGAGGATAAAAGAACTCCAAGAACTTTAGTGACAGCATGTTCCATCTGCTAGCAACAACTAGATCTGCCAAGAGGATGTTCTATTAATTAGAATATGAGTAACTACTTCTTACTGCGGCCTTATTCACACAATTATCTCAGTGTTGAAGCAGACATTTAATCAGGCAGGTGGCACGCAAGCCTTCCCATATACTCAGACTACTGACAAGGTTGTCACATTTCCACTTGGGACTTGCACAGAAATAGACTGGCAGCCATGCCCAGAAGTAGTGGGCTGAGTTTCTATCAAGCAGCATTAAATTTGAAATACAGTATGCAATCTGTTCATTCATCCCTTAACTCTTGCACTGCAGTAGTCTACAGTGAGAAGGTTAAACAGTATTGCGGCGTGCCGGAGGAGGCATTAGTGTCATGGAATGGCGTTCTTACCACTTTAAACACGCGATGTTCTTCAGTTTGCATTTGCAGATTTCAGTGAAATAGCAGGTTCCGATGAAATCAACAGTACTAGATGGGAAGAGAGTGAAAATACACAAGTTTAGATGCAGCTATGACTACAACTGTACTGTTTTGATAATACAGGTCTGAAGTCACAGCAAAGTGATGTTACCACTGCAGTCTGGTGTGTGGTTTTTTTTTTTTTTTAACCTCTCCCAAGACCACACAGTTCCATTTTCCTACCAGCTACCAGCCACACTCATATGGAAACAGAGACACGTGTGACATTACGTGAAGGTATCTGAAGTCCTCTCAAATTAGGCCAGAAAGCACCACTTCTCTGAGCACTCACCATCACTCGCACACTCGGGGCTGGCTGCTGGCAGCCTGGCACTATCAGTCAGGAATCTCACCACAGCCCTCGCCCTAGTTCCTGGCGAATCTCAGCTAAGACTACAGAACGATAGCTTAAAGGCTAGGCCACTTAAAACCAAACCTTTGATTTCTTATCTCCTTTTTAACCCGTACTTTCTCATTAACATGTTATTTTGCAGTCTTACTTCCTTAATATTCAAATATTGCGATGGGAAAGCAACACACAGCTGAGGTGGAGGGGAGTCATTCTGGAACCTGCGCAGGAGCAGGTTTGTTCTGTTTACACATATTTATTTCCAATTCTAACCTTCGCTTAAGGAAGGAGCAGGAGGATCTCCCCGTGGCATCCCGGGCCTACGTCTTCCCCACGAATAGATTAAATTAGACTTTTTATTTGCTAGACAAGGGCCAGCCTTGCTCTCGCCGTGGCTGCCCCAGGGCTGAAGGCAAGCCCGGTGGAACTGGAAACGGAGGAAGGGCTTGAATGGTGTGCTGCGGGGCCGCTCTCCTGGTGACAGCGGACTGTGCCAGTGAGCCCCCGGGATCCCCGGGGGGGATAGGCCGCAGCCCCCGGGGGGCGGGTAGGCCGCAGCCCCCGGGGGGCCATGCGGGGCCTTGGGGCCGTGGCCGTGCCCCACCGGAGGGACTCGGGGGGTCCAGCCGCGCCCCCCAGGCCCAGCGCTTACCCCGAGGGCGGGATGTCGGTGGAGTAGAGGTCGGTGTCGGTGTCCGCCAGCAGCACGGCCTTCATCCCCCGCGAGCTCAGCACCTGCTGGCAGAAGCGGCAGCACAGCACGGCCACGCACCGATCCTCGAAGGTGCAGCTGCTGGCTGACATGGCGGGCGGGCACCGCCGGGCCGGGCCCCGCCGCTCCGCTCCACTCCCGTCCGCTCCCGTCCCGTCCCGGCGCCGCCAACCGTCACGCTCCCACCTGTCAGTTTGAATTCCCGACCTCAGTCTCCCATTGGGCGAGGGAAGCCCCGCCCCCTGATCTGATTAGTGGAAATCAGAGGCGGGGCCCACCCTATCGTTGCAGGCCGTTGGAGGAGACGAGTGGCACCACCCCTACCGCCTGGGTATTGGTGGAGGGGCACGCCCTGCCTCGCTCCCATTGGCGGTCTCTTTGCATGACTCGCCCCGCCTTACGCTGTCCTTGGGGCGGAGGCTCCGGCGCTCCGCCGGGCTCCGCCCACCTCGTCCTGGCGGGGCGGTGCTAAGGGCGCCAAGCGGCGGGAAGGGGGGTGGGCCCAGCGGAGGGATGGAGCCGCCTAATTGGCTGCGGCGCCCGTCGCTCCTGCCCAGCGCTCTCCGCCGATTGGGCGGGCGG
>JAVJGI010000038.1:4852973-4882645 GCA_035590275.1 Ibycter americanus
CTGGGGCGCCTTGGCCGCGGGAGATGCTGCGTGCAGCCCCCCGCCGTGCTGCCCCTCCGGGGAAGCGCTTTCCTCTGCCTAGGCTGGTTCCCCCGGCTCCCCTGGGGACCCCGCTTTCCAAATGAGCCCCTTCTGCCCCCCCTCGGGGCTGGCAGCCGTGTAGGCGTTTTCCCTTGGTTACCTGGCCGGTCTGCATTTCTAACCTCACGCTGCTGCTTAAAGGACAATTTGCAATGTCAGGGCAGCTTTTCTTGCCATCACAAATTTTGGCAGCGCGTCTTGTGACTGCTGGCTGCAAGCTGTAATTTTCTAAATATATATATGTTTCTTTTGTATTTGCAGGCAAGCAAACCAAAGAAAACGGCTTCTTGTCCTCCGTTTCTGCTCGCGTTTGGGATTTGATTTGCATCATCTCTGAGCCCATTTAGAAAAAAAAAAAAAAGGCAAACCAAACCCACACAAAACATGTTGTGCGGAAGGACTTCCACTCCCTGGCTGTGCTATTAACGTTAGCAATCAGGAAGAGCCTTTGGGGGCTGCAGGATCTCGCTAGTCTGATGCTGCTGCTAAAGGTTTTGGTGCAGGGAGACAAAACTGCTGCCTCTTCCATCCACTGATATCTTAACATCTGCATTTTGCTGCTGCTGCCCTCCGTCTCACACCCTCTCTCCATGGACTGATTTTTTTTTTTTTTTTTCCCTTTTTGTGGAGGGGAGGAGAAGCGGAAAATCAAGGCATCGCATTGAGAGGAGAGAAATTGCATTTATATCTTGCGTTCCGGTGGATCTGTTTTGAGGTTAATCTTTTTGGAAGAGAAAACATGACGTCGCCAGCAAAATTCAAAAAGGATAAGGAGATCATAGCTGAATATGACACTCAAGTTAAAGGTAGGAATGGTTTTATTATCATCTCTTTGGCTATTGCAGTCCTGACTTGCAATTGTAGGAGTTTGCAGTAGATGTTTGGGTGGGGAAGGGGGAAATCATTTGCAGATTGCCTGGAATTTGCAGGGCTTTTTCATAATACAATGCTGGATCGGGTTTGCAATGCTTTTTCTTGTCCCCATGGGATAGGTTCCTACTATGCTATTGCCTTTTTAAGATATCACGGTAAGGGCTTTTTTACGGAATATAACAAATTTTTGAGTTCTGAGAGATCCATATTCTTCTGTCTGCTGTTCTAAAACATGGCTCTGCATTTGAAATATGAGAGCCAGTTAATTGCTTTTTAATCCTCCTCCTATCAAGGGAATCTTTTAAAAATCTGTGTAGTGTCAGAGGAGCATATTTCCACTGGTAGTAACGGGGACCATGCTGAGGGTCCCTGTAAAGCTGTTTGTGCTAGAAAGTTCCATTATTCAGGATTTTGCTCTTGGTGAGTCCATAATATTACTGCCTGGTTTTTCTTAGCGTGCTTTTGAGTGTAACACCTTAAGGTTGCAGTGTGTGTGTGTGTGTATGCACACACATATGCATACATATATAAATGAATAAAACTAATGCATCAGTGTTATTCCCATCATCATAAGGAGGGCAATAAGGAGTCAGAGGCATATTTGCAATGATTGTGCAAGTCTTCTGCAGAATTCAGTTGGCTGGGTTTCAGGCTATCATGTGCCCTAGGTAGGAAAAAAAAAAAAAAGGTGAAATGTCTACTTGGCTTCTTATTTTGCAAAATTTTCAAGATAACATGTATTTGAAAGAATAATTATGGCGTGTGTATGGCTTGCCATCGCTGTTAGGAAGTTATGAGATTTAGTGATTTATCTAATTGGTTAAAACTTGCTTGGTATGCTCATAGCATGCAGGAAAGATGGCCTTTGGGCAGGGTTGATTGAGTTGAATCAATGTGATTAAAAAAAAATGTGATTTAAATCTGGATAGGAAACCTAGATTAAAACTGCCAATTAAAATACTGTTTTACAATTAGGTACTTAGTTATTTTTCCTACTGGGGGAGGGGTGGGGGGGGCTGCTGGCTGGTTGCAAATCATGAAAACAGGTTGTCTTACAAGATGCGTGTCCTACACTGACCCTAGTACTCTGTACCTAGAAGTAGTTTGACATTTATGTTAAAAATGCTTACCTGAGCAAATATGAAGCTGAGTAAGAGTTTACTGAGATTTTGGTTTTTTTTTATTTTCGTGTTCTTAAAGTTAAAAATGGAGAAGAGCATGTTTCTTTCTTACTAGTGTAGTTTCTATTCCTATTTTCTAGCTGTCTTTGGAAATGGGAATTGAAGTCAGTGTAAAATTAGAGGCTTATATGTTCTTTCATTATTTACCCCATCAAAATGTGTGTGATAGATGCAAGCTTGTAGTCACAATATTTGTGAATTGGACTTAATAATAAGAAACAAGGCTTTAGAATTAGTAAAGCGCATCTTCTCATCTCCCAGTTTTTTCACGTGTTAGAAAAGAAAAGAAAAAAACTTTCCCTTCCTTTTCAAAAAAGAGACCAACAAGATGTGTAGAATGGAAATGAGCCTTCCCTGCGTGCAGAGACCATTACTGCCAAAACTCAGTTCATCTCTTGCAATGCTGGTGCAGAGACCTGTCAATTAGCCTGTAAATGTGGTCCCAAAAGTGAATTGTTGTAGTGTCATATAGATTTTTTTTTTTTTTTTCTTTTTGCCTTATAGAATGTTCCTATCTTAAATCTGTAAGGTTAAGAAGACTGGAAGTGTGTAAATGGATCACAAGGAGCTGGGGGAAAGGGGTTTCCTTCCTGAATTAGTGGCAAGGGCAGCTATGAGTTTGTCGCGTAATGTTCATCCCTCTTGCAGTTCAGCTTTCCCTGCGCAGGGGACTCCAGAAGTGGCTAATGGGAGGTGCTGATCCATCTCCTGCTCTTCCCTTGAAAGGAAGGTGAAGATGGGCAAAATAGCTCAAAAATACACATGACAGTATGGTAACAATCCCCATCACCTCACTTGCTTTGAAGTACAGGGGGGAGCTTCCCTTATCCACCTGGCTTCAGCCTTTCACAAGCTGCTTGGATAACAGGGATCGCCATCCCCCTGCTTTTCAGGTCTGGGGGGAGACTTTGAAGTTATACGCTCCTCTCAAAATTTCATGAACCTTGCTTTACATCCCATAGACACCTTGGTTCTGGGTTGGATAGTGATTTGGCTCTATAGGGAAGCTATCATAGCAGTAAGACCTCGTGCCTCTCTAATTCCAGAGATGCGCTGGTGTCTCTGTCACAGTGGGAAGATGAGGTGGTGCTAAAGACATGCTTAAATCCAAAAGTGCAGTGCTGCCTAGTCATTAAACTTCCCATGGTCCTTGCATAAAAATTTTGGTGTCCTGATCAAATTCTGACTTCAGCTGTGGGAACGGCATAGAAATGGTGTTAACTCTCATCATGGGTTGTTTGGTATCTTTTCTGTTGTGAAATGATGCTGTGAAGCAGTCGCTGTGGGAGTGAGATGAATCAGGTGTTGGCGTGCTACACAAATTGTCAGGTATCATCTGTTTCTCGAATGAGAGAGCTCTGGTATTTTTTTACTGGCATTTCAAAACTGACTGCATTTTTTTTTCCCCCTGCACTCCGTACTGGCTGTGGGTTGGAAACCGTGTTTGGTGGCTTCGTTTAAAACCATTAATCCACGAACATGTACTTAAGCACTTTATTACTAATAGAAAGATGGAGCTTTGTTTAAAATTTTAATAGTCTTAAGTTGTTAATCAGAAACTGTTTAAAGAATAGTTTGGTTATGGTTAATAGATCATTGTTATGCAAAACTTATTTTCTGTTGCTGAATGAACTTGGTAATTTTTCTTGTAAAAGGTGTGTAGAGGCGACAGGGTGTTGATGGGTGAAACTTTCTGTTCTTCCGTGGCTGTGAGCTATAGGTATTTGTTGTTTTCTTCCAGCAGCTGGTTCTTCGTCTCTTTTGGGTTGGAGTTAGCTCTTCCCGTGGTTTGCACATGCAGCTAATGGCAGGGGAAATCAACATTAGGATGAATAGAATTTCTGAAGATGAAGACTATTTACCTCTTACACATCAAACGTACTGTGCAGTGGTCAGGGGACGTGGAGGGAGGGATGTGTTTCTTCCTAATTACTTGTGCAGCATGGTTGAGGACAAGCTTTGCAGTCTGTAGGTACTGGTGCAACGCATCCATCTTTGGAGGTTGCTGGAACCAGACTGGATACAGCCTTGAGTTACTTGGTCTGACCTTACAGCTGGCCACCAGAGATGGGGCTGGATGACCTCCTGAGCTCCCTCCCAACCTGAATTGTCCAGTGATCCTATGGTTCCTAGTATCTGGAGGTTCAACTGCAAAGATTCTGTCTTCTGCAGAAGTGAATTAACCTGCAGAGGTCCAAACAGGTTGGCTTTCCTCAACAACTGCATTGACCTTGAGTCTTTTGCCCTTAGATGATGCAAGCAAAATCTGCATTGTGTTTGGTTGCATGGCTGTGCTGTCTGCGCTTCAATGTTTCACGCTGCTGGTGAGGAGAGGTTGCCAGTATTAGTGGGCTCTTCTTGCAAGACTTGTTGAGAGTGCCTCTCTCTCTTTGAGGAAACTCTGAAATGGCTGCGTGTCATGCAGTAGGAATTCTCCTGACAAGATGACATGGGGTCAGCAGGGGAGGGAAGTGCTGCTTTGATACGTTTCTGTACCATGTGCTCACAAAGATTATGAGTTCTGTGAAGCTGGAAAGTGAGATTCTGTGGTCTCCATATGGAGCCTTTGATATCTCAAGCTCATCCCCTTGTCTGGATTGTCTCTCCCAATTCCTTTGTGCAAGTTGCGGTAAAGCAGAGATAATTAATTTATGCTGTGCAGTGTGTTCCATGTGAGATTTGGATGCTGCCTATCTGCCCGACCAAGGACTGTCAGACCATTTTTTGGTTTAATGTATTAAATTGGAGTTTACATTTGCTGAGGAAAGAAAAGCCAGTGATTTATCTTTTAATTCTTTTTTTTCTTTCTACTCATGTCCCATGAGAGCCTTATATTTAATTAGTTTGTATAAAGCTTCAGTAAATAGCTTCGTGGTTCAGGCTACAGAAATTTAATACTGAATTTTTTTACGCAGTGAGGGTTCATAAACCACTTCTGTCCTTGAGTAGTCTCTAGCAAAGGTTAAAACGTACCTTTTGCAGACCTTGCAGCACAGTCCAAAAAGCGCTAGGAATATGAAAAATAGATGAGGTAATTTATAGCAGGAGCGAGCACAGCACAGAGGTGGCTGCGTGGTTATTTAGCTGAGTGTGTCTTGAACTAAGAGAAGACACCTGATAAGAAGAACTTCAGGCAAATCTCCCAGCTGCCCTCAGATTCAGGCTACTGTAGGGTCTAAAACTCCCAGAAATTGCTGATAAATTTCAGATCAATCCCTTTTTCCTCTCTGGGTTGAAGGACTGATAGTGTATTTGATCTGATTGTGATCTTTTGTCTTAAATGCTGCATAAAGATCTTGTTTGCATGGTACATCCTCTGAGCACCTTGAGCGATGGCCGGCAGTTTTTAATCCTGGTAAACCCTTAGGAGTGGTACAGACCTTCTCTGTGTGAAAGATTGCAAAAGTAGCAGTGACTGGGTCAGCAGCTGTAATTTGGAGCGCTGGAAAGGAAGTGTGATGCTTTTGGTGGTGATTTGAAACAGAATTGGCATTTCTCTCTGCTGTTGAAAGTTTTTTAGACATGCAGCACTTGTCTAGAAAGAAGGTGTTTGTAGAATTATATTCAGATTTTTAGATCAATGAGTTGAAATCACTGATTTATTTTGTTGCTAAACCCGTGCACCTGGGGATTTTCAGTACTGTTGACATTACGTATCTATTATTTCTCTTTTGTGTTCTTCTGTTCAGGTCACCAAGTTGGTCACTGCACGCAATGACTCTGCAGATCCTAGCACCACGTATGTGTGCTTTTGAGAGTTACGGCTGAGCTGTTGGCCACTTCTTTGGCAACGCCTATTTAATACACCGTGTAAATAGACTTTTCAGCCATGCACCCTGCTGTGGTTGAGTGGAATAGTTTTGAATCTTGAGATTTTGAGTTTGTATGTATTGGATTACCATTTACATTTAAAATGTAAAACTACCTTTTAAGGGGTTTTTACAGTTAATCATTCCTCTCTGTGTGTAAGTGATTCCATTTGTTTGCAACAATGACTTGCTCCAAACTCCAGCTATGGAATTGCTGTAGAATCATCTGTTTTTCTGCAGTTCTTGATAGTGCTAATCCCTTGAGTTTTGGAGCTGGATTGGGCCAACGAGGCAGCCTGCTGCCAGAAAGGGGGAAGGGGCTGTTGGGAGACCGGTTTGATGTTACAGCAATAGTTTGTATTTCTTTTTGTCCTATGTACTGTTCTTACTAATGGATTATTGACGAGGATGGGAAGAGGTGAAAGAATGCAGAGTATTCCTTCTTTCCTCTCCATCTCCAAAATCCCTCTGTTTCAGATTCATCACATATTGCAAGGCTAGAGACCATAGATGACCAAAAGACTCAGTCCACTTAAGTGTTGCAGTTTCTTCCAAAAGCAGAAGGAATTGCCAGTGTAACTCCAGTAGGGTTTCTATAAAAAGTTTACTAGTGATAGCCAGTTTTCCCTAACTCCCAACTAAGGGAGCCCCACAACATTTTTCCTTAGCTCTAAATGATTTCCTTTCGTGGTAAGGGTATGCATTAGTAACTTTTCCTTTTTCTGTTAGTTGAAAGACTTGACTTTTCTTTTTATGTTTTTAATGCTTACTAATTTTTGCCCATTTTGGGAATTTACTTGGAAGAATCTACTTGCCTGGTCAACTTCTTCAGCTGTCTTTATGAAGAGTGAAAAATCTAAACCTTTGTTGAGATGGAAAGTATGTTTAAACACATGTTCTTTTGAATAGCTTTTGCTATGCTTTGCACAGTTGATATTCATTACTTATGACTTTATTTAGTTCATTTTTGTATGACTTTTGCAGATTTCATGCTTTCTCTGAGAATTTCTACAACATCATGGGAGTCCTGCTCTCTGAATATTGTCAGCGTTCTGTAGGCGATGGAAGCAAATGCAGAGTTATGGTTTGATTTGCTGAGGGATAAAAAGGTATGGGAGAAAAATGGGAGAAAGGGTCTTGACTTAACAGTAATTCCATCAGTAGAGACCATTCTTCATTTCAACTTTCTCTTTCTCCTTTTCTTCAGTATTAGCAATATTACAAAAGACAGCACAGGACCTTCTTTTTGTGAAATCTGTAGGTAGTGGTCAGTGAAACTATTGATGCAAGTGTTTAAAGTCAGAAAAGACATGTATATAGAGTAACTGTGTCAAGCAAGCTTAGCTGGTATTTCTTCCAAGTAGATGCTGCAAATGGATTTGAACAGTTGAAAATATTAATTTCTTGCCATCAAAGTAACTATTTACTGTTGTTAAACTCTAAAGCTTCTGACCCAGTCATTTTGCTTTGAGTTGGTATGGTGAGAGTTGTTGCTTGAAAAAAAGTAAGGAGTTGGGAATTTAGGGGAAGGGGGCGGGGGAATCACTTCCTCTGCAATTCTGAATGTAAAAGGGTCATGTGTTTACAAGAACTAGAGTTATTTGGGAGTGCTGCTTGTGCTCTGAAGCAGTGTGGGGATGATGTTAGGATGGCAGTACGCAGCCTGCGGTGAGCCTAGAAAAGAGTCAGTGACAGGCAGCGTCGTGAGGATGCTCGCATCGCAAGAAACAAGCCCAGCGTTTGCTGTCTTTAACCAAGCAAAGCAGCAGAAATGGAAGCAAGTATAAACGTAAATGTGAGCTGTGCCTGGGTGTAAATCTTAGCTGATGCGCCTGGCACAGCCATGTTTGATCTGGTGTGCACCCTTTGGTATGCTGCAGCATGCTGCACAGAATAGTGCAGTAAATCTTTGGCATGAACTACAGCAAATTCTCAGAACATTCATGGGGTTCCCCCTTCTCCTTTAATGAGTGCTTTTTCTCCAACATTTTCTCTCAAGGTGTTGCTAAATGTGGTGCAAAAATTCTTAGCTCTTAAGTGTTTTCAGCATGCCACAGAAACAACTTTTGCTTCACATTTATTTCTGTGAAATTGGCTGAATTAGGCCAGGGGAGCTGTCTTATCCTGTGGCATATGAGCAGCTCCTGGCTTTCTGTCTCTTGAGAAGGAGCCAAATAAACAGATTAACTCTAAACCAAGAGTGGATTTTAATCTACAGTCATGAAGAGGCTGTGGCAGGGTGATTTAGTCAGTCCTACTAATTTTGAAGTTGGTGGTTGGGGTTTTTTTTATATCACAGGACTTTCCAGGAAGAGCATTTTGGCTTCCCTTCTTTTAAGTAGGGAAGGATTTTTGGTTTGTTTTTGTACTGCTGTCATTGGACAATGGTTTTCATGCAGAGAGTAAGCCGTGGAGCTATGCAATTTATAGATGGGGAATGCTTGCAAATTGAATCTACTTAAAATAACAACAGTTGTTGCCTGGGAATTAGTCCCTGACTCTTTCTTTGGACAGCAGTCCAGTCCCACTGCAGAAGCATGCTCTGACGGTCCTGTGAGGAAGGGGTTTTGTTTCCAACAGACCTGTATCTGCCAGAATTGCTAAACCTCTTGCTCTGAACAAGTGGATCGATTGTTTTCTAATCAAAGATCCGAAGTCTCAGTCCATCAAAACAGTTCCATGTCATCGGCAAGTTTTTGTAAGGCAAACTTTAGAGGGTAATGAATGTGTTTCTCTTGCTGCAGCTTTTATTTGCTGTCTGCAAAGGGAGAGGGTGATTAGCAGCACAAAGTAGTGCTTATTCTAGAAATGGGATTGTTTCGAAAGATATTTTTCTGTTCTCTTTTGGTTTTTAGCCTCTTCATGGCATGCCCGTGGCATGAGGGAAGGCTGAAAACTGCATTTGTTCAGCTGCTGGTCACATCATCATTGATAACTACAGTAGAGGAGAGTACAGGGCTTTAAGCTATTGCTGTAACATGTGAAGGTCCCCTGTCCCCCCTCAGCAGCAGTTGCCGCTTGAGACTTGGTAACGATGGACGGGGTGCCATTCAGTTTCTCATTTCTCACCTTCCCAATTTCCCATCCATCCTATTCCACCACTTCTAGAAATCGTGAAGTTGATGCTGCAGGTAATGTGGCAAATGCCAGTGTTTTAATCACTAGCCCATTCAGTTTTGTTCAGAGTGTGTCTGGATATTGCAGTAATAAAATATGCTGCTGTCTGCTGCTGCTGCAGGCTTAGTGGTGAGAAATCAAGGGGAAACCCAGTTTGTGGTAGTAAGGCCTTCACAGCAATTGCTCTTTGTTGGTTTTAGTGATCTCAATGAAATGAGGTAGGGATTGTCATTTCCCTGTGTCAACCTTATATTTAGGCGTTAACTGATCCCCTCGTTCCCCTTCTCAGCAGAGAGGAAGTGATCCATACAAGGTAGGAGGAAACCAAATTGATGGACAATTTCAAGCAACTTTCTGGACCGTGACATGTTACGTGTGATTATGCCTTTATTTGGGGAATATTTAAGATGCCTGTTAGATGAGGTTTAAATATAGTGGGATAAATTACTGTTGTGTATTTGAGGATGCTCCTACTTGTTAGCACTTAATTTGCAAAGTTGGTTGTTACAGGAAATTTTACAGAATCCTTTTCTTTATGCAGGTTAACACTGGAGCAGTGTTCTGGCTATTCTGCTGCTAGGCGTGTCTGGTATCCAAAACACATTTTATGTGATGTTCTTGCTTTTAGGGGAAAAAAAGGAGGAAAAAAAAAAGAAGGCAGTTATTCACGTGTTTCATTAGCACTCTTTGTTATTGAAATATGAAGAAATTTTACATAGGGACAGGATTATGGGTCCAAGAAACTTATGCTCAGCTGCCAGATGTAGTTGCTCAGCTTGGGCAGTACTGCAGCAACCACAGCCAGATGGTAGCTGTTGCGTGCTCGCTGGCATACAACAATTCTTCCTCCATCCCAATTCATCTGGGGAAGGCTGTCTTAAGTGTTTTACTTAGAAATCACTACTATGACAAGTTAACTTCTCCTAAGGCTATTGATGACTCTATGAATAACCATCCAGGCAGTTCTGATCAGTGAACAGAAGTGAAGCTTTCTAGAAAACTGATGCTCTTCCACCTTCTTGGAAACCCACAGTGGTATCACATGCCTGTAAAGCAGAACTTGGGCACACAGCACAAAGGCAAAGCAGAGTTAAGTTTACTAAGATGCTGACGTGCCTGCTTTGGGTTT
Source organism: Ibycter americanus (assembly GCA_035590275.1). Lineage (NCBI taxonomy): Eukaryota > Metazoa > Chordata > Aves > Falconiformes > Falconidae > Ibycter > Ibycter americanus. The sequence goes on from JAVJGI010000038.1 coordinate 4,863,164, forward strand.
TGCAGATCCTCTGGCAGCGTTCTTTGATTTATTTTCTTTTTTGTCATCAGTAGGTGTAAGTTCAGTTCAGTGGACCATAAAGCAGCTTTGTTAAAGATGTGTTTTGAAGAGTCTTGTCTGATGAATGCGGAGTGCTTTTGAAAGCTCAGGACAGAAAATGTGTAAGAAAGCTGCAGCCATTATTACTGTGAAAAAAAACCTGTCTCCATTTTTGTTAATATGTGCAGTGGATATATTAATGAATGATAATGACAAACCGTAGCGTACTGTTTTATGGACTGTGGAGGTACAGAGCTCTGAGCAGGTCCATGGAGGTTTTTCCCCTGCGTTCGATAACCAGCTATTCAGAAATTTAATAAATGAGTATCTCTGTGAAGTGGTTTTGGAAAGAAGCCTAGTTTTGCTTTGGTCTCCTTAATGAAAGTAACTCTTCCTAACTTTTCTGTGTTCTCTCCATCTGTTGAAGAAGGAAGCCTGCTTTATCCCATTTACCCTTTAAAAAAAAAATAAAATAAATCTGTAAACCACCAGTATTTCTGCTGCATAGTGGGCTGCTTGTACCCGTCTGTGTCCCAGCTCAACGGGGTGGACTCCAGTGCTGCAAAAGATGCTGAAATATGAACAAAAGACTTTGCTAGTAAACGACTTAAAAGTGTGCATCTGGGAAAGGGAGGGGGAAAGGGTTTCTGTGCCGTATGGAGGGAGGAACAAATGCAACACTACAAAGGTCACAGGATACAGTAATGATGTTTGGATGGAAACTTAACTTGCTATGAATGAAATTGCGCTCTTGCGTTTTCCCCCTGGAGCTGAATGTCTACAAACTCTGGATACTTCTTGTTCTGTTTCTTTTTTTTCCTTTTCTTTTTTTGGCTCTTGTGAGCTTTCATGAGTTGTGCTATAGAAATGAAAAAAACAGGAAAATGGAGGACTGGCAGCACCCACACATGCTAGGAGAGGCTTAAATATGCTAAACTCGATTGGGTTAATTAGAGCTGTGACATTATTAGTTTCTGGTTACTCTAGTACAACTGTTTGCAAGTGCAAGTTTTGTCTGCGTTAAACGTGTAAAGTTTCTTGGCAGGGAACTTACTACGTTACCAAAGATTTCAGCACTGCTGAACAGAGATGTTGGTTAAACTCCGAACTTGGGCTAAGCACCCCTTGGAGCTGACTGTTGGACCCCTTGAGTGTTGATTTTATGTCCTGTGTGGTGTGTAGTCTTGCTACCAATTGCTAAGTTGCCTTTTCTCCCTCCATGTGCTCTTATCCCATCCAGATTGCCTGTATTTTCTCTGAGGTTGGTTTGATCTTTCATCAATCCATATGCTCTTGTTACTGTCCATTATATGATTAATTTCTGCCTGTAATGATAACTTACTTTACCCAAAAGTGTAAGAGAAATCCTTTCATTTAGCCCAGTTGTCTCATGCCAAACATTCATACGCATTGTCTTCATAGTTAAGAAACTAATCTTTGCTTAGGCTTTAAACCAAATTATTTTCCCCATCCCCACCAGAATGGACTTGACAGAAGATAGCTGTGAAGGACTCCTTGCATCAATTAATTTCTACCTTTCACTCCTTCTCCCCAGAAATCTTGGCCAAAAATACCCCCTCCAAACATGCCCCCGGAGATTCAGGTAGTAGGTTCGTTTCAGGTGGTAGATTTGCTTCAGATTTAAAACAAGGGAACAAATTCTGGCGCTGGCCTCTCTGGAAAATCCCTATAGGTACAGCTGCCTTTGATGTCTTGAAAGCAGTGACAGCTGTTGCCAGCAAATGAAGAAGTGGTGTGGTGTGGTTTAGTTTTGGGGTTTTGTTTTATTTTGTTCTGAATCTTGCAAGTTTTTTTCTGGTTAACATATTCTAACAGTTGGTCATTCTTGCTGTGATTTATAAATTTGCTTGACTGTTAGTGATTAATTTCTAGTTTGAGCTTAAGGAGCACCCATGGGAGCAGTATTACAGTACTACAGCCTTGGAGAGCAGACGCCATCAGTGTTTTGAGAAGGAGTTTGCGATTTCCAGACCAACATGTATGGAGTGGATGAGTATGTATGATGTTGTTCTGCTGCTAGAGGTTTCTCCAGAAAGCAGCATCTGTAACTTGTGAAGTCCCATAATAAATACTTGCTGTAAGCTGGAAGAGCAGCTATAATTTTCTCGGTACTCTGTTGCCTTTTCCAGCTCACTCGCATCGTTTCAGTGGTTTTATGATTAGGCTTCGTGCAAATAGTTCTCATTCATGCCCCACCCTCTACCAAACCCGGAGCAGCATGGCCAGCTGCTATGGTTGGGATGAAAGTGCTGCTAATTTGCTGTTACCTTTAGTTTAAGGATTCTGGATCTTGTGAAAGGTTTGCTATTGGCCTTGCTGTAAGAAGTTATTTATATCTTGACTACTTAAACACATTTAAAGATCTAAAAGATCAATGTCTTTCCTTTTGAGAAGGAGGTTGCTTTGAGATCTGAGATGGAAAGGTGCATGCAGAGGATGAGAGCTGCATGTATCTATAGGAAAGAGTAAGTTGATTTTTTTGTTTGTTTGTTTTTGTTTGAAGTGATCAGTATTCAGCCAGCCTTGCTTGGGCTGTCTGTCGTGGAAAGGTTACTCTGTGTTTTCAGCACTGCTTTGAATCTTTGACAGTGATAGTAAGAATAAATTCAGCTGTCTGCACTGAAGGCTCTCTGATGTACAAGGAAAACAGGTTCCTATTCCTTCCCTGCCTTTTCTTTTATTTTCTTTCTTTTTTTGCTTCCACTCCTGTGCCTCTCTTAAAGCTTTAGTTAAACAAAACAAAGATCCCTCTGAAGCCTCACTACGTGCTTTTAGCTTATGGCAATAATATTAAAATCTGTTGACCATTAACTTTTTAGAGCACAGGTGCTCTAATTTCTTTTACATCGAGTGGTTTTTATCAGCTGTGTGGAAAGCTTTTATTTTTTTATCTGTCAATGTATGAAGTACTTATTTACTTGGGAGAGGTGAGTTTGTTTTTAAGTAGCCCAAACAAAATGCCTGTTCTTTTCAACATGCTAAAGAGCTATTCAGCTGTATCATAAGTCACTTGCAGTTCATATTTTATTACTGCATCACTTTTTAAAGTCCTCTTTCACTTCATATCTTACCTCAGGTTTCAGTCTTTTGGTGAACTTGTGCCTGTCAGTGAAAGTGAGGATGTTCATACATAATATTTATAATTGAGAACTCTTGCATCTTTGGTATTTAAAAAAGAAAAGCCCAAAAGCTGGGGTCATCTTTTGGAGAATTCTCTGATTCTGAAACTTCCTGTGGCATATTTTAAGCATTATAGATGTTATTCCTCAGCTACTTTGAAGCTAAATAAAACACTGTATTGCTGGGTATAACTGTGGGTATAACTGTATGTGTATTTATAACATGCATGTAATAAGAATTTACTTTCTTTTGTCTTTAAAATTCCATTTGTTTTCTCTTCAAATAGATTTATGTGGTTTATGATCATGGAAAGAACATCCAGTCTGAATCAGCCTTTTCACCAGTCTGATGGTATCGAAGGTTTGTGGGTGCTGTTTTCCCCATGGGTGAGGAAAGGCATCCTTCTGCATTTGGTGCCATTAATGCAGATCTATTTTGAGGCGTCTGTGTTCTTTGGGTTGCTGAATTAGGTCTTTGAGCAGATCTTGCACAGTGGAATGGCATTGTGTTTGAAGTAGACTGAAAGTAGGTAAAAAGATTAAATGGTAGTGAATTACTCGAAATGACCTAAATCAAGGTCTCCAGTGAGATTTATGGGATTCAGTTACAGATCTTGAAACATGTTGAGGGAACACCGAACTTTTTTTTTTTTTTTTTTTTTTTTTTAATGTGTGTCTGGCAATGCAGCCTGCACAGCGGGAAAGGATGTGCCTCTTCTTCTTAAGAAAAGTTACTTGGACAGAGGAGATAATTGCATAGCGGGTTGACTTTTTTATTTTTTTGTTCATGTTTGGTACTTTGGAGGTGACAGAATGACAAATCCCAGCATTGTTTTGAATGAGATGGCTGTGGATCCAAGAGGTGCTCGCTGTTCCGAGTGCAAACGGAGCAGGGGAATGCAGCTCACCGCTCACATAAAACTCGGTGGAGTTTACTGGGAAGAACACACAAAAACAATTCCCTGAATGAATCAGAGTTTGTACTGTCCTGAATTGGATTGTCAGGTAGCTGAAATGTGTTTATACAATATCACTTCTTTTGACTCCTTTCTCCCTTCTTTTTTCTTCCTCCCTGACTTGTGCCATTGGGAAATGGTTTGGGTAGTAAGTAGGAAATAAACACTCCCCTGAAATTTCCTAACACAAATAAACAGGTTTGCTATTTTTAAGTGCCAGTTTTTATGATTCTTCCAAAGTTCTTTTTGCTCCACTGGGATTGAGTCTTGAATGAATGTTTTCTTTAAGTTTTATTTTTGGGAGTTAAAGGCTTATGTGAACTTTAGTGCTGGCAAAGATACTAGATTGCCAGCCCTAAACATCAAATTTATATTTTAAATTTTTTAAATCTTTTTAAGCTGCCAAGAAGAGAGACCAGTTGAGAACACTGAGATGCTCATTTCACCGCCTCTTGTACCAGGGTTTCATTGACACTTGCCTACGTCCGTGAGAAATACTTAGTGTTGAAGCAAGCCTTCACTGTTCCCACTGAAGTTGAACTTCAGAGCTTTGTGAAGATCTTCAGTTTAAATAACAGAATGTTTGTGAATGTTAAATATTTCTCTTGATGGTAGAGTGAGCAGGAAATGCTTGTCACGGCAAACTATTTGGGGGCTGGTTCCCTGTCCTTTTCTTGTGTATAAAGTGCTCTGATTCCTTGGATTGGACTCGCTCGGTCCTAGGGGATGTCTTTTTTGTGTTTGTGGTGAAGAGGGGTTGTGCCAGAGCAAACAGAAGAGCCCCTGCGCTGCAGGGACCTTCTCCTTGGTTTTAATGTGTGGTGCTGGGAATTGCCTGTTGCTTTCTGACCCGTTTATTTTGTCCAGCAGGAGAAGGGTCAGGGAGGCTGCTGCAGGGCCCGCTTTTGTCAAAAGCTGCATTTGTAGGACGCTTTCTCAATGCTTCCAAAAGCTGTTAATCCAGATGAAGGGTGTTAATACCTTTTTTCCCCCCCTTGTCAGTTGGGACTAGAATAGACAAGGAAAAAGGTACAAAGCAATCAGATGTGTTTGAGGAAGGGAAGAGTGTGTGGGGAGTGAATAAAAATCTGCTTTGCCTTGTTGGTAATTGCGGTGGACTTAAAATTTTAGCAAGTGCCTGGTTCCTTGGTGATTTTGTTTTCTGCGTGCCTTAGCTTGGTTTGAGGTTAGACTGTTCATACTAAGATGTTTTACAAAATGGATGTTCTCTGCATAGTGGTGACAGTGGCTATGTCTATTATTACTGATGGCAAATTGGTTAATAATGTGGTTAGTCTAAATAAACGAATAGTGCAAACTATGTTTCTTTCATTGCCCAAGTTAATGTTTCTGTACACCTACAATTACCTTTCTGGTGTGGGGTGTTGTGTGTTGGTTTTGTTTGGGGGGGGGGGGGGGCGTATTTTTAGTTCTTTTGCTCAGCTAGATGCAACCTTTTTGTACATCAGTTCTGTAACCATCCACTCAGGCCTTTGGAGAGTTTTAACAGCAAGCAGTGGTTTCTCCCTAGGAGGGCTTAAAAATGACATTTAATATTCACTGTTTGAACTCATGGTTTGAACTCATTTTTTTATCAAGCAAGCAACTTGTTAATGGCTTAATTGCTGTCATTTTGATTTGGATAGAGGTGAGTTTAAATTTTCTCCTGTTGGCAGGGTTGTTCTAGATGAAGTGAGGGGTCCAGTTAACACAGTAAGCGGAAGAGAGCTGGATATCAGTGAGTTTTGGGGGGTGGTTTTTTTCTTTGTTTGCTAAAGGGTTCCTTAATTATATTTTCTTTAATATACTGTTCATATGTAGCAAGCTGCTAATTGGGAATAAGTAAAATTTAATGAGTGAGAAGTCAGTGTGGATGACTCAACCTTCATCTTTTTTAGGTCCCGATTCAAATTCATTCCCTGTTTGTAGCAATTGAAATGTCACCAAATGTTCACACTGTCGGAAGAGCTGGGAGTGACTCCTGTCTTGATGATAGGTTGCACCACGCTGCCAAAGGTGGTGGGCTCCCACTCCTCCTGGCAGTTCTGGCGGAGAAGCAGGAGCCTGGATGGAGAGTGGGAGGATGAATCACTTCTCTGCTCCTCTGGACCCAGATTGGAGCTGGGAGGAGCTTTTGGCTCTGCATGGCTGCAGATAGAAGAAGAAATTCTGTCTTGGGCTTTTGCAGATGTCTTAGAGCACTGAGGTTGTGATGGGGCTCCTGGGGCTTAAGTAACATGTTTTTTTAAAGGCTGATATTTCTGTGTCAATTACGAATCAAAAATTAATGTTTATAGAAATAACCTGAGTACGTTGCTTTATTTTATGAATGGGATATCACTTCATAAATAATTATGAAGTCGTGCTGAGATGTGTGCAGTATCCCTAGGCAATGGCATTCGTTCCCAGTATGTGCCTACTGGTTTTGATATATTTTGACTTCCTTACAACTGAGGGAGTTTAGCTAGTGTTGTCTTGTTCTTGGAAAGCAGAGGCGCAGCTTCTGATTTCAGCGCCTGTGACTGACTTGCCCGATGATTTTTGCCTGATTTACTCAGTACCTGTCATCTTTATTGGTATAGGAATGATGCTGGATCAGAGAGCATAGCGGGATTTTCGTACTTTCATAAACCTTTTCAGGTAATTCAATAAAAAAAAATTACTGAATTGCTGGCTTATTGCAGGTATACCAGGAGGTAGTGGTTGTAACTGGGATAGGTTTACCGTAAGAGGACAATTCACTGCCCGGTATCTCTTCTGTAGTTCTCTGTGCCTCCATCTATCGTGGACACTCTTTAAAACCTTAATGAGGTTGAAAAGGGCAGTGGCCTGGATGTAGTAGCAGCTGGGTCCTGTTGGGAAGATGCTGGCTTACGGATACGCGTGTTGTGTGCAGCTTTCCAGACCCACACTGTTGCATTTCTCTTAGGAAGTTATTTCCTTTACTATGGTTTTTAAATACGAGATCCTGCACAGCTTAGTTTGTGGGTAGGGTTTTTAAAATCCAGCAGTCTCGAAAGACTGCATTAGCTCTGACTTCCCATGCAGAGCTGACATTCAAAGAGAAACTTGCTTGTTTTATACTTTAAATAGCTCTCTGATGGGGAGGCAAATAGTGAGAGTGTACAATGCGGCCAGCACTGGGTTGTGGAGGCTCTGCAGGGCTATTATTAGATGACAATAGCCGGAATGAAAAGCCGTAGACGCTGCCTCACGTTTGGGCTATTGTCTGCAAGCGATGTTTTTAATTTGGAGAGCCTGAGGTCTTTCAGGATGTCCTTCTCTTACGTTCCTCATTGGACACCTCTTGCTATTTTTCTTTGCTGGGGACAGTGGAGGTTATGAAGGAAAATGACTGCTAAGTGACTGCTTTTAAAGCAGATTTACAAATTCTGCTTGCATGGGATAAGGTTTAAGACTGTATAACAGGCTGTACGTTTTTCCCCATTGAGTGCTTGCAAAGTGACAGTTTTTGCAAAGATGAGTAACTGTACGTTCAAAATATGGCTGTCTTGATACCTTTTTGTAAACGTTCCTGTTCTCAAAAGGAGGTTTACACATGCAAAAGAAAGGCGATGATCTGTGTATGTATTACTCAAAATCCGAAAACTCCCAGGGCTCCGGGGGAAGCCGATGCAGCTGAGTGGAGTTTATCTTGACCTTGGCTGATGTCAGAAATGAGCAGGATTTCTTGGCATTTTGCTGACTCAATCCATCACTCTGTTTAGGAGTAACAAAGCCTTAATTTTTAAGAAACAGGTTTTTTTTGACTGAGCAGGTGTAACTTCTTTGCAAGAAAATAAGCTGTAATCTCTGGCACAGGTTACTCAAGTTATGCATCTCCGCAGATGTGTCTGAGTAAGAGAGCCTCAGTTTCAAGGGCATACAATTTCTGACAACTGCATGGGTCAGGGAAAGACACAGCACTTACATATTTTATATTGCAAAATAAAGTCCTATTTGAAGCTGTAGATAGACAACTACATCATATTTTTCACAATATGCTCTGTGAAGTGCCTTTTCCAAGTCTGTTTTCTGGTGCCTTTTTCCCTTCACCTTCCCAAGCTCTAGAAGAAAAAAGCAGCGGCTACACAAATCGAGCAGCACACTCTGGCATTAGGAGGAAGACAGATTTGCCTGTTTTGCAGTTAGAGAAGACATCTTTCATGTATCATGCTATAAAGTTGAACTTTTCCTAGTGCAAGCCCTCTGGACATTTTGGATATGCTGAAATGACCTATCTGGCACCTAAGAAACAGCCCCAGCTGTCCCACAGCATTGAATGTAATTTTATTATTTGAACCTAATTTTAATAGCTCTTTATCTGGTTTGTTTACAGAGTGGAATCTTGGTCTGGTTTTCCATCAGCATTGTATCATGTTTTCTTCTGGTTTGGTCTGCAGTTTTGTATAGTTATTGATAATTGATCTTTGACTTTCAGAAATACTAAGTTGAACCTCAAAGAATAATTGGCACATGTCTGTTTTTGGAGATCTGAACATGTCAGACAAGGAACAGTCTTGTCATAAGTCGTTGACGCAGTTTTCGAAAAGAGGGAACCGAAACCTCTTGAGGAAAGGATTTTCTGTTCATTCTATTTTTGAGTATATTGTGAAATCAAGGAAAGTACAAACTAGTATTAAAATGTAGATAGTTGTGGTATATGCTGCAGTAAGAATCAGCACTTGGGGTGAAGTGTGTGGTGATTGGGAGAGTGTTATCCATCAGGCAGTCTTTCACCAACAGCCCTTAAATTGTGCTGAAATACAGTTCTTGAACTGAACTGCAGGAAGAAATATTGAGCAGAGGAGTGATGGGGCTAAACCATAACATTGTTCAGAGCGATCTGCAGTGATGGGGATTTGCACTGAAACTCTCCTCTTGGAGGGTGGTCATCTAAAATCCTCCCTCCAAAGGATAGGGGGAGAAGTGGTTTCTCTTACAACTTCGTTTTTAAGTGCGGGGCTTTTGGTAAGAAAGCTGCTGCATGCTTCTGCTTCCAGTGGCTGCTGTCAGCCTCAGCCGTAGGGGAAGCAGCTGCTGTCACCAGCACATTGACTTCTTCCTCTGCAGGCTCTTGAATTTGAGGAAGATAATTTGCATGGCTGAGTATGTTGCTGATGCAAGCTCCAAATGCGGAGCTGTTTGTTTCAGTCCAGTCCTTCTGTACATCGTCTATGAGGATGCGCAGGAGTGCTGCTGAGTGTCATGGTGGCTAAAAATGAAGTTTTTCAAGTTGGACTGAGGTGGAAAGCTGGAATGTATCAGGCTGTCTTCAGGTTGATTGGCTTGACTTCCTTCCCATGCAATGGTTTCTTAGGTACACTGTAGAAGGAGATTAAAAGCTGGACATCCTGTTCTCGAGGAGGTTTTGCACTTCTGGCTTGCGGTGTAGGTTACTTGTAAGTAGGAATGCTGCAACGATTGATGCCTTATGCTTATCTCATTAGTGTGATGGTATTCCCAGTCCAACAGAGTAAACTTCCAGCCATGCTACGGGACAGCCAAATGTAAAGTCAGCAGCTGTCCCGAACACAGTGCTGTTAAATGCAGGGGATTTTCTTACAGTTCTTTTTAGTCTGCCCTGTCTGCAGACACAGGAGGGGGAACAAGGGAGAATGCAAGGTTAGGGGCGGGAGTCTTCATTGCTGCACTCCCTAAATACGCGGTAGGGCAAGGGGTAGGTGTTTGCCCTGCAGTGAAATGGGCTGTTGCCGTGTTGGTACACACGGCATGTTACATTAGCATTCTTGCTTCCTTTGCAGTGATACTGCAGTATCACTAATTTCCCTTCACTGCATTTCTTAGTGTCTTTTTTCCTTTTGCTGGATGTTTAATAGCAAAAATACACTTTGATTTATCCTTTTTCTCTTTCAGATTTCTTCTATGTAGTGTCCTTTTGCCTTTCCCTAAGCTCAACCTCAGCTTCCCCCTAGAATTAACTTCCCAGCACACTGCTGGAATTTATCAAACAATAAAGCTTGGGGGTTTTAAAACAATGTAATACTTAAGTCCAAGACAGAGTGTCTACTTTGCTTCACTTAAGCTTTATTTTTTGGAATTGTAGTAGTGTATGTAATTCAGGAATTTAAAGTTTGCTGGCTGACTACTCGCTCTTGCTGAAGAGCATCCGTACTTGCTCACTTGCTCTGTAATCCATTTTCTTCAGGCAAATAAGCTGATTGCATCCAGGTTTTGTTTTTTTTAAACATAATTTTATTCCTTTTTAATTACAGCATCCTCTGCAGATGTTGGAGTGTCATAAAAATGAAATGTGGAAACAAATGGGAAGTTGTCATGGCTTGCTCCAAACTTGAGACTGTAATTAAGCTGTCGGGGGAGTAGTGGAAAGTTAGGCTGACTTTATCTCTGTGTCCTTTGGCAAATGATGTATGGACTCATTAATGGGAAAGGCAAATGTGAAACTGAACTGTATTCAGTGGTTTGTCTGTATAGGTGCATCTGCTTTGGCAGATAAAGGACGAAACCTACCCTGGATAATCAAAGCTAAGAACTAAGTTTTTATTTAGTAGCTGGAGCCATTGCCGTCAGGGGAAATTGAGGTAGAAATGAGCAAGAATACCGGGGGTCTGCGTCTTTCTTCATTCTGGCTGGTAAGAAGAAACAGTGGCACAATATTAGTGTTGGGAGATTGCTGGTGTAACTTAGAAAAGCAGCTGATGATGATGGGCTGGTGGGTCTAGAATTGCTTCTACATGGCAATGACTTAAGGGAAATGGGGACCAATTCTTAAGGCAAATAGTGACCTGATCCTTTAATGTCTTTTAAGACACTGTAGGACTGCTGGCTCCCTTTAACCCCCAGTGCATTACCTGCTCTTGGGTTTTATATCTGAAAATGTTGAAATACAAAAAGATAAGTCGTAAGTGGATCCCAGAAGGATACACGTTTCCTACCCTCTGTCTGCTTTCAAAGATTTTCTGGCCGTCTCAAACACGTTCGACAGATCATTTTGTGTAATCCTGTCTGGCAATTTGTTTCAAGATGTTGGATTTTTTAAAAGCTCTTGTCTGAATGTTTTGTCCAGATGGTCTCAGTGCAAGTCAGACTGTAAGGTACAGTGTCTTGCTTTGATAAGGTTACTCGTTCTGTTCAGATAGTCAATGGCTTTATAGCAGTAAAAGAACAGATCTCTCATGTTAATGGGAAATTACCATTCATTCTCTTGAAAACGAAAATAGGACCAGGGCATCTGAAGCTTTCACTGCTCATTTCCCACTGTAAGTTATTCTGATGTTCCTGTGAAAGTGTTAGATTTTAAATGGTGATAAGAAATCCATCTGTCCTGGCTCTTTGCAGGAGTATCTCTTGATAATAACAGTTCACCACTATGAGATTTACAAATGTCAGTCACAGCTTCATGGCATTAATGATTTATACATGTAATAAGCAATAAAAGAAAATGAAATGTCTTGTATTGATAATTCATAATTCAAGGGTGTCAATACCTGGATTTCCTAATTTACCTGAGGTATCGTCAGCATATGAATCAAATTTAAGTAAGTCTTATTGAAAGTTACACAGGTAACTTTATCCATGAAGATTTTACTACACCATTTATTTTCTTGCTCCATATCATTAAGACAGTATTATTCATAGCCCTTCCTGACACAGGCTTTTGTTAAGTATATATATTTCCCCAAAACCCCCAAAACACACACACACGCACACCCCCAAACCAAACAAAATGCTCCACCATCTTTGGCATTTTAATGAGACTGAGAAGCATGGATATTGCTGGGCTGCTTAAATCTCTGGTTAAACTGGCATACCACTGAAGGACCTTTCCTTTCTCTATATTGAAGTGTTCTTTTCAAAGGAAGGATGGAGAGATGTCTTGAAGTAACCTGAATACACACTGAAACTGAGAATGACTGGCCCATAAAACAGCTGGCGCTTAGAAGCCTCCTAGCTACTCCTAGCATTTCTGTGCTGGGCTGGTTGGTTGGTTGGTTGATTTGGGTGTGTTGTTTTAAGTCACTCGTGAATGAACCAACATAAACATTCCTTGTAGCGAGGCTGGCAGAAGAGCCGACGCTGAATGCTTCGCTCCTGGCTTCCATGTTGACTTTGGCTGGTGCCGTACGGTGCTGGTTCAGGGGCTCCTTTTGGCACATTGCTGGAGCTTCAAATAGTAAGGGTAAATAAGTCACACCCAGTATCTGAATTGCTACAGTGAATGGGTTACGTGTGCTTTGGTTTCCTCCTGTCCAAATGGCTCTAATAAATCTTAAATTAAAATATTTTTTTGGTGGTGTTTTCTGGGGACTGAATTATTTTTGCAGAGTTGCATTAAGCAAATGAAAAGTGAGTTGCTAGTCAGGGCTTGGGTAGAGCTCGAGCTGTACAGAGGAGACATGATATGGCACTTTTCCTGCCGGGATCAGTCTGCGTGGAAAAACAAAAAATTTCTGAACTCAGTATTGTCTTTTGGGCATCCAGTCCAAAAAAGAAGAAAAAGGAAAAGAGTTGTAGTGCCGATCTTTAGGGGGTTCAAACCACCAGAGGTCAACTGGCAAGGTCAGGTACTGGGGACTGGAAGCAGAAGCACTTGGCCAGGCATGGAAACTACTTAGGTGCAGCACAGTGGTCAGGAAAGGTTCCAATGCTTGCAAATGTGAGGGGAAGCCAGGACATGAACCCAGAGATAGTCCAAGAGTTACAGCCAAGGCTTTTTTTTTTTTTTTTTTTTTCTCCTCTTTTGGTGAAATACACCAGCTCTGCTGCGCCTCCTGGTCATGCCCATCTCCCTGCTGCCAGCTGAGGCTCAGAGACATATCTCCGGGCAGAGGGTCCAGTTTATCAGACATACTTACACCCTCCCGTTTCTCTGGGTATTGGCAGCAGAAGCTAAAATCCACCTGATGTGAGCAGAAGTGTAAAGCTTCCGGCTGCACACTCTTCTGTGTTGAGGATGCTGAAGCAGAGCCTCCCTGCCTGTGCTCCCCCTCCTCAAGCTCTGAGGCATACAGAAGAGACACGTTTCTCTCCCACTTTTGCACAAAAGGGCTTTTGGTTCCTGCCTTTGGAAAATGTGTGCGGTTGTCAGTTGTTGCTCTGGTTTCTGCTTAGAGGGAACAGCTTTCTGATGCTGATAGGTGCTGAAGGACTTCAGTTTCCTAATGTGTTTTTTTTAAAGAGTGATAGTTTTTGTTATCTAGGGGCTGAATTTTTCTAGAAACATCAAATCCTGCAAAGCTTTAACTTTTGCGCAGCTTTATTCAAGTATTTCTAACATTTCTGTGATTTTGCCCAGTCTTTCAAATGCTCTGTGAGAGCGGGATTATTTCCTTCCCTCTGTCCCCATTTCCGTCTGTTTGATAAAAAGGCTCCTTTTGACTTCTGAGAAGTGGAAGGAAATGACACTGGACAACATTCTGCTTTTCGGAACATGTACTTGCTGTCTGCGGTACGGGATGCTTGATTTCAGGGAATTCTTTATGGATTCTGTTATCTAATTGGTACTGGGAATCCAGATTAGTGCCTGGTTTTGTGTTTCATACTCTGTCTTCAACTGATTCAAAGTTATATATATTTTTAAAAATTGGGGGTTTTCTTTGACTATTAGTCATATTTCTACATGATCATCTCAATGAATGGCTGCGATTTGTGTGCTGGGTTGCATCTGTGTTTCTTTGGAAAAAGGTTTTTCTGGGAAGTAGGTGGTTTTCCCTGGAGGGGCCGGGGGGGGGGGGCAGAAAAGAAACAAATTTTCAGATTAAGATTTTAGTTCCATTTTTATTGGAGAAGTTACCTATTGTGCAGAAACTAGGTAGAACCTCACGTCTTCCAAACAGTGGACGTGGTATTGTTTGGTTTTATTGACCTTCAGGTGATTTATTGTAAAAGTTGGAGCTATATAAATGATTTCTAAATGTTAAAGTGTACGTGCGTGTGTGTGTAAAAAGGAGGGCCTGAGTTTTAGTGTCAGTTTTCTGACAAAGGCACATGAAAAAAAAGCATCTCCTTGTTCCTGATCTGGTCTAAGCTGCACTGATTAATGGGTGTTGCTGTAGCTGACAATGAACTGATAGAAAAATGATGATTCACATAATTTGAGCTTTGCAGGCTCAGTCAAATACTCATTTACCTCTTTACAGGAGGTGCTATAAAGTAAAATGTAAGCTCCTTTAAAGACACCAGCCCTTCACTTAAACAGCTGAATATTTATAACTAAAGGAATGACTTCTATGTTTCCTATGATTGTATAGGAAAAGCCTGCTTGGGATACCTTTGCTTTCATCAAGTATTTCTGGTGTAAACTTCTTATGAATGTGAACAAAGACTGAGCCAGAACACAACAGGGAGGCTGGAACAAGACTTTTTAACATAAACTTTTTTTGTGGTTTTAAATTATGCTTATATATGAATCAAAAACAATGCTCCAATTTGATTTCTTATGTAAACATGATTTCTTATGTTAAGACTGATTTATCGTAAACTCTCATACCAGTTTAGAGAGGCTCTGCTTTGATTTTGTGTAATGGTTTTGGTTTAATGGCAGGTGTTAGTTATTACAGTGGGGAAAATAAGAGGCTGCTGTGGTGGAAACTAGCTACAGTCATCAGTGTCCACTGGTACCGCGGGCATAACTTGGACCTTTTTGATGTTGTTGACATCATCTGTGAAATGTCTGTAATGATGCTTGTTATTCACCTCTCCTGGAATGTTTATGGTTAATTAATAGTTCTCAAAACCTCCCAGAAACACACACGGCAGTGTCTCCACTGGGACTGACAGGGAGGCAGTGACAACTAGATCAGGCTGCTGAGATATATTTGACTCACCTTGTTGACTTCTTTGGACAGTTGTCTTCCTTCTCGATGGACTGAGAGCCTTACCCGGTGTTCCAGCAGGAAGGGAAACGGGAACATAAGGAGGAGGGCTGCAGAGATCCTTCATGGTTCACTTGTACAAGTCTCCGGGCTGCTGGCCTGCAGCTGGCTCGGGTGCTCGCTGGGTTATTCGTGACCGACCAGGTGGGTCTGTCCCCGCTGCGATGTGACAAGTCAGCCAGGAGCACATCCAGCCTTGCATCTCCTGGGGACCCTCAGCTGCAGGAGTTGGGAGGTGTGCAAGGAGGTGGGAGGGCTTCAGATCTGATACCCGCTTTTGGACTGCGGCAGCTCCGAAGCATGATTTATCTAAATGAGGCTGAGGACCGGGAGGGGAACGTATTGGTGGCACCAGGGCATGGTGTTCATTTCCGTGGCAGCTTCAGGATGCCTCTGGAATAGTGGTGCTAACCAAAGGTTAGCTTTTGCTGTTACATAGTTATGGGATTTTAAAATGAAGCCTCACCCTGTTTGTTTTTTTTTTTTATTTGTAAAAAATATTCCAGGTCAGTTGGTGTTGGTTTCTTTAAAGTTATCTGCTTAAATACAAAGCAAGGATCAAAATCATTGATGCAATTAAAAAACCAAACTCACCTTTATCTGTCTTTCCCCTAGCTGCCTAAGACAACCGGGGAATTCGACAGTCTACTGGAAGTGATTCTGAAATTTAGTTTGCTGTGCTCAAGAAGTGTTTATATGTCCCTTTTTGTTCCTCTTCATTTATTTCTCAATCATTTATGCATGTTAACGTGTTAGTTACCAAAGAGGAGAGGAAGGAGAAGAAATCCTGAGATGAAATTAAATTAGGCACCAGCATTAATCATTCAGTTTGTATCTCTAAATATATGACATAATTCACTAAAGGATTTTCGTTTGATTGAAGAGATTAAAACATAGAGGTCGTAAATTGCCACTTTTGTTCTAGCAATTTTATTGATTTGAAAAATACACTTGATGTTACCTTGCATGAAATACTTGTGTCTAAGAGTGTAACTATCAGGTCTTACAAATTGGGAAGAAGTAATAATTTTTCAGATTAGTAACTGCTTTTGGGTTCTTGCATCCCAGTATCTTTCAGCACTTCTAAACTTTACTTAACCTTTGGGGCACCCTTGACAGAGAAATGGAAAATTATGATGTCAAATGAACTAAGCTTTTGCAGTAGGACCAAAGGCAGCTGGGAGTTGAGTCTGGGGAATTTGGTCCGTCTCTGGACTGTTTTCCTGAGGAAGCAGTTAGCACTGTGGAGGATTTCATGCGGCTGTGTGTGTATGGATGCTACTTTCTCATCTATAGATGTTTCTGTGTGTGCATGCATATGAATGCGGTAGTCTAGTGATGTAAAGCGTATAGTGAGTTTAATTTGGGATTCCTGAAGTGAATTGAGGCAGTAAGAACGTATGGCAGATGCCAGAAATAATGATCACATTACATGTTTCTGATGAATAATTCAATTCAGTTTAGTACTGTTCCACCATTAAAATAAACCCCTCACAATATTTGACATAATGCAGCTGAAAAACTTCAGGAAAAAATTTTGTAGGTGAGAGGAAGCAGTTGTTTCACTTCTGTTTTAATCACCACTAGCAGAGGAAATCTTAATGCTTAGAATGAAGACATATGTAAAGTCTTGGGCTGGAGCTGTGGTTATTAAACAGCTCCTCTATGTTGTATGGCAGGGGAGCAGGCTTCAGGAGGAAGGACGGTGGTTGTGAAGGGCTGCTGTGGAGCTGCAAAGAAACTAGTTCTAAAACAGGCCAGGAAAGCACAGCAGAGACTAGTAGAAACAACAGTTGGGAGAAATGTGCCAGAATTATTTTTTAAAATGAGAAGGAAAAAAAAAATATTCCTCACCCTAAAGTTCACCTTTCTGAATTATGGTACTCAGATTTGGGACAAAAAAAATATAATAAAATATAGACCCCCACATACTTTTGAGCTCTTTTGAAAAAAGTTCTGCCACTGTCGCTCAAGGCGTGTGTTTGGGGGAGTGGGAAGTGAACATTGCTGATGGATGCTGTTTAGGCTTGACTCTTCTAAACACAGAGCTCTCATGTCAGGTATCCTGAGTAGCTTTAAAAAGGGAGAAAGCGAGGCACAGGCTTAATTATTTGTTAAAGGAGTAGGAGTGTTTGGAATGGAAATTAGTTGTCCTGCTTGGACAATAAGAAGAGGCAGTGGCACTGTAGGTACCCAAGATTGCCTGCGAAGGTGGGTGTATAATAGCCTGAAGCAGGGTTGCAGAAATTAAGAGCAGAGAATTTCTCTTTTAACATCTGGTAAGTTAATGGCGTAGACCAAGGCTGATTCTTCATCAACTCAGCAAAACAGAGGTAACCAGCCCACTTTGTCTTTTGTTGCATCTGAACTGAAACCAAAGATAATGTTGATAATTCTGCATTTTACAATCCACTTTTTCAGTTTTTTGGGGTGGGTTTTTTGTGTGTGTTTTGTGTAATGCACAGGAGAGGTGCTAGCACACTGCAGAATGATGAAATGCAGAATGATCTGACATCTCTTGCTTCATGGTGATTTCAGGACATAGTTCTAGGTGCTTGTTTTTCTTCTTTGTTGTTTTTCTGGCTTTTTTCAGTAAGGAGTGGTTTTCCACACTGCTTTCTGTGGAGCGTGCTCTTGATAGCATCAAGAAATGAACCAAGGGTCCTGTGTGCAGTGTCCCGCAGCCCTCATCTAGCACAGGGCTGGGGTGTTTCTGGACGGTGGGGCAAGAGCTGGTGCACCCCGTGCTGGCAGAGCTCAGCTGGCTCAGCCCCGTCTTAAGTCTGCTTTTGTCTCACGGACCTGTTCTGCTGTCTCTTCCTGATGGATTTCCATTCTAGAATAAATAGACATTTCTGTTGAAAGCAAGTGCCAGCCTCTCCCTTTGCAGAGGAATTCAACTTCCTTTGTGCACCGTGGAACACTGCAGTGCAACATTCTTCATTCAGATCTCCTCCTGTTTTCAAATGAAGAGCCATGAGTACCTGGCTCCCTCCTTCTCACCACGCCCAGGCGGCTCATTGCTTGTAAATGAATTAACGTGGTTTCTGAAGGGTGTTTCTGTACATTTCCCACACTTTTAGATCAGTCTGTTTAATTCTTACCCTCTGATGCTCCATGGGGAAGACCAGGATTGATCACTGCTCGTGAGCCATCCCTGAACTTGATTTTTCATTCCTTCATAACTTTTTCGTGGCGTTTAAAATGTTAAATAGTGGTCAATAGCGTGCTGGACAGCACAGCAAGTGTTGGGAACGAGGGTGGTCGGGAGTGACAGGGGTGGTCCCAGGGCACGTGGGGGAGCAGGAGTTTAACTTCGCTTCCTTGGCACGTGGGTGCTTTGTGCAATACCTAGTAGAAATCCTCACTCCTGTCCTCTCCCAAAAAGGAACCAGAAACTTACATTTTAGTGGTAGCCATCCTTGGCTTTGTGAGAAATTGGGAGTAATTTGATTGAAAATGTGTCCAGCATGTGCTTAGCTTTATTCCTTACTGCATTTATTACCTGTTGTTGACTTCCTATAACTGGGAGCACACGGCCAGGCTCCTTGCACTGCTAACCACCTTTTTTTGTAATTAACAGAGCACGGTTTGAGGAGAGAATCTCTTCTTTCTGGGAGAATGGTTTGAGTGGTCAGTAGGAGTGTGATGAAAAATACCTGGTCTGGTGCTTCAGGGAGATTTGGTTTGCCTTGGGCCAGAAGCAGAAGGGGCATTTAAAGCAGGAAAAAAAACCCTTGCATTCAAAACATTCACCAAATTTTTGACCATCTAAGTAGTGTTGGCTTCATCACCCGACACGAGAGGAAGCTGTTCAAATAACTATTAAAATGTTGTTTGGAGAGCAATCTATTTCAGGTTGCTCAGTGGGCCCAAAGTGATTTCCGCCTCCCCAAGAGCACAGGCACTCGGGACGCTTGTTACTGGAGGCTATGAGGAGTTCGTCAGCTCAAACTATTTTCTGAGTACTTGAAAATGTGAACTGGGGGGTGTGTGTGTCTGTGGCTTTTGATTACGCTAATAGTCTACGTGTCAAAATGACTTTTGTTTATTATAGAAATCCATGCTGCAGACCTGTGATAAAATGTAGTTTTATTACTTGCCCATAGTATTTTGTCCAGCATTTATGAAGTGGGGAAAGTATAAACAAAGGTTTGTCTGAGGTTTGGTTATTTTATTTTTTTTTTTTTGCTTGATGTCGTCTGGGGGAAACCTTTAACTGAGCACAGACAATCCTAAAATAGCTGTGAAACTTCCTGTAGGCAGAAGTAGTTGCAATGCTCCTGCTGCTTGCATGTGGGTTTTGGATTTTCACTTGAAATGTATCGATACACTTTTGCTTTGAATAAAGAGTTGGAGAAGCTAAAAATATAGTATTGCCCTGTGGAGGGTTAATCAACATTGATAATACACGGTTGTGGGCTTGCTTCTGGGGCGGTGGGTTGGCTGATGTGGATAATGTACAGCTGTGGCTTGTTTGGGCTAAGTAGC
>JAVJGI010000038.1:4882745-4923320 GCA_035590275.1 Ibycter americanus
AGCACGGACAGTAGATGAACTTTTGGAACCTTGTGTGGGAAAGCCTTGTTGCAGCGTGATAGTTTTGTAGTGCTGCACCATTGCCCCATGTACTTAGACATGTTACAGTTATCAGAGTTTGTATGCGTACTATGGACTAGTTACAAAGATGAGGACTTTGCTCATGCACACAGGGGGAGTTGGCTACGCTCTGCTGTTGGAATTGGAGCAGTGAATCCCTGCACAGGGTAATTTAACCTGGATTCTGGTTTTAAACATCCTCCCTGAAAAGTCAACAGCATGGACTGTTTTGATAATAGCAAAGGAGACACTCATGGCTATTTCATTAAGAAAAAAAAATTAATCTAAATACTTAATTTGAATTCTGCGTGAATTAAATGCCTTGGCAACTTTATGCAATGAAACATGTTGACAATTTTGAGCATTTGCTTAAAAGCTTTGCAGATCTGAAGCCTTGCATCAGTTTGCAGTCTGTGAATTGCAAATGAGTGTTTTTTTGTATGGGTATGGAAAACCAATGTATAGGCTTGCTGTGTTCAGTGGGATTCTAGTTGAAGGGTGCTTGAAGTTGTAAAATTTCCAAGCTACCAGTTGTGATGGAGGCGTTGCACAACTGTAATAAACGCAGAAAGCACTGGCTGCCTTGCTCCTGTAAGTGACACTTTTGTTGTGCCTAGAAAAGCTGGTAGACCCAAGTAATTCGCTATGCAAATATATTACGATGTAGATATGGAAACAGAAGATGTGTCCTCAGTACTTCACTGAGACTAGCCTTAATTTTTGCTTTTAAGCGTGTCTTGCATCCTCTTCTTTTACTTCACTAATGCAAAACTTCAAGTACTCCTCTTACACCTATAACATTTTATCAATCTGTATTAGAAAGAACTTCAGCTACTAACACCTGCAGTTCTGCTTATATATTTATAACGATAAAGGGGATTCTTGTCAATGTGTGTTACCCAATGCTAGTATTTCTCAAATGGGTAAGGAATATCTTGTTTTTTAAAGGAAAATGTACCTTTTCCAGGGCATGCAGTTTCTGACAAGATTGTGACCCTGAATCTCACTCCTGGCTCTAGTCTTAAACAGAAGACTGCATTTCCTCCTCTTATATCATTTTCACTTCAAAGCCTAGTTTTTAGATTACTAGGGAGGTTTTTAAGGCTCTGAATGACCAACAGCTTTCAGCTAGCAATGCAGTTTGTTCTGTGAAGTTCTTCCTGTTACTGTATAAAGGCTTTTCTAAGTCATTAAATCTCCCAGCCATAGGTGTTGGGCTGTTGTCTGTCATTTGTTACAGTCGTATTTGTAATCATGTACCAAAAAAATACTGAGGCTATTTTCACAAAACTACAGTATCTTTCACTTTTGGAGTACAGCCTTTCTTATGTGTGATGGTAGAGGAAATGTGGACAATTCTTAGCAATCAGTAACGTGCTGGGAATATGTAAAACTCTGTAATCCAAAGCATTTTCTAAAATCTATTTATATATTTCAGTGGTTTTAACTTTTACTCGAAGCTTGTTGTGTTGGTTGTTTTTAATTTTTTGAAACTGAAAGAGTGTTAAGGTCAAACTAAACTGTAATCTTAAAGGTTTGCAAAGTGAGGCAGGTGGACGCCAGTGCCGCTGCCACTATCTTACTCTGATGTTCAGCACCTGAGTGTGTGGCAGCTTTCAGCAGATGGGGATTGAAGAAATGAATCACAAACAAAGCACAAGATCTAAAATTACTGCTCCAGTCTTCTGTGTGAAGTGGGGATTTTGCTCCTTTTGGACTGCTTTGTCTTTCTCGTGCTGCTGAGTAACCTGAAAGATGAGATTGTCTTAGAGCTGCACGTGCAATTTAATGCTTGATATCTTCCAGTCCTTCTGCATAATCGCTTCTTGTGTGTGGGGTGGGGGTCCCGAAAAGTCAGGGGTAACTGAGCTGCATGCAAAGGTTTTGAATCTGCTGACTTCCACCTTCCTGTTCATGGTTTGATTCTGTTTTGCTTTGATTTTCACCTGACTCTTGCTTGTATTAGACTTATGTGGCATTAACATGGGAGGAGGACCACTCCTCACAAAGCAGCCGTGGGGGACCACTGAGTCAAGGCGAGAGCGTGGACGGTTTTGGAGTTCAGCTCTGCCAGTTGGAGCGGATTCGTGTGGGTGAGAGGATTGCTCTTTAATCTGGGCAGGAGCTGGGGGTTGGTGGTTCTGTTTTGTTGTCATCCCACTCCTTTCCCAAGCTTGTCATCTTTTTATACAGCATGGCATTTGGGGTAGGGGTGGGAACATCTTGAGAAAGCTACAGTGCAGATACGTGGAGATGTAGCTAGATACTGAAAAGCAGCTCAGGCTGCTTGTGTCTTCTCCTGGTACTCTGTGCTGTGCAGGCTGTGATTCACCGTGTTGCTATCCAGTTGGAGCAGTTAAAGCTTATCGCTGGGAAGAGTTGAAACCCTGCCTAAGGAAGTGATCCTGCTTGGAGCAGGAGCATGGCTTAGAATGCGTGAATTGACTGGGCAAGGAGGTCTCCTGAGTCCGAGTTCATTCTTCTAGCTTTATACATGACCTACCGAAGAATGAACAAGTTGATACAGAAATTTCTTTGTCTCCGTACTTCCAACTTTAGTTTATAGGGTGCTTAAGGCTAAAAAAAAAAACATTTTGGTAAATTCTTTTTCAGAAGCTGAACATTGCATGCTGTAAAAGAGCAAGATATGGTTCCAGTCAGGGTGTCTGTATCTGCCTGCTCTGGGCATAATAGTTTTATGATAGCGCAAATTCTTACCAGGAACTTTGCAGAAACCCTCTCCTGTTCAGTGTAGTTTGAGAAGCCCTCACTGTTCATAGAGGTCCATGGTTGCACTGCTATTCTTATCATTTGCTTAAGTGTAAAAAAAGTAATTTTTTTAATGATTATTATTAAATTAAGGATAGCCTACTGTTAATTTTGTTTACTGGAGCCTTCCCAAGATTGTAGGGGAGGAGTGTTTTGGGACCTTGCACTTATCATGTAACTAGCCACCTACTCATTAGTGGGCTTTTTCAAGTAGGAACAATCAATTAATGAAGATCATCCAAGGTTTTTAAAGATACGACCAGGAGTGGTGGTAGGTTAAAATGTAGCATGTCTCTTAACTTGCCTATGATAGAAACTACTGGTGATGACCTTTCCATGGAAGTATTAGAGGCACCATCAGTTAAAATACCAGCATTTTATTTGGGGACGGTTACCTTCATGATAATGCAGTGTCGTTTGTGCCTATCAGTACTCTATATGCTTCGAAGTTTAAAAAGGAAAAAAAAAATCAAATAGATTAGAAATGTTGAGAATGACAAATGTGACTAAAATACAGAAGGTAGAAGATCCTTCCTTACAGTTTGAATTCATTAAAAACTAGACATGCCTGCTGAGTGCTACAGGGAATGTTGAAAAGGTAGTTGCAGAAAGGATAAAAGTAAATTATGCAACTGTCTGGCATTATACAATATTCTGTCCCTCTGTGACCTAGGTGACTTTGTGATCTGGTGATGGAAATGAATAAATGGTTTGTTTTAAACCCATGGAAAACTTTTCTGTTGCTACTAGGGACGTTTTAATTATGTAGTTGTCAGCCACGTGAGCTTGAAATACAATAGAAAGGATTCTGCAATACAGGGTGAGGCTTAGTGTGAGAATAAGAATACCTGGTGCTTAATCCTAATTTCTGCTGCAGGTACCTTGACCTTGAATTAAATGTGTTTATTCACCTTCAGGCACTTGAAGCATTGGCAGCAGGAGCACAGTCTTCAGGAGGCTGTTCCTTGTCTTGAATGATCACAGTGGGTGGGATCGCCAAGGTCTGCAAGTTTTAGAAAAGGAAAGGAGGTGGAAGGCTTTTTGGTGTTTAAAGTGGCTGTTAACATAATAACCTGTGTAAATTAAAAGATGCGAAAGCAGTGAATTCAATATTAAAGTGGTTGTTGTGACTGCAGACATAAAAAGGTCCCGTGTAATACGGTGACCCGTGGGTTAGAGCACACACAGCTTCTGGCTCTGCCATGGTGTGTTCTCAGAGTAAGTCCAGGAAAAAAAATATCTTTTGCTTGTGTAAGCAATGGGAAAACAAGCAGACACTTTATACTCTAGAAAGCCCAGTAAGCCTCAGGAAATTCCTGCATTCTTGATTTTATTTTGTGGCAAAGTACTGTGTAGTGTGTTTTTGAAAGATGAGCAAGGTTGCCCTTCTCCAGCCCAGCGCCTCAGACTCGATAAGCTGGAGCTGAATAGCTTATTGTTCCCCTGCGGGCAGCCCGATCAGCTGTCACTGTTCCCCTCAAAAAACACTGAGTTTATTTATAAAGAAAAAGTGCTGATATCACATTTCTTAGTAAAGGAAAAGGTTACCCGTTCTTGCGGCTGTTTAGCAGGAGAGCTGTGTGTGAAGTATCCCACCTTGAGAGCCAGAAGCTTGAGCTTTGTCATAATTTTATAATTACAATACATGTGCTCTGGTCATCTTCTAGGTTTTGAGAAATACTGGGGTTTTTTGAAGTGGTCCTTTGTATTTCTACTTTTGATCCTGGAGCTAGTTTCTCAATCGAGAATGTCAGAGTTTGCCAGGTTGTAGCACAGAGAAGGGTAGGTGGCCACACTGTTACGTGTCTGAGCTGTATCTCATATTTTCCGTTCCTACCCCACTCCTCTTTTTAAACACCCATGCTAATAGGGCAGCTGACTTTTTTCAGGAAAAAAAATTAACACTGTGCAGATCATCAAGCCCTAAATGCACAAGTAGATATATTGCACACAAGGAAGAGATTTGCTGTCTTTGAATTCTGTGCCTCTTTCTTTATCTGCTTAGCAGAAAACGCCAGATCTGCTCAAGTATTTTCTTTGTGTGATACCTTTTCATGGGTCTAGGAAATAAGCCACAGCTTATTAAAATAATGTCTTTGCCCAGGGACTTCTGAAAAGGTCATAGAGTTGTTTCCATGTTGGGACCATCCCTTTTGTTGAGGAAGGGGTGGAGGAGAAGACACAAAGGGAGGAAGAGCTTTCTAATACTCCTTGCCTTGAAGGATGTTCTTTCTTGAATGTCAGACCTGCAGATGAGTGTTGGGTTAAGGACTAGGCAGACTGATTCATCACAGCAAGGAAACACTACGTTACTGTGCGTTTTGGTGCTATTATCATCTAGCTACCTCACCACCTTTTCTTTATGAAAGTCTTAATGACAAAGCTGCAGGTAGAACGGGGTTGTCTTGTTTGCATTGCACGTGACTAAACCTGTTGCTGGTGTAGAATTTTGCAAATCCATTAGTAGTTTGGGGACTGAGCTAAATGGAGCTGTACATAGCATATGTTGAGCTTCAACAGCAATTTTTTAAATAAGTGCTAGCAGATCTAATGTGCGTAAGTATTCGTTCTTTCCCCGTGCAACTCCTAGCCCCTGCCAATCCTGAAATACTATTACTAGCTGCAACTGAGCAAAGAAAGAAATCTCACAAACTTGCAAGAAACGCAGGATGCAGGTTTTACCTAGCGTTGCTCACGCCTCCCCGTGCCGCCTTCCCTGCGGACCGAGGGTTGTGCCCTTGCGAGCCCTGTAGGGTAGAAGTTCCTTGTAGCTTCCTCAGGGCTTGTTTCTTCAGCCAGGCCTGGCAGGAGGACCAGATGGTGCTGGTCGCTGCCTGGGGGTGAACCTGCACCCTTCCTGCTGTAGCTGCCGGGGCTGGAGGGGGAAGCGTAGACTGGGCTTCCCTGAGCCCAGAGAAACGGGCGTGCTGAAGTGGTTTTGATTAAAGAAGCGTGTGGACAACTCAAGCCTGTGTATTTGGTTGTAGTTGTGTTTCCTGATGAAGAGACAGAAGTTTTCAGTTTTCTAACATTCTCTCCTGAGAAAAAAATAAATTCAACTAGCTTTGCCCACACGTCACAGTTTTGACTGCTCTTGTTTTGTTCTGTGTTATGACCTTGCTGCCTGTATTTTCTCCTCACAATAAGCTACAGAAGCCTCTGGGTACTGCAGTCTCAAAGAAGTGATACTACCAAATTAAAGTGCTAATCAAGGTCATCTTCAAGCTCGAAAACCCACATTTTCGCAGTTTTGTTGTGGGTTTTTTTTGGTGTGTGTTTTTTGGTTTTTTTTTTGGCAAGCCTAACTAGGAGCCGTATTTGTATACACGTGTTTTGGGTTTTGGAGTCCCTAAAATAAAGATGCGTGCTTTCTTCATTTCAAATCCTGGCCCCCCTGAAACTATTTGTTCCCGCAGATGTGAGCACAATTCAAGGCAACTGATACTCATAGAGCATGGCAGGAGTAAAGCGCTCGGAGGTCCAGATGGTACGCTTTTTCTGGGCAAAGGGACAAGCATACTGAGGAGGCCAAGCTGGCCTCTATTATTATGTATCTCAGGAATTAGCAATGAAGTAGTTGATTAAAAAATTGCATTTGGAAAATTACACCCATCTTCAGTTGTAGTGACAAAGTTGAGGGTGCCTGCAGTTGCAATGCGTAGATATAAACAAAGCTGTGCATGCTGAGGACCTGAATGTTACTGCTTTTATTGCTGATTCTGAATGCAGCTTGGAACAACACGTCTCTGAAAACCTTTGCAAAGAGCAGCAATAACAGTCAAGCAATAGCAGGCATCTCTAAAATTTGAGTGTTCAAAGACCTTTAGATGAAAGTGCATATTTTATTGTTTTCATGTTTTGTTTATTGCCTGTATAAAAGCCAAATAACCTCTACTAGCTGCATCACTGAATATTTCTGCGTTTTTAGACTGACCTACACACTTCTGCTGTGTTTTCTTGTCCTGTTTGACCATGAGCAAGTCGTTACACTATTCTGTTCCTCAAATTCAGGATCAGTAAGAGGAGAACACCCCCCTGGCTTAAGAGCTAATCTGAGAAGTTTCTGTGTTCGTAAAATGCTTGAAAAGTGTTAGTAAAATATTGTGTTAATACAAACAGATATCTTCAGTAATAATTATGCATAATAATACTAACACCTGTATCTGTGTACTTTATGGATCCTTTAGATGTATGCTACTTGCAGATATTTTAAAAAGAAAAATAGTCTTCCTGGAGATGATTCCCTAATGGGAAGCACTATCATGTTGGCTCTCCGAAGGGCTGTCTTTATCTGTTTCAATGGCTAGGTTTATAATGAGAGCTGCACAGCTGGAGACTCAGTAACTAACTGAATAATCCGAAATTGGTGCCTTTGGGGAGTGCCCCAGTATGCGCAGTGTCTTGTCTGCATCAAGAGTAGTGTGCAAAGGAATTTTACAGAAATTCCCTGAAGTGATTTTCTGAGCTGACGTGGGGTATTGCAGCATACAGCCCTTTTTCCAGACTGAGATTCAGTACATTTTTAGGCAGTGACCACTTCTTCTTGATGCCAAAAATGCACTTGACACTTGTAATTGATGCACTCTTCAGCAGTAAAGCTTTGCTTGTAGGTCTGTGTGCTGGATTGCAGGTTGTGGATGGCTTTCCTGCGACCGGTGCATTCGAGATGCAGCTGCAATCATTGTCTGTCTGCAGATACAGTTAATCATAATGGAGCTTTGCTGACATATTACTAATGAGGGAACGTATTTTTAACTATATTTGACTGGAGAATTTTTATGGTGTTTTCTCTAATGGGATTTTGTTTAATCTTTAGTGCTTTTATTTGTTACAGAGATCCGTGCCCAATTGGTAGAGCAGCTGAAATGCCTTGACCAGCAGTGTGAGCTTCGGGTCCAGTTACTGCAGGACTTGCAGGATTTCTTCCGCAAGAAGGCAGAAATTGAGATGGATTACTCAAGGAATTTGGAGAAGTTGGCGGAGAGATTCCTGGCTAAAACTAGGAGCACCAAAGACCAGCAATTCAAGTAGAGTATTTGCCTTTTGTTTTTGCCCTCTTTCCCCCCTGTTGATGTGGTTGCAAGGATAGGAATGTAAAAAAGAGACGATGCAGTGAATGTAGGTACCAGCACTGTTGTGAATGTCAGAATAAAATCTGTCCCAAGTCTGTGTTAAACACAGAGCCCACTTCATGTTTCTATATAGCATGGTTGTTAACTTTGTTTCAGTAATTCCTGGTAGGCCCTATGTTGTCAATAGGGAATGAAATGGTAAAAATTGGCACATCTAAAAGGTGTAATTTTCTTGGGAAGGTGGGCAAAGCTGTACACCAGGTTTGATGGACAAAGCCAGGATTTCCTTCAGTGTCAGTGGCTTTGGTCTGTTTTCTTAAGGGTAGCTGTTTCTAATCTGTTATATGCTGTGATCTGCCATTGCAGCTCTCTGTTTTCAATATCCTACACATGCTCAGTGTAGGATTTAAGAGTGTTGTATCTCTGCTACTGTCACTTCAAAACAGTAGAGAAATAAGGCTAGTAGTACTTCCAAATAGAGCTGCGCTCTGTCTGTGTGTGTGATCCCTAGCTGATGGGACTCAACTAAAATTTAACAATGTCCTTATTGACAATCAATTGTCTCACCTGCTTGAAACATTATTTACAGGTAGGTCTGATAATCCTGCTGTGGTTGTTCCCCGCTTAGCTGCATGAGTTGGGATGACTAACGCATATGGAACGTGGTTTCGTGGATTCAGAGCCTTCTGATTTACTACTGACTCCTGCCTGGAGGAAAGGATACAGGTGCTTTTCCCAGGAAGGGGAATGCAGGACAGGACCTCTGGGTGAAGAAGGGGCTGGTGCAGGCTGTGTGGCGCGGAGACGTCAGCCCAGTGAGTAGGTGGCCAGCATAAAGCCATAGCCATGGGGCTCCTGTAGCTGACATCTGGGCAATGCACAAGCTTGTTGGGTTTTGTTGTCAGGGTAGCAGCTGGGGAAAACACCGAGCAAAAACAGTCTTGGGATCTGAATCACTTCTGCTTTGGACAGATTGGTCTGAAAGGATCCATCTGGGTTTGCCTCCACCCAAAGCGTGGTGTCACTTTTAGCATTGTTTGGGTCAGGCCACTGTCTGTTTTTTGTTCTTTTGTTGTTGTTGCTGTGTTTGGAGGGATATGGGGATGTATCGGCTTTCCCTTTCCACTAAAGCTCTTTTTGTGAAAGCCATTAAGTAGGCATCACTTTAGCTTCCTTTCTGTACAGCTTTGATGTCGTTTACTTTAGTTCTCATTTAAAACACACATTGTGCTATGTTGTCGGGAAAGCATGGCTCCCAAGCATAGCTATTTGACAGGTTGGAGAAGAATTATTCAGCGTATCTATAGAGCTATAATTGTCTGAATTATTTATTTCTTTTCCTTTACAGTGAAAGTGTTCTTATAACTATAAACTGTGCATATTCTGCACATGGCTTTAGGATGGCACTAAAGAAATGATGTCTCGAACTATGATTTTCCTCTGCATGATGATTGGTCTTTTTCCATTTATTAGTTGTTATTCCTGGTTAAAGTTGAGGTGATTTCCTTTATATTACATGATATGAAACATCCCATCAGCAACACTTTTGTATTCAGCTTTCAGTGTTGGGGAGGTTGTATATGTGTTATATATATATATCTCGAGAGAGAGAGAGTGTGTTGTATATAACTTCCTATTTTGAGATTCAGAATGACTTTTTAATGTGGAAGTTTTTACCATATATGAACAGAATCCTACATGGTGTCATGCTTCATGTGAATTAAATGTGCTGACTGTGATACTACAGGGTTTTTTAGAAGGTGGGGGTTTTTTTGTTCTAATGCATTTTGCTTATTTGGACCTCTGCTCCCAGTTTTTGAGCTGTTAATACTTTAGGCTTTATAAAGTTGTACCTGGACAAAACTGACCTTAAATATCCTCGCTGTTGAGTGTGGCCTGAATTGGACAGGTGATTTTATCAGCACATAAACATTTCATGTGAACTCCTGAATTAAATGTCCGTGCTTTTCTTGTCAAGTCCAGGGCATAGCATGAAATACTCAGAAATGTGTTACTGAGCATCAGTTTTGTTTCGCTTTGCTAATGTTAGCTGAGAAGGCTAATGTTGCTCAGGCTCCCAATTTCACTGACATTAGCAGCAGATAGCTTCTAGCAGAAAAGCATCTTGCTCTTGGAAAGTGTTACCCCTGCAAGGTTTGAGTCCCAAATGTGCAAGTTGTTCATTTGGTCAAGAGTTGGAATAGAGGAAAATAACAAAAACCTCTTAACTCTTAAAGCTGCTGGGTCTGTGGGCAGTATTTGTCACAGCAGTGGCACACAGCTGTGAGGCTGTCTGTCCTGGGTAGCTCCATCTATTACTTGTTTGGTCATTGGTGTCTGCTGGCTGTAACATTCAGAAATGTGTCAGAATACCTCAGGGATCAGTAAGGAAGCAATCCCAATTATAATTACCTATCCCCAGCACTGCTCTGTCTGAACAGTGAAGAGTAACTTGGCTGGTATCTTTTCTGTAGATGCTGAAGCTGTAATCTTATTTGGAAGCCCCCAGAAGACCATTTGATCAAAGCCAACCATCAGATTTCTCCTCCTAAGGAGCCTGGTATTACATGACTGTGAGATGTGCACAGGCGGGTGGCTACTCTGTAATTGCCTTGCTGTGACCCTATAAATATACAGTAATAGCATGTTCTTTTGATAACATGATAATTATGTTGGAAGGTACCGTATCATTCGGTGACTGCTTACCATGTCACTCGCCGTTTTTAGATCTCATAAAACATTGTCAAGGAGGAAACCTGTCAGGCAGTAACCCTGTAATTTGCATGTGCTTTCATACTCAATAGCTATTATGTAATTGCCAAGTTGCTCCAAATGTGTTCATTTAAGGGAATGCTGTCAAGGGCAGGAGGCTTCAGTCTGACCCTTGAAATTGGATTGTGTGGCTTCCTCCACCATCCATCTCCAAGCTGGTAAAAGCACATACTTAAAGAGCAGTGTGAAGTGCAGGTTTGTGTTGGATTTCTAACAAACGCATTGCATGGGGTTTATTTTTCTTAGATGTGGCTGCATCAGAGGGTGAGCTGATCAGGTGGCTACGTTTTCCATATGGGTTTTGAAATGTAGGTGGTTGGGTCTTGACAGCAAGCTGTGTATAGCTGGTGATGGACTGAAAGGGTGCTTGCACATTGCACAGTTTGAAGCTAGCTTCACTGGAGCATCTTAAAATGATTTACAGAGGTAGGTGTATGTTATTCTCATTTTATATCTTCAAAGAAGGGGAACAGATTGGTTTAGCCAAGGTGACATACACGTTGATGGCAGTTGGATATATCCCAGGTTTTACTTGCTTGTAACTACTCTACCATGGCTGTCAGACCTCACTTTTCCTATTCTCTTTTAAAAATGTTTTTTCAATTAGAACAGATGATTAAAGAGAATAGTTATATAAAAAAAACCATGTATTTAGTAAAGCCTCTTCAGTACCCATTGGTAAATACCCTTGCACAAGATGTAAGGAGTGAAGGGAAAAAAAAAATGCATTGAACAGCCAAGGCTTATAATTCCAGTTCTGACCAACAAGCTCTTGTAACAAGTTTGGTATAGTCATCACTCCTTAAAGATCTGCCTAACTAAAGGTCTCTTGTGTAGCAGTTAAATCAGAGCATCCAGCTCAGCAGGTGTCTGTCTTGCCTGTTGGGTCTCAGGGGTCCCTGCAGGCAGCAGTGCTGGGTGGGGGTCTGACTTCCATCCTCAGAGGAAGGCACTTGCCCGCTGCAGTGAAACCCTGGGACCTTTAACTCCAGACTTCAGTTCTCCTATTTAATGTGATTTTGTCCTAAAGGCATCTGCCTATTCAAATAATCAGTTAACAATATAAAAACCATGGCAAACCTTGAGTGATTCCTTTCAAGGGAGAAGGGGGGGGGGAGAAAAGAAAAAATGAAAAGACAATGCTATTTTAAGGCTGTATTTTAAATCAAGATTATCTTTGGAAGTAGGATACTGAGTAGCAATTGTCAGCTGGAGAGCTGAATGTCCAGGATATCCCAGCATGAAATTCAGATGGCTTTCTGGCAGCCTTTGCCTTGAAAGTAGAAGATGCAGAATAAGTCTGGCAACCTTCAGCCTGAGCACTTGTAAACAACAGATGTTCATAACTGGAATCTTTTGGAAGAGAAGGGCAGGGAGCAGTGTGTACGTCCATGCTTGTAATTCTCAAAATTTGCAGTTAACACTGAGCTGTGTCAGGAAGACTTTAAGGGGAAATCAAACATTGATTTGAATGAGCAGCTTGCAGAGAAGTTCAGCTTTAGGTTCCTTGACAGTGAAATGATTTCTTTAAAGGAGAGAGGTGATAGAGGCTGTGAGGGAGTTATTGACAAAAGCATTGGGGTCATGTGGACTTAGGTGGTGTTGGTGTTGTCTTAATCGCTAAATACTGTCGTAGTTTATTTTGACTTGTGATTCTTTTTGATGGAGCTGAGTCCTGAACGCTTTTTCTGAGTCTTTCAAATAACAACATTTGAAGATTTTTCTAAGCATGAAGCTTAGAAATTCATTTATTCAGTGACCTCATTGAACCTGGAGAGCTGTGGGATACGTGACCAGAAAAAATTGATGTAAAACCCCAGGGAGGATCTTTGCAGTGTTTTTCACCATATCAGTGACTCTAGTATCACACTATGATTATAGCTACTCCCACGGAGCACACTGCAGAGGACAAAATTAAGACAGGTTTGAAAAGTATATACAGAAACAATGTGCTCTTAACACTTGGTCTAGCTCTAGCTGCAATGGTTTGCAGGGTGGACTTGACAGTTGCACAGATCTGAAAATAAGTTTTTCATTTCTCCCTTCACCTCATACCTAATTCTGGCAGGTAGTTCAGGTGAGCTGGGCGTGAGGTCAGTTCTGCAGAGTGTGCACCCTGTGGAGTTCAGAGACCTGAGCCCACGGATCACTGCTAGAGATGGGAAAGGTAGTGCGTGCAGAGTGGGAAATACATCAGTTTCTCGGTTCCCAGGATCTCGATCACTATTTCGGGGTGTACCAGGTCTGGAAATGTCTGTGGCACACCTCTAGGAAATGGATCCTGAATATTTGAGGGGGGCAGGGGGGTGGAACAGGAAACTTTGGTTTTTGTATGTACCACCAAGAGACTTGCTTAAAAAACCTGTTTGAAGGAAGGATGGCCAGAGTTTTCTGTTCATGCGGATAATGTGATGTGCCTATATTAATTTAAATGTTTTTCTCTTTCTATTTAATGTTTTCATGTGACTCATTCCTTTGTCTTACGCTCTTTATGGAAACCCAATATTCCTATTCCTGGTTAGTGGGTGTGGTTTTGTTTGGTTTGGTTTTAATCTAGTGTAAGGGGAGGAGGTTGTTTTTTAAGATAATTTTTCTGCTGTTGCTCTGAATGGGGTTACCTTGCAATGCCAAACTAAGCGTCGCTGGCATTTGTCGCTCTCTCCTGCTTGCCTTAAAGCAGGTAAGTCTTGGGTTGTCTGTGAGTTCCTTGTATGAATGAGTAATTTAATTAAGACACTTCAGATACTTGGGACTCAATCTTCCCTTCTGATCTTTTGAGACTGACTGAAACCTTTGAAGTGGAAGTTGCACAGGACCCGATCAAGATAACACCCAAGAAACCACAGAGCTTCATACTTTGTGGTTCCTTAAAAATCCGTGCACAACTTCCTCTTCCTGCTCCCAAACACCCCCGGTTGCTGTGATCTGGTGTAATTTAGGCTAACCTAAATAAACTCTCCAGATTCACTATCATCACACGATCTTTAAACGAGGATAAATAATGCTTGAAATAAACCTGGATCTTGGCATCTTCTTCCTCTTCCTCCTCTCCTTGCGAGGGAAGTTTGAGTCAAACAGTTGTTGTGAATGTGAAATCGCCAGCACTTTAGGAAAGTTCATATCCAGGTCCTGAAGTTTTGGGTTGATCTCATCAATTTTACTACTTAAGGGCGAATACTGACTCCAGTCATTCTGCGGAATCTGTGGAAATCAAGCTCACTCTCAGTTATACCCAGCGGTCCCTGTTTCATATTTTCCTTCCCTTTTTCATCCCTTCTCTGTGGTGACATGAAACTGGAAGCAGAGTATGTTTGCCAGCTCCTTTGAGAATTGAAATGGTTAATGAAAATCGCAATTTGCTTCCCTGCCATCTGCTTGTGGTTATGATAGAAAAGGGCCTGTTGTAAACAGTTGTATAACTTCTGCTCCGTGTTGTGAAAACTGTTGCCGTGTTCCACCCCAGAAAATGCTGCATTTGTGGAGGTGCTTTAACAGTTAATGCGTGTGTAGTTTTAAAACTACAAGGCTACTTGGAAGGTTTGAAGCAAGTAACTGCCTCTTTCCTTTTCTGTTTCATTTCTGTCTTAAAGCCTGCCTTTATCTGCTTTTGGCCAGTGCTAGGAAAATTGTCACCAGCAAATAATGAAGGAGAGTTTTTTTTGTCTCACTTCCTGTAAAATCCTTGCCATGAAAACATTGAACCTGTACAAAAGCAAGATGTACCATTTTAATGAGCTACTGAAGGGGTTAGTGAAATCAACAGACACCAAGAAATTAAAGGAATTTAAACAAAAAAATCTTGAAGCGTGCAGAGCTGTGGTTGCATGAGGTTGAGCTCAGGGTGCGGCGCTCACTGCACAGACCCAAAGGTGACAATCCTGGTCGTGGATTGGAAGCATGTGGGTTGTGATTATTTTTTCCTGCAGGATGGCCTTTCATGTCTAACCACACGGAGTGTGTCAACAACCCATCTGGCGCCATTAGACACCAGCAATTTTACTCACCATGCTTTTCATGGGCTCTTGGTATTCATGCTATGTGCTGCCTTAGAATAGCTTCGGGTGTTGTGGTAGGGCAGCCTGGACAGCTGGGAATTGTCCAGTTAACTATTGCATCTCTTCTGGTTCCCATTTGGTGCTTTAGTTTTCTTTAGAAAGCAAGGCACTCGTACCGTGCTGCTCTCTGGTCCCTTGCATGTATTCTTTATACTCATAACCCTTGGTCCTTGTTGCTCACAGCTCTTCCAAGTTGCTCAAGGTGGGGTTGAACTGATGCCTCAGTGTGGACAACCATGAACAGCCAGGTGCCCTTAGTGGAACAGATAGCAAAAATTCATAACGAAGTGGAGAATGTGATGGGAAATAGTAAGGATCAAAACAGTTGGGGTTTTGGGTTGGCAGTTCGTGTAGATGAATGGTACAAAGCCTGAGAAGGCAAGTTAGCAAGCTGTACGCAGCTGGACTTCTGGCTGCTTAGAGGAGATGTGTGCCTGCACTGGTCTTAGGAAAAGAGCGAAGCAGCAAAGCAATGAAGCAGTAGCAGACTGTTAGGGAGTTTGAGACAGGACTTCTAACAGCTAGAGCAAGATCAGCTGCTGGAGAGCTTGAGCTTTTTGTTCCTAAGTTTCATTCCCAGACTTCTTATGGCAGTTGATTAATTTTCACTTACTGTAACTCTTCCAGCTTTAGAGGGCAAATAGTAAGTCAGTGTGCAAAGTACTTTTATATCATTGGTGTAAAGAAGCAAACCAATTTTTAGCATCTTTTAATACTGTACTGTACACCTCTAACCCAGCACTGCTCCTTGGAGGAGCTCTTTCTGGAGATGCCTTTGCTCCTCCTGCCCTCTCTTTAGTGGAAGAGAGCTGGGTGTTATTTCTTGTCTCACCTAAATAATAAAAAAAAACCACCCTAACCCAAACCTTAATGTGTATATTACTTTTTCTTGTGGTGGTGGCTTTTATCTCCGTTTTGGCAGGATTCAGAGCATACGGCTCCTTGTGTGCGTGTGTGCCCTCTGAGGGCTGGCTGCAGCCTGGTCAGTACCCGTAGATTGACAGGTTGAGTAGCTGAGTCTCACAGTTACTAATTAGCTCTCTGGCATATTAACAAAACAAACGGTATGCTGCAAACACTGATTGCAGATGCAGGGGCAACTATTTGATTGATACAGCTTAACATCTGGCAGTTTCAACCTTGTACAGTTCTGCATTTTGATCATTCCATCTGGTTCTGTGTGTCAGCAGCATCTGCAATACAGGACACTAGAGTACGAAGGAAAGTATTGTCTCTAAATAAACTCTGTGCCTTCTCACATTTTTTTTTTTTTTAATTCAAAACACCAAGAGAACTCAAAGCCCAGAATCCTTTTTATACCCCCCTCCCACTACACGCACACACACACGCTCTAAACCTTGAAGCAGTCCAGATCACAAGCTGCAGTCATTTCCTGAGCTTTACATTTTTTGAGGAAAAGAAACAAAGCATCAAGATCAGCTGTTCTGAAACTATTCTTCTTTATCTAAAATTATCCATATTGCACTACAAATCCAACCGCTGATGTCATGAGAAGGGTAATGAAAGTCTGCCATGGCTTAATTTTCATGTTTTCACAATGTCAGACATTTCTTGCAGCAGAGATTGCAGTCCTTTTAAGTGCAGGATGCTCCCTTTTTCAACAGAAATTAAACTGCATTTCTTTTAGAGGAAAGAAATCTAATACAGTTGCACACGATAGTCAAGAAGAGCTCTGGCTTTCCACCAGAGATCTGACTTGCTTTTTTCTAAGTAAGTATTACTGTACTGTAAACAAATGATAAACAGATCTAGAGAGAAATAAATGATGTAGTTAAGACTACACCTAGACCTGCCAGTTCCAAACACTGCTGCAGGGCTGCTGGAGGACCATGCAAAGTCACTGCTAATGTTCTTGCTTTCATCTAGTATGAAATCGTACCTTAAGAAATGACTTACTCCTTTCAGTAGATGAAATGTTGATCCAAATAAACTGAGGTTCCTCTCATCTCCCCTTTTGCCCTTTGTATTGCTTATTTGCAGGGTGCAGAGTGAGTCAGCCATAATAACGTGGAGAAAGTTCAAAGATGAGAAAATAAAGGTGATATGAATGTTGCTTTCTCTTTTGCTCAGGACAGATATAGATGCTTGCACATAATTGGTTTTGTACATGAAACATAACATTTTGTTTCCTATGCAGATGCTATTTGGCTAACTGGATGCTTGGAATCTTTTTATTGTGGTTAAGTCACAGATGCCTGAGACAGCACTGTGAAACCTATTGTCAGACACTGGAGCCATCGCTCTCCCTCAGGCACTGTAATTTATGCGCAAAATCTTGGATTCAAAAGAAAAAATTAAAGCCTACCTTTGGCGTACTGTAGCTTGCATTTGCCTGGTCTGTTTGTTGGGGGACAGGAGCCCATGGCCATGTGAATGTAACCATGTGTAATTCAAGGCGTATTTTCTGTATGTGCAATAGCCATTTTATAGCCTTCCTCTGCTCTCCGCTCCCTCAGAAAATCCATATGTCCCATAGCTGGGGTTTTAGCTTTTACAGAACATCACGAACAGAGTAATTTTGTCTACTTCAGGTACAGTCCTACCCAATTCTTGTTTCTATTTTGTGTTCTTTGTAGGAAGGATCAGAATGTGCTATCACCAGTGAATTGCTGGAACCTCCTGCTGAATCAAGTGAAGCGGGAGAGCAGGGATCACACCACCCTGAGTGACATCTATCTCAACAACATCATCCCGCGCTTTGTCCAGGTCAGCGAAGATTCGGGGCGCCTGTTCAAGAAGGTAACTGAGTGCTAAAACACATGTATTTTTGTTTGGCTCTTCTGAAATACAGTTTTAGCTATTACTTCTGGTGGATCAGTTCATTGTTGACTATGCCTAACACATGGGGCTTTTTTCCTCTTTGTGGAGAACTGTGCTTGGCTTACTTTTGATTTCTTTATTAATTTTCTTCTTCTAGTATTTCAGGATTTTCCCCAAAGTGGTCAGTTGAGGTTTGATGGTCTAAACTCAGGCCATGTCTTTTCCTTGTACCCTGCTCACAGTTTCGTATGCGTTTTGAAACTTCTATTAAATATGCAGAAACCCTCCAGGTCTTTAACTCTGAATACAGATAGTCAAGAGCAACTCTCTAAAGACAAATCTATAACCGCCACTGAGGAGAAACTACTACTAAAAGAAAAATAAGGGAGAATTCCTACAATCCTAGATAATAAAAGGATGTATTGTCCTTCTCTGGAAAAAGGAGAAAATACAGCTGAGGTTTCTCGTTAGCCTTGTCCCCTTTCTCTCCCTTTGATTTCCACCTGGGAAAAAAAGGTGGGACAGTGTGGGAGAGTATTTTTCTGTTAAGAATCTGTTCTTCCAGTTGAAGAAACATGATATGGAAGCTTTGAAGCTCCTGTTAAATGGTAATGCCATGTCTCTTCAGAGATTTGTCAATCGCTGTAACATCTGCTAGTTAACGTGTTAAAACCATTGCAAGCCTTAACTTTGAAAGCAATTTCTCTTCCCCCACTTGCCACCCCCTTGCAATGTGTCGTGATCTTGGAGAGTTATTTCTACTATTGCAAGGCCTAAGAGAAGGGGGTTGCAGAAGGACTCGAGCTTTCTAAAGAATTCTTCTGTGGAGACTCACCCTAAATCACGTTGCCTCTGAGAGAAATGGAGGAGGAACACTTTTAATAAAAAGATCCTAGCACACTTTCATGTCTGTCTTTTTACCTTCAGTGCTGCCAGTTCTCATATAGACATAAAAGTCATGTGAGTAGCATGTGACTTGAAAATTAAAATCTGTTTGGGTGCAGTCAGCAGTAATTGGAGGCCTCATTGGCTTTTCACTCTGGTCTTGACAATCTTTTGAAATGTCTTGAGGAAAGAGTGTTCAGATACTTCTTAACATCCCTACATTGCTTTAACTGATAAAGAGAGTCTATATAATGCGGTCCGTTTAGACTGCTAGAAAATGAACAGTGCTCAATGTTGTCTGTGATATTTCAAGTCAAGATGCACTTGAAGGAGCAGCATCTTCTTCTGTGTTACCTGGAGAGCAGGATGCATTTGCTCTTTTACAGCAGGTATTTGTGTGTGTTGGCAACCGATTTCTATAGGAGAATGAAAATAAGTGTAAGTGCACTGTTGTGTTCCTGGTCCTCTGCATATTTCTGGAATTTTTAATGGATAGCAGCAGAGTATGAAAAATATATTCAGATGTTACATTCTGTTTCTCTTTTGCTTCTTTTTTTGAGACATTGCTCAAGCAGAGGAGGAACCTTCTCTTTTTCAACTAACGTCACACTAAGGTCTTTTTGACCTTTTAAAACTTTCTGGTAATTACATTATGGTTGATTAGATACTTACACGGGATTATTGAATGGCAGTTACTCTTCAATTCCTCTAATCCTTCCAAAGGAGAAGTAATCTCCCCACTGAATTTCAACAAGGGGTGTGCTTGAGGAAGATGGCTGAGAAAATGGCTCGGCAAAGTAGTACATGGAAATTGATATTATCCCAGTTTGGCTGGAAACTAGCGTCTTAATTTTCAGCCCCTTGTATAAGCATGGGTTTGCCTTGTTTTGTTTTATTTTGGGCGGTATGACTTGAACAAAACCAAACAAAAAAAACAGAGGGATATGTTGTCGTTGGTCGGTTTTCTTTCTCACAGACCAAATGCAAACTCTGTATTAATTTGTGCAAACAAAAGGCATTTGTTACTGAATTCCAACTGCTTGTTGTCTGTTTGCCAGACATACCAAATTGGCTGAAGGCCAAAGCAGGTATTAGCTTACTGTTCCACTTGTGCTAGGTGGTTAAAAACAAAAACTGCATCCTGTCTTATCTAGTGTCACATAGTTGAATAAGATAGCAGCTGATAGAGAAATTTGGCTGAACTTGGCTCTGCCACTACTTGTGCCTTTTCACTAGAATCTTTTACCTTCTTGAGCTGCAAGAAACAGCATGAATTGGTACAAAAGCTACTGTAGGCTAGAAAACAGGTATGGTGTGTTGTTAAAATATTGCAAATCAGCTTTATAATTCATGGATTTTTTAAAAAAATGCTGTCTGCTTATAAAACCCCTGTGTAGCATTCTTGTAGTACTCAGTGTGTCCCAAGAGCAGTACAAACAAACTTCAGAATATCTCTGGACCATAAGCAGACGAATGGCACCTTTTCCTGGGTGAAAAACCAGGGACAGGTGGGTGAAGTCACTTATCCAGGGCTGCTCAGCAAGCCACTGGCAAAGCCAGGATGCCTTTCTGATCAGTAACTGTAGGTATTGAAGGAAATAATTAGGTGACTTGGCGAGATATTTA
Source organism: Ibycter americanus (assembly GCA_035590275.1). Classification (NCBI taxonomy): domain Eukaryota; kingdom Metazoa; phylum Chordata; class Aves; order Falconiformes; family Falconidae; genus Ibycter; species Ibycter americanus. The sequence continues at coordinate 4,902,766 of JAVJGI010000038.1, forward strand.
GGAGGGGTGTATAATTTTGTGCCTCTAACCGGAAGTTAAAACCATGCTAGCCTGGAGGGAAATCAGTCCTGTTGATGAGAAAATCTGAAAGAACGTTCTCCTCCCCCTCCCCTTAGTTTCTCCCAGCCTTTTTTAAACTTTCGACACATCCTTTCCCATTTGTAATGGAGAAGAGCTACCATGGTATGTGGCAGTTCAGAAAGTGGAGCGCTTTTTAACAGTCTTGGAAGAGAGGTAGTTTATACAGGAGCTATGTGCGGAATAATGCTACTGTGCCATGCTTCAGAACTTTCAATGAAGCTGTGGAAGGCAAATTCCAAGGTCCCAATCAAAAACCAAATATGAGCGAGCTCTGGATGGCATAGCTGAATTAGTGTGGCACTACATCTCAGGGAATTCATGTAGCTTCTCCACAGATCTAGTTAGCCAGGCTACGTCAGTGAAATAACTGGCTGTATTACTTCTGAGACCTGAGTTTCCTGCCTCGCTTGTGCCATGCGGCCATTCCAGCTCATTCACTGATTCTGCACTATCTCCTGCCTGGTCTAACGCATGCAGTATAGTCAAACTAAGATGCACCGCAGTTTAATGAAATGCAACCCGCAGGAGGAAGAGCCTTAGCTGTGATGCTGTTAGGGTGCTCAGGCTTGGCTTAACAGAGGAGCTTGGTTTTTACTGATTTCCAATGGAAATTGTAGCTGTTGGAACTGTACTGCTGATCTTGCTGCTGGTTTGGGAACTCTGTCCTTGTCTCATGCTACACAGGGAATCTCTGTTAAGAACAAGGACACTTTATTATTTGAAAGTCTGAGGAACATTATTTTTTACACTTCTGTTTGGAAAATACCTTCTGAAAAAAGTTATACGTGTACTTGGCTGATTGCAGGTGTTCTAGTAACTTACATTTGGGAACTACTGACTGGGTGGTAAATAATCCTATGAAAAATGGAGAGGATATCCATCCTTGTTTGCTGAGGGCAGTTGAAATAAAATCCCGACGCATGAGATCCTTTTCTTGGGCCGTTCATAATTTAGGGCTTTCTTGAATCAATGCTTTGTGTCATGCTGGGATTGAGCAGGTGAGCTTGGAAGGACAGGCTGGGTAAAAAGGCTGTACTTAAGATCCCTTTTGTTGCTGAACTCTTGAGTTGCTGTATCTTGCACTGTCTGAAGTGCTGAGCTTTTTCACATGAGAGAGATCTAAGTACAGCATGCAGCCTTAATCCAGCCTTAAGGCTGCAAAGGGCCTGGATGGGTGTGATAAGGTCTGTGCTGGGAAGGAAACACATCCTCAAGGGCAGCGGAGATGCGGAGGGAAGCGGTGTGGGAGCTGGCTGTGTTGCAGCTGGAGCAGCGCGGAGCCTGAGGTGGGCAAACCAGGAAGAGCATCATTAGCGGTGGCAACGCAGGGTTGGTCTCTTCCAGCAACTACGGTGGAGGATCCTCAGGCTGAGACGGATTCTTGCGTGTTCACTCTTGGACCGCTCAGACCAGTTATGCAAAGGGCACAGCAGTGCTGACACTTGAGCTTGGACGGGTCTGTCTTGAAATCAGTGAACTTCTGAAGTTCTAGCGGTGGTGCCCACATTGCACACAGGTTTTCAGAGAGTTTATGTTTGCAGTGTATGGATTTGCAGTGTTGTGGAAAGCCTGCGTGGTCTGTGGCTTTGTCTCACACAGTTTTTCTGTTCATGTCTTATGATGAAGAGATCGCTCTCCAGGGCTGTGTTACGATGTGGAGGGTCTTCATTGTTTGAGTGTTACATGGAAGCTTGCCAGCCACTTCAAAGGTATCTTTGCTGATAAGAGAAGCTGTGTTTGCTGCCAAAGCCAGCACTGAAGTGGTGCTGGATGTACAGTATGTGTCGGCCCCATTTCTTCCTGCCTCTCGGATTTGTTTACTTCCTCAGCTAGCTCTCCCTGCAAAACCAAATGTGGTTTTATGTCTTACTGGAAACTTGCAACCTAAGGTGTAGGTATTCTTTGAACAGTGTACTCTTTTTCTGTGCCCTTCGTTTTGGTTTCTCCTCAGGAAACATTTTTACATTTCAGTGAAAGATGTTGTCAATAAGGGGCTTGCTGCTATAGCAGTCTTGCAGATGAATCCCATTGGTGTCAGAGGGGATGTGACGTTTGGCTTCAGCGGCGCCCCTGGCCCCAGGAATGGTGTCAATGTAATTCTGTGCTACTACAAAAGAGTAAGAAGATAAATGGTGAAATAAATAACTGCTCTCTTGAGCAAATAAAATGGGGAGAACTGGTGGAATTGTCCTAATAGCAAATTGTTACACCTTGGGAAGGAGGTAATATTTTATTTGTCCAACAGTTAATGATTTAGCCCTGGGTTTCGTACAAGGTTGAAGTTTAAAGCCCGTGTGCCACCCGGCGTTGCTATTCTGGTCACCTCTCCCTCTCCTGGAAGACCGTCGTGCTTTGATGTCAGCGCCTGTTCTCATGCACGCTCCTTTTCATTCCTCCATCTACTTTTGTGGAGAGCACTCCTTTGATTTCTTCCTGCTTATCCTTCTTCAGACTGGCCCTTTTATTTATGTATTTATATATATGTATTTAAAATATTCCTCCATTTGAGCTGATTCCTGTTTTGATTTCCCCTTTTCTCCCTTTTCACTTTATCCCCCTGTCACCCTGTCATTTTAACGTGGCCCTTGATTTCTCTGCATGGTACAACCTTTGTTTCTTGCATGGTTATCAGGAATTCTTGCCTGCGGATGTATCTTTTTTAGTGGGATCCCTTGGTATTATTTATACACGTATAGCCTTTTGAGAAACAGTCTCTTTAATTTTGTATCTTTAATCACTCTTTCTCTGTTGTCTCTTTGAGATTTCCCTAGAAGCAGACTGATAGTCTTGTTCAAATTTAAGGCGAGAAAAAAAACAACTTTTTAAAAGAATGGACTGTGGAATGCCCAGTGAATTTGAGTAGTTTCTGAACAAACTGATTTTTTTTTTTTCAGTTTGACAGACTTTTACATAACAAAATTATTAAGTAATTGGGAAGTATTAATAGGCAGAAAGGCATATTTATTCTGCATATGTGTAAGTTCCTGTGTCTAGAGGGGCCTCAGGACAGGCCATGGCTGTTGGTCAGCTGCTTTCCAGAGCTGTGCCTCTAAACAGAGCCAGGTACCTTCTCAGCATCTGCCTGCCTTGCTGTTACATGTACCTCTCGTGCAGCGTGGGTCCTACTGAGTTTCAAACAGACATCTTCTGCTCTATTTTTAACTTGGGGCTCCTTGCAGCAGTGTTAACTGGGAGGCTCACTGGAGATGCTCGGAGCAGTAACCCTGTCCTGCCCAGCTGTCAGGCTTGTTCTGGTGGACGTGTCATCTCGGTATATAGCAGTGGGGACAGGGAGGGGTGGTTGCCCTACAGATCTTCCTTTGAGAGCACAGCATTCCTTTACACTATTGTATCAGGTTCAGTTGTGATCTTTATGGGGAGAAAACCCTGTAAGGAATGAAGAAAACAAAACTGAGGATTTGAAATTCGCTTCCTGTTTAATACCTTTGATCGTGGAAAAAAAACCATTTATCTACTAGTACACTGCACAGTGTTTGATGTGAAATGAAAAATCCACGATGAGTTGGTTATAAGCCTTGCAGTAATCAAGGAAGAAGAATTATTAATTCTCTTAAGGGGTCTATGCTTAAGATGACCTACTTTACAGCTGCAATATGTCTCATGGCTGCATTGGTACTAGAATATGAAAAATCTTGAAATACACCACACATGGAAAAGCCATGCACATGAAGGAAATGCACTGGCCAAAATGCTGGGTATTTGTAAAAATATTTCTCCATAACAGTGTAAATGCGTAAATATACAAATGCCATAAGTTAAACTGTCAGTGAGGTGCAGAGTTGGTATGTACATGCTCTATCCCTGCTCTCATGATTGCATCCTTACCCACTGCGTCTTCCTCTGCCTTAGGTGCCTTAGGAAATAGTAACGTTGAGTTCTTACTCTTTTCCCAAAACGTGAAGGACACAGAGGCCTGTTGTGAAATGATATTTTGATTTCTCACAGAGGAGACAAAATCTCCCTGGTTTCCTACCTGCTTATTTTTAGAACGGTTGGGATGGGAGAAGGGAGAGGGAATGAAGTAATTTGTGTGGTGCTCTTATGTCAGTTAGAGATTTGATTCCCCCCACCTGTAATTGGGGTGGATGGTGTCTGTTATGCCTCTAACACTTTGTACCCAGTCAGGTACAATGATGCGATCGCAGCCTATTGCCCAGGGTGATGTGGTGAATACCAAAGGCTACAGCTGGCGTAATTTTACTGCGTATGTTACAAGCTAAAAAATGTCACCTATGTGTGTAGATTGGGCAAGGAATACACTGCCTTTGGCCCTGTTTAATGTGTGAAAGTAATCCATTGTTACTGCATTTTGTTTTTAATTTCTTGTATGCTTATGTTGTCTTTCACTACACCACTATGCTTGCCTTTATTTTGCTGCAGTGTGAATTTGGGTCAGCCAGGAACAAGGTAACAGCACCTCTGTGCTCCAGGTCATTCCATTGACTCTGATCCCTCTGGTCAGTTTTTCCTAGAAAGACATCACAGTAGTTTGAAAAAGGGTGTTGGGGGAAGTCAGTAGCACAAAGCTGTCATGCAGAGCATTAAAACTGTGAGCAGAATTATAGAGCATTACTTCCAGTATTTTACAGGACTTCACTACTGGCTTGGTAGGTCTTGCCACCTTCTGAAGCCTATTTCACATGTGGCTCGTTCGATGAGGGCAAATGTAGCTGACTTCACAATAAGAATGAATGCTCTCAGCCATAAAATTGCTTGGTTTGTTCGAATTGAGTGCCTGAAGCCCACGATTCAACAGGATCAACACAGAATTCTGCAAAAAAGAAAAAAATAACAGAAGAAGAAAAAAGGGGTGGGGGTTGTTTGGGAGCAGCTCTTCCAGCCCATGGTATGGGAGGCAGTGGCGTGACGTGGTTTCACGTAGGAATGGCTTTTCAGAGTACAGTATTCCACTTTAATAAGGAAAATTCCTTATGACTGACATAGTGGTGAAACAAATCACTGGTGAAATGGTAGAGAAAACTGGATAATAGAACTGTAATTTAAATGTGACTGACCATTGCATAATGGACCATTAAACTGGAAACTGATGATCTGTCAGCCAAAAAATGCATATATATTGTATGACATAGATTTTGTTTTCCTAGCTTTTCTTTAAATTTTTGAGAGTTCGAAGCTTTAGAAGAAGTCTTTACAGACTGTAGGGTCATGTGATGTACTTCTGTACAGTGAAGCCAGTTGATTGTTTAGATGAGAACATAAAGGTGATAAATTGTATTTGCTACTGCATGTGAATGAATTAAAGGCAGGCCTGTTAAAAAAAAAAAACACAAAAAACAAACCATTATCAAGAATCTACCTATAAAAAATTCTAAACTTTAATGAGCAAGTTCTGTTTAAGTGCTGCGTGTATGATTTTGGAAAATTTTACCTGGCAAGCCTTCTTTTTAATGGATGTCCTAAGTGGATGTTAACTAATGCATAATAAATACTCTATTGTAACTTGGATTTAGACAGGAGTAAAAAGGTTCTTGCACTCCTGCAAATTTCCTCACTGCTCTCAGCAAGAACTCAATCCACTTGCCTCCCAGCTCCTGCTGTTCATTCAAGAAACACTGGAACATTTAATGTTTGCTTTCCACCTGTGTATGTTTAATGATTTCCTTTTAAAAGGTGTAGAGAAATGGTCTTGATAGAGAGCAGTTTTCAGAATCAGCAGATTTGGGTTCTAGTTCCAGCCTTGTCACTAGCTGACATAATTTTAGGCAACGTATTAGATAAAATCTCTTATCTTGGTGTGTTACGCATTCTCCCATCAATGGTTTCTGAGTGCTTCCTTGCTGTTGTTGAGTTTATACAGAAAGCATCTCGTGAACTTCACGGTATGTTTGTTTTGAAGCCGTACCATCTTTCTATCAGATTTGGAACCACGTTACTGAGGCTTGAGATCCAGGGCATAAAATCTTGACAGCATTCCTTAGCTCTCATATTTATTATCCCCCCTAAATATTTTGAAGCTGAAGTCGTTAATGTTTGGTGGAATGCGGAACAGCCAAGCGAGTGCTGCAGTAGATCCCAAAAACATCTTGATTAAATTAGAGGGGAGGTGGAGGGGAGGAGGGCTGGAACAAAGAGGCCGTTGAGAAGCTGGCACGGCGTGCTGGGAATTTATGTTCCAGCAAGGGGTGGCAGCAACCTACAGCTCTGCACATGGTGCATATACACCCAGTTGTAACAAAGGAGTATGTGTGCATGTGTGAGCGTGTATGTTTATGCATGTGCACGCATGCACACTTCGGGCAGCTTCTCTTGCTTTCCTGTTTCGGGCTGAAGAAAAGGCTTGAGAAAGGCAGCTTGTGAGAAAAACACCGAGGTTGCAAGTTAACACTCCTGGGCACCAGTTATGGTTGTCACTGTGCTGAAATGACTTTCTTGTTGTGTTGTGTGCTGCTGATCATTTCTCTGATTTGCAGAGAAAAGCAAGCCTGTGTTTATCGCTGATCAGCGCGTACCTTTGCAGCAGCGCAGGTGAGGTGGTGCTGGCACCCAGCTCTCCCCCTTCCCCAACCTCAGGGGTGTGGTGGGCTCCCACGTCTGCCATCTTCCAAGAGCATTAGTGATGCACATCAAACTAGATAATCTCCCAGATCGTGAGGACAAGTGTCTAGCCCTGATGTGATAAGAAGACAAGGTCTGTGGGGACACCCCGTCCCTGCATGCACACACAGTTTGTTATTGAAGCCAATTAGATAAGATTTTGTTGCGCAAGCCTTTCTTTAGGATTTTTAAGGGATGTACACATAGACTCTACTTGCAGCTACAGCCAGGAAAAGGTAATAACAAAACTTCCCAGATTTTCTTTTGCTTTTGCCTGGAAGGCTGTTCACAAAATGATTCATTCTAAACTGTCTGCCTTTGAAAACCATAATACAGAATTTGATGTTGAAATTGATACCTAGAGACGTTTGCAACTGCAGAGACTATGTTGTTGTTTTTCCTTGGCGTGCATTTTATTCGTAATTTCATGCCACATTCTAGCATGATCTTGAAATCTCTTATGCCTATATGGCAATGGTTAAGATCAGCAGGCTCAAATCTGGATGCACTTTGAACTTCATGGAACCTCAGAAAAGTTCTCTTTGTGTATCAGGTCCACCACCCTCTGCAGCACTTGAGCAACAACTTTTTTTGCTAATGTCAAAGGCATTTTCTTTTGACTTTCCTGAGCTAACTGTTCTGCTTCCTCCAAATGTATTTTCATTTTTCAGGGTCAGCTAGCTCAGCTTTTTTCTCCTGAGTCTTTTTTTTTTTTTTTGGGTGGAATTGGTACGGGCAGCAGCTTTAAGTTAACAGTGTTCATTGTATAGCTCTTGTTTTCATGACACCTGTGATCTATCTTACCTTCATCTTAATGTAAGGTTTTTTCCAGTCCAGCAATCTGGCAGTTTCTTTCTTGAGAGCTCATTTGGAAGCACAAAGAGTTTTGTGTTTTGACAATTTGGCACTTACACTTCTTCTTTTCTTCTTCAACCTGAATATGCATTAAAATATTCATTTTAATCTATTTCGCATAATTGATGCTTCAGCAGTTTATACAGTGAATGAGCAATTTTATGCAAGAAATAAGCAAATGGGCTGAAAAGAGCCGGCTGAAAGGCAGATGATTGGTCCAGTCCAGGCAGTTTAACCAGCACAGTGAAGCGTGCTGCTGAAAAGCTCCGTCTGTGTGAAAAGTTCAGTGCTCAGGGCATTTAAAGCAGACCCAGCCAGTCACTTTCATTAATCATCTCCAATGTTGAGAAAAAGGCAGTCATAAAATCTTTGTGACCCATATCACTGCAGTGATGAGCAGCAGCTTCACCTTTTTTTCTGCTTTCAGAGATGGCAAAACTGTAAATAACATTTCTGCAGACTCTCTTGGAGACTGGGAATCGCCAACTTTTTTCTGTTCTTTAAATTAAAGATGACTCAGAAAAATCAGGATGCTTCCCTTTGTCAGCGTTTGTGTCAGACACATCCAGCAGCACATGTGCCCACCTGGGGAGCAAGTTTAGGAACATGGGACTGGAATATATGAAAATGCAGAGGACCTGACCTTGGACGGTTCTGTTCGTACATCTCATTGCGCTGCCAACAGCGAAATGCAAGGCTGGTCTGAATGGGTCACAATGTACACAAACAGTCTATACTAAAACATCTGTCACCTCAGAAACACAGTAAAATCTGAGCACTGTTGAATTGGACGGTATTCAGAAGAGGATAAGTTAAAGTTAAATTATATAATCGTCTTCTTTTTGCTTTTTAATTTATCAGTATCTGGGTTTTTTCTCATGGCTTAATGCTATCTATCTTTTTCATTTCCTGAACATTGTAGGCATAAATTATCTTGAACCTATCAAATTTGCTTGACCCAGTAGGTATTATATACTTCTAACATCCAGAGCATGAAGGTTCAACCAGGCAAACACAGCTTTAGTAAGCCTGACTTTTTTTTTTTTTTTTGGGGGTGTGGGTGTGAATAGAAATGTTAGTGTAGAGAGACGAGAGCTCTGCTCTCTTCCTTAGCTTCTCCAATTACTCACCTGGATGTCTTTTATTAATAAAACCTCGGAAAAAGAGGAATTTGATGTGCTTTATCTCTTTCCTGCACCTCAGAATGATTAGAACTATGAAATCAGGGGTTTGAAAATGTTAAAGATGTACTGCAAGGTCTAAGACTGCGTTTGTGAGATTTCTGTCATTAAATATTAGTAACCATTGGGATTTTTTTTCCGGTTAAATGTTTTATAGGAGCAAAGAAGCTGGCTGGCTCCCATGCAGCCCAAGCAAAGACATCATTAGTGAATGTCACTTGGACATGGATCCGTCTTTTCCCTCTGGATAGTGTGTGCTGTTGGTTTTTTGTTTTTGACAAGGTTAACAAATCCCAGTGTGTCTGTCTATTCCCACCTCTCCATCCGTTGAGGGAGATGCTACAACAAAAACCTTGAGGATAGACCTCCCCGTAGCTTTTCCCTGCGCTCTCCAGAGCTGTGGGTACGATTCCTTCCCTGCCACCAGGCTGAGAGAAACATTTTGTCTGACAGCTGACAAAGACAGCTCTGTGTTATACTTCTCTCCCCACCCCCGTTTCCCCCTATTTTGATACCCAGCTTATGAGGTTGACTCGGAGGGCTCTCCCTCCTCTGGTGGGCTGTATCATGCTTCAAGTACGAAATAATTGCCTGATATCCTTAAGTTTGGGGTTTTTGAGGGAGCCTTCCCCTTCAGTTGTGTTTTTGTCCCAATATGTGGCTTTATAAATAGTTGGTAATTGACCTCTCCCATTTCCCCTCCTCTTTCTTTTTTTTCACCTTAAAGAGTGCGTTGTATAATGCTCTGAACTCAACAGATACTCTGGTATTTTTTATAATATGTGGCAATCTCGGCTGCTTGCTACAAGGCAGGGATGATAACCAGCTCCCTGTCAGAAACGGTACGGGTTTTCCTGGAATTTCAAAGGGATGACGGGGCATGATAATGCGCACCACAGAACAGGGTTGAAACAGTAAGTTCAAATCGTTTAGGCAGCCTGTTTGGGTGAACAGGGTAACAGTTGAGACATGACTTCTTGGAGTCTTCAACAGCAAGAAAGGAAACATCTGGGTCTAACGGTAACTTTATTGGCTTTAATCTCTTTCAATAACTGTAGGCTGAAAGATGTAAATTGTATTACAAATACAGAGATTTTTTTTTTTCTTGACTGTTTATACTCCTGCTGTAGAAAAATGGGATTTGTTAAGATTTGTCTGCATGGCAGCGCTGTGCAGTGGCAGCTGGAGACAGCAAGGCTGGAGTGTGTGGCTGCACCTTTGCTTTGCTTTGCAAGGTGTGTCAGTGATGCTGGCTCGGTGTGCTTTTTGATGTGTCTGAGTTTATCAGCTTTTCTCAAGGAAGCTCTTCAGAATGCAAACAGTGACAGTTTTAGCGTGAAATCCCATCTCTTAATGACGTGAAGATTAATAGTACCATTGAACTCATTAAGGAAGTTGCTTCGCCCTCCTTTGCACACAAGCTCTATTGCATGCAGAAATGTTTCTTCAAAGAGGGCTTTGCATACAGAGATGCCATCGTCGGTAATTATGGATGCGCGTCTTTGGGCATTCCCGTGTCTTATTAGAAAACCAGAAGCTTACCTGTTCCTGTATTTAGCTAAAGCCAAATGTGTGCCAGCACCAGCTCTTCATGCAGTAGTTGAGTCCAGTTGCACACAATGTAGAAGAGCCGGCTGCTTGTTACCTAGTAAGGGAGTTTAAATAAGTAAATATATTTTTAAAATCTGACACTCGGCTGCAGGCTAGTTTGGGTGTCAGCTGGTTTTGACAACCAGTCACCTTTTCTCTTTTTGTCTTTTTCATCTGCATCTTTTTTTTTCCTTTTCATTCTGCTGTTTCAGTGAAGGAAACAAGTTCATGAGTTTAACTTAGGTTTAACTAGGCAGCTAACTAATGCCAGTTTCCTGCAGGACAGAATGATTTGTATTGATATGGCTTAGTTGTATTGTAGTCCTTCTAGTTAAAAAAAAAAAAAAGCCAATTGCTTTGCCTATTGATGTAAATCCTATGTTGACTTAAAATTTAAAAGGCAATGGGAATTGTATGCATGCAAAGCCCTGTCATAATAATTTTTTTTCCCCAATGTTGATGGTGGTGGTTTGTGATGAAGTACAGAAGTGAAGGAACATTTGCCAGAGGAGGCTAGAGAGTGTAGCAGGCTATTGTGGTATTTGTAGAAGAAGAGGCAAACTTCTGGTGAATCTCATGGAGGCTCAAAGAAGAGATTGTGCATCTGAAAGCATGTACTTTTTTTTTAATTCTGGCTTTATCATACAAAACTAAAAAAATAAATACATTGACATTAACACTATGGTCAAAAATAGACTGTGGCTCTGTATAGTCTCTTAGAGACAGTCAGCAAAAAGGACCAAAGCATCTCCTGCAGCACCAACAGGCAAAAAGACCTGCTGTTGAGCACATCTCCCTCCTTCTCCAGACTTCTCTGTGACAAACACTTCTTCAGCAAGCCATTTCCACTCCAGTGTCCAAGAGTGACTGTTGTCCTAGTGAATCCAGGAAAAAGATTTAATAATCTGTGCACACAGTTTATCAAGTGAGAGCTGGCAGACACTGCAGTAAGGTTTCCCTCCTGGATCCATCTCCATGAGTTGTAACACCTTGCCAGACCCTATCTAAGCAACCTTGTTTCCTCAAGAATTGCTATGATGAGGTGCCACTGGTGACCTGTGCGGTGCATGTGTTTGAAGGGCAAGGAATACAGCTAGGAGGGGCTGGGCAGGCGGTACTGAAGGGCTGGGAGTGAGATGCAAGGTCAAAGGAAAGACCAGCAGGACTGTCTGGAGAGATGGGAGTGTGGAGAAGGTGGTGGCTGGCTGTCATCGCAGCCTCAGGGTCTGGCTTTGTCAAGGAGGTACCTTACATCAGCAAGATTGAAGTATTGCCTATTTTGTCACATGATGTTCAAGAAAGGAAGATCATTCATGTCGGCTTTCTTATCCTGCATTTCTTCAGCTTCCAAACTGTCCTGTATTCTTGCTTGATCCTGCTAAAATGGGCAAATCTATGTGTTTTCTGGCTTGTAATGTTGAAAATCCCATGTTTGCTGGAAATTTCCTTGTCTCCGTACTGTGGGGCTTTTCTGACTGCATATATAATGTTTCAGTTTATTAGTACTGTTTGTACAACTTGACCATAAGTGGCTCTGGGCTGAGTAGTTACTGGATTTTCTAGCATAAATAGCGGTGCTTAATTGAGCCTAAATTATTTGTAGATGTGAAGCATGCTCTCTTCCTCCACCTTTTTACAGTCTTCCCCAATTAACTTTCATTTCTCTGTTTTGTTGCAGAGCAAGGAAGTGGGATTGCAGCTCCAGGAAGACTTGATGAAGGTCTTGAATGAGCTCTACACGGTAAATCAAACTGACTTCTTGGAATCTTTTCAGGCAGAAGGAAGAAGTGTTTGACTTCTCCCAGCCTGCTGTTACAGCAGAGATTAAGCACCAAGACTGATAAATGTCTGCAGTCTTTGCAGTTAGAGGCAGCTTGTGTTCACCAGTCTATAAAGCACCATAAATCTCACTTTTTCACTCTATCCTTATATTGTTTCAGCTCTGTAAGTGTTGGCTCCACTTGTCAAAGATCTCACCTTAATGCACACCTGCTATTAGCTGCAGTGTTGGTTTTAAAAAGAGTAAGAGTACAAGAATTATTCCCAAATAACGCTAAAGATCTTCAGTCCGTGGTTTTGTGTGGTCTCAGCATACAAAAGGCAGCACACAGCTTCAGCGGGGGGACCCACTATGTTTATTTGTTCCTCAACTCTTTCAGCAAAACAGCTCCCTTTAGAGTAATAGTCTTCCATCTGTGCTTTTTGCCTCTCAGTTTATCAGTTGGAGACACCAAGAACAAGGCACTGCCTTGGGAAGGAGAAGGAATGCGTTCATAAAAGTTCATATGCTGCTTGGGGATTTTTCTTTTCACATAGATGAATGGAGAAGCCTGTTGTTTGATTAAATTTTTGCTTTCTGCAGCTGTTACTGCAGAGCTAGTTGTCTTTTAAAAGCAGAACCTACACATGGTTTTGTTGCTCAAAATGTCTTTTCTTTTGTCCTTCCCTAATGATACATTGGGTCATTATACTGAGGTACACGTTCTTTCCTTTGTTCTTTCAAAAGATGATCCAGGGATGTTTCTTAAGCCATGGCATATGAACCTTGTGATGAAATTTGGTATTAATATTGATGCTAGAATATTAGGGTGTTTCCCTGAAATTTCCCATATCAACGAAACGTATAGAAGGCAATTATTTCATTAGAGCGTTGAAGCCAAATATTCAGACTAATCTTACAGGAAAAAGGGAGCTCAGGAGCAGGAGAAATGTTCTTGCTTCTGAATTGGCAGTTGAAGAGGCGAGACACTGAATCCATGATTTTCCTCCTTTTCTGGGTTAGAGTGTTTAGCATTACTGAGTCTTTTCTGTGGGCAAAGAGGGGTTTTTTTCCTTGACAGGAAAGCCAGGAATGAGCAGTATGGTGGGAGCTGGAGGCACTTTGAAGCTGACCTGTGGTTCGATGTACAGTCGCTGTAGTACAGCCTTGGTTTACAATAGTATGAGCCAACTGCATTGTGCTCATGTTCCTGAAAGGCAGACAATTTACTTTGGGTATGAAGGTGACTTTGTAAATGTAGCAGTGCCTGTCATCAGCACTGCGTGCTCCAGAGTTATTTTTTTTATTTGAGGGCACAGTCTGATTCAACTTTTGAGTCATGTACTTGGACGGCATCCTAAGGAAGAATATAGATCTGTCTCTAAACGCAGACTTTTAGGAACTGAGATTTATTTCTAATCCAAGTTCACAGGGCACTGAAGTTGATAAGGTGGCTGGTTAGTGGAGTTTACATAGACACATGTAATCATTTCTGCATGCCAGGCTCTGACAGATCATTGAGCCAAATACTGAGTCCTGGTAATTTCTCTATCATTGGAAGAGAGATCTTCCAGAACTTAGCCTTTGATAAACAAAGTGGTATAGGCTATTAACTTTTTTAACGTCCGTTCTAGGAATTTGGAATCTGTTTGTGCATTCATTCTGCTGTAAAATTTTAAATTGTCCCTGCACCAGAAGATTTCTTTTCCTTTGAAAAAACCACTTCTGATGATGATATTCAGAGGTATTTCTTGCTGGACTCAATTTCATCACTGGTGGGATTGCTTTTATTGGTACTTTTAAAAATACTAGTTCTGCTGAGTACCCAAAGGATTGGCAGAATCCCTGTTTTCAGGCGAAATGGATGTGGACAAAGACTTCAGTTTCCCTACACAGATAAAACATAGCGGATTATTATAACCTGTAAGTTTTTGTCCTGAATTGTCCTGTGCAGTCAGTCCTTGGCTGTGCTGTTGCCCGCAGCAGGCACTAGTGAGTCGGCAGTGACCCCACTGCCAAACATGGGGCAGGCAGAGGTTGTAGTTGCCAATGTGGCACCATCAGCAGCACAAAATCATTAGAATTGTGATTTCTTTTTCTGCTTCTGTTGCTTTCTGCCAGTTCCACTTTCAATGATAGAGGAAAAGCAACTACTTTGCATCTATTATTATAAATGCCTGCTTTATAGTCTAAGCATATGCAGGAGCTGAAAGTGTGTGTGTGTAAATTATTCAGAAAGTCTCTCTTTAATACTGGCTGCATTCACATTCTCTTTCATGTTTAAATACAACGTCTCTTTGTATCTGAGAACCTTTGCTGATCACTGCATAAAGAGAGAGCATGCGTCCTACTTACGTAAAATTATGTTATGGTTCAAACTAAGGTGAAATAGGTATAAATGGTTTTTCATCTGAAATAAATCTAATGATTTGCAAGGAGGGGTCTTTATTAGTGCTGGAATGACACTACTGGGGTGTCTTTATGCAACTGTGCATTTTTTTTGCCTCCTATCAAACTTATTTCATCATAATGTTTGCCTTGGTATGTGAATTGGATTGCTTTGCATTTGTGGATTACAAAGCTAGTTTATAGATTATGTCCCTTGGTTTTTTGGTTCTGTTTTCCTAACACGAAGCTAGATATGAATGTCCTGTGAAACAAATGAGGGAGTTTTATGGCTTCGAGGGATATTTATCTATACTTACTTATAAAAAATGTGCTGTAATAAAAGTTGTCCATATAGTACAGGGTCCAGGTCTCCCTGAGCAAAAGAACCAGACTCTTTTATTAATATTTTTATTACATAAGGTGAACAAAAGTACTTATCAAATTCGATTTAAACAAACCGAACCTGAGTTGCTTTTGCAGCCGTTCTGTTCAGACTATTGATTTGCATACAGTTCCTCGAGACTTGTGATGTTTAAAGGACTGATTCATCCAGATGAAAGACTGATAGGCATCCCTTCTGAAACCTTACCTGCTGATGAAAAGCTATCATTTTCCAACGTTGGTGTATAATTTTCTTTGAATAGTAAGGAGGCTGGATTTAGTCGTATCTTTTTTTGTTTTTTATGACTCCTTTATTGGATTGTACAAGAAGGCGCATGCCAAAGTTAAACAAAGAAGCAGCTGTGAAATAATCCACTTTGATTTCGGATTCATTTTGAGAGCCACGCTTTCATTCGTGCATCTTCTGTAATGCTTTTTTGAGATGTGAAATTTCCCTGAGTATTTTGCTGGTTTAGATATTTCTAACTCACAATAGCAACCAAATCTGACTTGCTGGTCATTGTCCAAATGCCTTTGCCTACTTAGTACAATATCTTGTGTTTAATATAAACATAATGGACAGCTATTATGAAATAACTATGTTAAAGAAACTTACAGTTTTGGGGAGTGCATTGGCCAAATTTAAAAAAGAAAAAAAAGTGTTGCAGCATGTGACTTCTTTCTTAGGATTTTTTCCTCCCTCCTAGCTTGTGTGCTTTCCAGATACATGTATTACTGTTCCCCCTAAGACTTGGTCATGCAGATAAAATAAGGCAAAACCATCTCTATGCCTAGTTTGTAGGTTAGGTGAATGGATTTCTTCCTCTGCAAATCGAACTGTGGTGCTCTCTGACTCTTGCGTATCATTTTCTGCAGGTCATGAAAACCTACCATATGTACAATGCTGATAGCATTAGTGCTCAGAGCAAACTGAAAGAGGCAGAGAAGCAGGAAGAAAAGCAGATTGGAAAGTCGGTGAAACAAGAGGACAAGCAGACGCCACGCTCCCCTGACTCAACTTCCAATGTCAAGTTTGAAGAAAAACATGTTCGACGAAGCTCTGTCAAAAAAATAGAGAAAATGAAGGAGAAGGTACTTCCATAGAATTACTACTGCCTATGTGGGGTGCTTGAGGAGGGGACCTTTGTGGGTAGTTCAGCACAGGAGCTACTGAGTTCCATCCTTTGTGACATCCAAATGCAAGTCTCAGCTCATGTACAAGTTTTGAACATTCAGATTTAGGAAAGGCAAAAGCTAGCACCAGGTTTCTTTCAGGACAATCAGATATGCGTTTTGTATTATCCCAGTTTATAGAGGTATGGCGCAGAAAGCTGAAACAAGGTTAGAGTATGAAAGTAACAACTGCCTTCTTGGAAGTCATGGTTGACATTTTTTTCTTGTACAGAGTACAAGATTTTGTTTACCATTTCATACCAGCTTTAGATCTGACCTGTGCTACAGGGAGACATGCAATCCCAAGCCGACCTCATGGGCAGAGCCAATTGCTTTAGCAATCAGTCAATTGGTGCTAAGATTCAAACCAACAGAAGGTGAAGAGTTATTTTTGGATTGATTTAGGCTCTGAGAGGACCAAGTCTAGGCCTGGCTTCTGTTGGAAGAGGTGCGGTGCCTGCAGCAGCCCTCAGACTACCTACAGGCTTCTAGCAGCTGCTCTAGCAGTGCTGGAGCTGGGCCATAACCTCATAAGCCCACCTTGTTCCTTCGTTCTTCCCTTAATCTTTGCCAATCCGCAGTCTGTTTTAAGAGAAGACTTTAAATGCAAAGCTGTCTAGTGTAGTAATGCGTAAAAACATCTAAATAATTTATCTAAATTCTACGCCTTTGAGTCTTGATAAAACTGGGATCCAAATGAACAAAAACCTGTGTGAGCAGAGTGAGATTTGTTCAGTATCTTCTGGTGTTACTAAGAATGCTACTATGCCTGCTACACCCCTTTTTAAAACACATTCTGTTTTTGGTTCTCTTTTAGCGCCAAGCGAAGTACACAGAAAATAGACTGAAGGCTATTAAGGCAAGAAATGAGTATCTGCTAGCTCTGGAAGCCACCAATGCATCTGTATTCAAGTATTACATTCATGACCTGTCTGATCTCATTGATGTAAGTGCTGCTGCTTGGGTGCCTGCAATGAATATCATTGCCATTAACCCTCACGCGTGCCTCTCTTTCAACATCTTCCGTACCAGCACAACTGGTAACCTCTGTACAGCTGTGGAAGGAGGGGATGGAATGGGTCTTGGATGGGCAGCTTAGAGGGTAACAACAGGCGTGATAATTGGTCATTAAGCTGTTAAGTGAGCTTTTCTTAGATGGCTTAACTTGGAGTTTGTTACACAGATAGAAGCTTGCACCTGGCATCGAAATGTGTCAAAGGAGGAGTTGCTTAGTTAAAATGAAACTCTGCTTCAGTATCACACTGTTTCTTGACATTTTCTATTTACTATTTTAAGCGAGCCCACAAGATTATAACTCAGAAGCACATTTAAAAAAAGAAAGTTAACTGTAGAAACAATATACCAGTTAGTAAAAGAAATCAAGGACAGAAGCATTTTCTAAAACTGCTTTTAACTTGTTTTGAAACATTCCCTATATTTCAAGGTTAACGCTTTCTCTAGTGTATTCCACAAGAGGGACAAACCTCGCTGCTTTTTAGACCTTCTGTCCTCTGACACCCTGACACACCAGCTCTACAGCAACTTTCTTGATGCGTTTCTTCTGTCAGTGGGGCTGCAGAGCACTTCTAGTCCAGTTCTGAAAGGCATCAGAGGAGCGTCAACAGTGATGGAGGTTCCACTGCTTGCCCCTCCACAGTCTGTCTATGCAAAGAAGCAAAAAAATAAAGTGGCTATAGAAACCAGTCCCTCCTTTCCTCAGAACACTCCCTGCAGAAACTGGGTAATGGAGCAGTAGGTGAAGGGAGCTTGTTCCTCCGTTGCCTGCAAGCTCTCTGTTCCCCCAGTATTCCGGGGGCATCAGTTCTGTTCTGGTAAAATGCACAACAAAAAACCCCAAGTCTTTCCTCTTGGAAAACTCAGAAAAGCCAGTTAGGAGTCCTGAGATTTTTCACAAATACGTCACTGCCCGCTTTAGCCTGCAGGACTAGAGTACCAAATGCACCGAGCGCGTTGTGTCTGGGTCACTGGCTGTTCCTTGATCGTCTTCTGCTTGCCAAGGACAGCCCGCTGCTGTCGCTGTTAGAAACACTCAACTGCAAAGCCTGAAGGGAACTGTCTTTGTAGAAGGGGGGAGTAATGAGCAGAAGTGTCTCTAGACACAGGCAATAAAGAGCACTCAGATCACTATTAATTAGTCAGCTATTATAATACCTAACAGTATATGTAATACATTTATTCAGCTGATCATAAAATCACGTGAAGTGCACTTCTGCTAGGTATTTATTTAAACCTGTCCTTTGGATGTCAGGATTGTCAGTGCTCGATGGTTTTGAAAAATACTGTTATTTCAAAATGTCATGTTTTGCAAAATTGCTGTACTGAAGAGGCATGTTTCATTTACACCTGCTGCCTGTTTAGGAGACCTTTTTTGGTTAACATTTGCTCAGCTTGAATTGTGCTACCTTGTTTTTTTAACAAATGATGACTTTCTGTGTATTTACGTACAAGATGGGTATTCGTTTCACTGACATCAGTGTAATTCAATTATCTTAATTTTTTTCTTTTAAAATCCTGTGTGTAAGTCCTTCCCCAAATACTGTGAATGTGCTTGGTTCAGTTGTCTGCTAACAGAGCATTCTTAGTACGTTTTCATGAGTCATATATCTTAAAGAATCCATTTGGATTTCATAAACCTGTAAGAATTTTGAAGCACAGACCTGAGATCTGTTAAGTAGTACGCTGACAAATATAGGTTCTCCAGCTGTGAAGGGAGTGCTTCTCTCGCCAGATAGCTTCAGCCGTCTCTGGGGCATGGTAGGCAGTGGTACAAGGCGAGAAGCCTCGCTTCTGTGTTACATGGATTTGTCTCTGTTCCTAGAGAGGAGCCATCGTGACTCTGGGTGAATCTATGCCCATGTTAACCCCCTTGTGATCCTTGAAGCATTCAATTTAACACTACATTGCAAGTTCTCATAATCTTTAAAAGAAAAGCATTGTGTGCTCTGTTTTCGGAAGGCGTGGAAAAATGTGGGACTTGCCTGGGAGCACAGGAGATGGAATTCTGTTATCTCATTGTTCAGACATAGGGAATATAGATTTACTAATGCCTTTGATCCTGAAGGATCGAAAATTAACAATTATAACCAGCGATGGTTATCTGAAGCATCTGACTTAAATAAAAATGTCATTTTTAAGCCAGGTCTTAATTCTTTTCCTTGATCTAATAATTTGATGATATTGAATTTTGAAATATAATATAAAAGCAATCTTCAGAGTTACTTATAAGTAGATTGTGTTAGGCCAAATAGCATTAAACTTGTCATGTTTATACAACACATTGTGTTCCTATTGTGTTCCCCCTCCAATGTGCATGGAGGATAACAGTGAGTTAATTCTTCATTGTGAGTTAAGAGCAATAAATTGTTCCTGACATAGCCCAGTAGTTTTGAATTTCCTGACTTTGGGGACTGAGGCAGCTCTTTGATGCTAATGAAATATTACAGTAATGGGGAAGTTTGTATTAACTCATATTTACAAAAGGGTCACTAGGACAGAACTTAAAAAAAGATAAAAACATGTGTGTGTGTCTGAGTCCTAAAGCTTACTTTACTCTTCTAAGAATGGGTATCCTACTGCTGTTTACTCTAGAATTTCATGCTTTCCCTTCCAAATGTAAACTGCATTTTAAAACAGAGGGCTCTTTCTCCTTAAATCTTTTATTTTGGGCCCATTTAAAAACTGCTAACTGGCAAAGGGTTAATCGGCTGTCATGTTGGGAAGTGAATTTGAATGAGTTATCATTAAATTCTTATAAAAAATTGATTTCCTTGGAGAACGATTCCATCAAACATTTATATAACCCAGAAAAGGGATGGCAAGACTGATACATTTATAAACATGGTATGCTGGTCTTTTAAAAATGTTAAAGTGGGGGAGTGGGCTGAAAAATGTTTTCTGTCACTGGCTTCAATAACATAAAGCCAAAAAACTTTGCTGTTTTAATGTAGTCCTGCTGCTCAGTGAGGTGGGGTATAAAATATTAAGTCCCATTTGACTTTCCAGTCCCACCAGTGAACTCCCCTTGTGCAGCAGCTCAGCTTTCCTGCCAGACACGGATGTTTGCTGGAGGAGGGTGAGCACGCAGAGGACAAGGTGGTCACCCTGGTGGGTGGGTGTGCAACCGTCCGGCCTGCCGTAGGAGGGGAAAAGGAGCGACTGCTCCTGTTAAACTTGAGCTGATCCTAATCCTGGCTGGATTGTTGGCCCAACTCAGATTGGCTTTCCCCAAATTACTGCAGAGAATAGCACTGTAATGTGCATGCAGAACAGCAGTAGCTTTGAGTGGCTGTTGATCCAAGACTGCCTCCCACGTGCAAATTCTCAATCAAGCATCTTTTGTTGGTTTTTTGGCTGTTTTTTGTTCTTTCTGATTGAATGTAATGTCCTTTAATTCGCTGCCTCCAGCCTAACCAGCAACTGCAGCTCTTTTTACAAGACTCCACACCTGCCACAGCTTGTTGGCACAGGAACCAGGCATCCAGCAGCACTTGGTGACAGAAATTCTGTGAAAGCAGGGAATGGTCCAGTAGTCCGCTCTTGTCTCTCGCTCC
>JAVJGI010000038.1:4923330-4953294 GCA_035590275.1 Ibycter americanus
AGTGATTAGACCCAAATGCTGGGTGAGGAGGAGATTTCATGTGAATTTTGCTTACAGAGCAGCACAGCAATCAAGCAGATGGTCTCTTTCTTTCTTTTTTGGATATTCTCCTAGTGTATGTAATCTTGCTTGTAATTCCAAGAAGGTGGGCTCCTTGCTTGCTCACTTTATTAGATGTCTGAAAAACTCAGGCTGTTTCTGATCAGCTAATGAAAAGCGCCTTTCTCCCTTCTGAACATTAAAACTTGGCTGCACAGCCATGGTGGAGATGAAGCCGCTTGATTGTCTTCCAGTGACATCATCCTGGTGTCAGTAATAGCCAGGAAATTCTTGACCACGACCACTTTCTGCTTGAAAGTTTTTGCTCTTCTGTTTCACCCCGGCAATGAAGTCATCCGATCTGATCGCTGCTTGCTTTTTGGATGACTCTGTTCTTTATGCCTGTGATGTACAGGTCATGTTCTTGCTTCCTGAAGTACGTTGAAGTAAGCAGTTTTCTGTATCTTGGGTGGAATTATTTAGATGCAGATGATCCAAATCCTGTGTCTTGTTTCTCCTGATAGTACTTTAGTGCCTCGTTTTCCTCTTTCTTTGAATAATTTTACTGAAGGATTTTGGGACTGTGTTCAGTGGGAGTCAGTGCCCCTAAAAGTAAGGTTAGAATTTAAAGAAACACTTTTCTGTACTACTGAACATACCCATCTCTAGGGTACTTTTTTTAAACTGCATGAAAGGAAGTCTAGTACTCCATGAGAACTCCACAAACTGTTACAATAGTTTAAGCTGTAGTTGTCTTGGCGACTAGTTATAACATGGGGTTGAAATTTGTATGGGATTATAGGCTGAGAGTTCTGTTCAGGGCCAACCCTGAGGATGCCTGGTCAAGATCCCTCTGCAATCAGTGAGAGCTGTGGGACCGCTCTGGTACCCAGAAGATGATAAAATATTTACGACTTGTTATCCGTTTATATGACTTCTGGGTTCAGAAACATTTTTATTTCCATTCCAGAATTTCTTCACTTTTTCATATAGAATTGTGTGTGTTTTTCCAGCAGTGTTGTGACCTGGGATACCACGCTAGCCTCAACAGAGCTCTCAGGACGTTCTTGTCTGCCGAGCTAAACCTGGAGCAGTCAAAGCATGAGGGTCTGGATGCCATTGAAAACGCCGTTGAGAACCTGGATGCCAACAGTGATAAGCAGCGCCTGATGGAGATGTACAACAATGTCTTCTGCCCGCCCATGAAGTTCGAGTTTCAGCCGCACATGGGTGATATGGTCAGTTTATATTCTTCCTCTGGCTCTAGCTCTGCAAACACGTGCAGCTCTGCCTGTTTACTTCCCTCGTCTTTGATAGATAGACCCACTAAAAGGCCACCTGTTTGGCTCTATTTTGGGGATGTAGAGGGGAGCCTTAGAAAAGGGAGCTGAGATGAAGAGTAAGGAGAGGCTTATGGCACGGATGTCTGAATATGACTCTTTACTTTTTTACTATCAAAGCTACTGAAAATGAAAATGGTTCATTAGGTGTAGTACTCAGTGTGGATAGGAAACACTGTTTTAACCTCTCATTCAACCCGCAAGTTAACCCTTGCACCCTGAGACAGACCCTGAAGTTAAGAGATTTGAAGGGGCAACAAATAAGAAACTTAAATGCTGTTTTTTCAGGCATTTGAGTGTGTAATCTTAGAGCACAAATGGTTTGTAGTGGTGCTTTATGCATCTTCATTGTGAGACAAGGCAGTCAGGATTTTTTTGGCAATGAAAATCTCTCTCTTTATAGGTTTATCAAGATGTGGTTACTCATCTGGGAACTGTTTAAAGTCGCACAAGCTGAAACCGGTTCTAAATGGGAACACATGTACAATGTAATAATTTAGGTCAATTGGTTGGATTTTGTAGATTATCCTCCTGAACACTGAGGAAACACTGTAAGGATGGTCTCTTGCAGACAGCCTCTTCTTTGGGTCTAAGAATTACAATTGCTGCTTAAGGTGCCTCTTTGTCTCTTTCCTCTTAAGTGAAAGCCTCAGACTGCAAATGACCTTTCTCGGTTTTTCTGTGCTTTGGTAGTGTTCTTTGAGATTGTGGGAAGAAAAAGAATT
This sequence comes from Ibycter americanus, assembly GCA_035590275.1. Taxonomy (NCBI): domain Eukaryota; kingdom Metazoa; phylum Chordata; class Aves; order Falconiformes; family Falconidae; genus Ibycter; species Ibycter americanus. The sequence continues at coordinate 4,925,435 of JAVJGI010000038.1, forward strand.
ACCTGCAGACTGTCATTCAGTTAACAGCTCGCATTTGCTGAATCATTTATCCTGGTTCTTCTCAAGGCCAAATGAGCATTTAGAAATGTAGGCTGATAGTCTTGTTGCGGTGGTCCTGCATACACCAAATTGAATATATGAGGGTATATGTGCATGTGTCTGATAAAACTCCAATTCCCATTTCTGTCTCTAAAAAATAGCCTTATGCAATGAGGTCAACCTTTTCCTTTTTAAAAAACCAACCAACCTAAACAAAAAGGAAAAGCTGCCTCATGCTGTGAAATGAGACTAATTCTTAACAGTACAGGGAAACCCACTGTCCTGGCATATCTGACAGGTCCCTAACCTGTTCTTTTTTTATTTCAACTCCTCTGAATACATCAAGTAGTGAATCATACCTGTTGCTGTAGTGTACAGGTAGTGCAGCTGAGCAAGCTCAGCCACTTGCACCCCTGCCCCAGGATGCTTGGCTAATACATGAACCAAATTCTTCTTGATGTGCAGCATGATTTAGCCTAATATCTGTGATGAAGCACCTTCAGACTTTCAAAACACATGACAAGCTTACATTATGGAAAGCAGCTAATTTTTTCTAGTTCTTCTTTGATGTTCATGTTATCTCTCTTGCCCACTTTTCACTTTTCAGTACAGTCAGGAAGGGAACTGCAATTTTTAGAACATGGACCTTTTCCACTGGTTGAAATCCAGGGTTACAAAGTTTTAAAATTAAGCATTTTGGAAGATGTTCGCTTATAGTAATTGAATGAAGTAATCGCAATGTTCTTGGTTATGTGGTGGGTTTTTTTCCCCCTAGCCCTCTAAAAGCGGTGCTGTTTCTTTTGCAGGAGTCGCAGCTATGTGCCCAACAGCCAGTGCAGAGTGAGTTAGTGCAGAGGTGCCAGCAGCTGCAGTCTAGATTATCTACGCTTAAGATTGAAAATGAAGAGGTGAGCTAATAATCAAAGATCAACAACCATCTTACCACTTCCAGTGCGGAGTGGGGACTAGTTAATGAAGAATCTAGTGACCCTTGTTTATGAAAACTTGTGGTAAAAGTCAATAAGACAGCTGAGGCCAGCAGTACATTAGTGTGTGATCTTGCGTGAAAGCTAGGTGTGTGGAGGGGATCCTTTAAAATACCTCCATGTACCTCTTTTCCCATCCTTAAGTTGATAGGACTGGCTATGGCGCAAAAGTTGTATTTGGATAGCTAAGAGAAAAAGAGGAATTTGATGTTTTGAAGTGAAGGCAGTGAATTTGCATAACCTAAGGTAAGAGCTAATTTTTGTTTAATTGGTCATCTAAGATGAGAAGACTAGATCAATGGCATTTGTTCAGGAACAGGTTAGAACACCTAATCTGCACCTCTGTGTTCAAGAATTTTTAATACTCCTTGGGCAAAACGTGCCACTCCTTTATATCTAGGAAGCCGATTCTGGCCTTCAGTAAAAACTTAGTGCTGCAGAGTCCTGTTTTTAATATCTAACATTTGATGCCCAGTAGATGCAGTTACAGAAGACTATTAAAAGATCTTTGTTCCAGCACTCTGCTTTGAGGTTGAATTTCCTTATATCTCCTCTTCATCCCAGCCTGTAAGATTACAGCTGTTATCCTATACCTGGCAGGTTCTGTGTGCTGCCAGCCCTTTATGTGGACTGTGCTGTTAATGAGCACCTTAGTTAAAGGGCACACAGGGTATGAAACCAGTAACGTTTATTAGTAAAATGCTCCAGGGTACTTACTACCTCTGTTTTTCACTTGCAATGTACTATCTTTATTTTTTAAGTACTCTCATTCTTGCTGAACAGGTTAAGAAGACTATGGAAGCTACGCTCCAGACAATCCAGGATATAGTCACGATAGAGGACTTTGATGTCTCTGACTGCTTTCAGTATAGCAACTCGATGGAGTCTGTTAAATCCACTGTCTCGGAAACGTTCATGAGCAAACCGAGCATTGCCAAGAGACGGGCCAACCAGCAGGAGACAGAGCAGTTTTATTTCACAGTAAGGAGTTAATTTTCAGTATGAGCACGTATAATGCATTTAGAATTATGCTCATGAGAGAGTACAAAATGATGCTATCATCTTATAAACATGCTTCTGTAACTGATTTTGGACAAGCAGAGTAAGCATATTAGGTTTTAAAAACGGGTGCTTTGAATTCTTTACAGATATATTGGGATACCTTTTGTTGACGCAAACTTAGCCTGTGGATAAATTGTGTAACAAAATGTCAACCAACCAAAACAAAACAAAAAAACCCCAAACAAACAAACAAACAAAAAAACCCAAAACCAAACAAAACAAAAAAAAAAACCCCAAAAAACACCAAAAAATTTTATTTCTTCTGCATCTAAAAAGGAATTGTTTGAGAAAGAACTTAATGGCTTGTAAATATCAATTTTCAAAAACAATACAAACTAAAAGAACATTTAGCTCTTTCATTTTTTTATTATCATCTTACATTTTCAGCTCCCATAAGCTTTTAGTTGAGTCGATGCATTTTAACAAGATGCTAAGAGCTTTTTATATTGAATTTCATGCCAGGCTATATTTTTTTCCTAAATTAGATTTATGTTAAACTTGTTGAATTCATTTCCATTTTAAAAATATTTCAAAACAGCAGATGAAAATCATACCTCTTATCCTGGTTACCTTGTCATTCCTTTGTGCATCCTTTGCTATACTTAATGCCCTTTACATTCCTCTTCCAAGAACGGTGTTGCTTATTAGAAGTCTGAAGTTTCTGTGCAAATTACACTAGCTGGCAGGATGGTTTCTGTTGAGCCTGGACTTAGAAAAATTAGAAAGCCTTTGCAGACGGTGGAACTGGCTATTGAGGAAGGTGGATGGAGAAACTGATTCAATTAAGAAGGGATTGACCATCCTGCCCATAGGGTTATGAAACCAGAAAAAAGATTTTTAATTGAACTCTTAAGTGTTCCCCCTCCGGAGAGGGACCATTGTAAGTTCAAATAGGAGACCAAACTCAGGACTCTATTTGGATATAATATTTTTCTGTTTCATCGTGTTGGTGTCCTGCTGCAGAGCAGTGATGTCCCAGCAGGATGGCAGAGCCATCCCAGGAAGCAGAGGTGCAACCTGTCACGTCCTGCGCAGCGTGGGTAAAGTAACTGTCAACAGCACAAAGATGTTCATGGGCGCCCTCTTTAACCAGCCTAATCGGACGCTTGACTGATCTACTATTGACCAGACTTAGAAATATCCTTTATAGGGATTTGAGGATTTGAATCTGTAAGGAGCAGTTTTTTCAGTGTATGAGAAAATGCTCAGATGAGTATTAGTGAGACGGAGGGCAAGGCTGTGTAGCAATATGGGCGAGGCATTCTTTGTGTAAGGGGGAAAACAAAGTGTAGTGCAGAACAGAGCTCTAAATCCCCTTGTACCTTATGATTAGTGATGTGAACAGAAAGAAAAATACTAATTTGAAAGAATATCCTATATTATTATGTAACTCAAGTTGGAAAATCCACGTACTGCATTGTTAGCTAGGCAGAGCTCTTAAGTAAATGTAGTGATGCCACCATGGGAATTTAATTGAAGGAGTACTGACTGTAGTATCTCTACGCTGGTATAATCTGTACTTCCACTAGAGGCATATCATTGCACGCTGGTGCTGCGATGGCTCTGTTGTTAGGGCTTTGAAGGAAGATTTGTATTCAGAACAGAAGCTTAAACTTCCCCATGTCAGTGGAAAGCATAGGAAGGACGATTGACTAAGCACTAGGCTAATGCAGGTAGCCAAAGCGAGGAAGCAGCGGTGACTTCAGGGAGCTGAAATCCGGGGATGTGTCCTGGGTGCCTGGCAGGCGGGTACCGCTGCTGCCATGGCTACAGTCCTGCTTCCTGAGCCAGCAAAACGGAGCTAGCGTGAGGATGCCTGTGAGAGCTGAAATTGCACCGCTAATTGTAATACAGCTTGGCACTCCGCCCTACCTGAGAAGGGAAAAAGGGAATGAATGATTTGATTCTTTTTACCTCTAAAACGGGGGATAATTTTAGTTCTTGGTTGAAATGTTTTTTCCTCTAGGAAGATTAAAACGCAGTACGATGCTCATTCTGTGAAGTGCTTTAAAAATTAATGTAGATTTATTATTACCAAACCCTTAAGATATGGGTAGGTATTATGTAAAGTTCCCCTGCTAATCAGTCCTATAGAAATGTCGCGCTGGTTGTGTCAGTGTGCCGCTGTTCCCACGTTCAGTCGCTTGCAGCGGCGCAGGGGAGCGGGGGTCTGATTCACCCGCTCCTTCAATCGAGTGCCTTGTTTGAAGTTGTTCTTGGGGGGTGGAGAGAGGGAGGAAAACTGCTGAGCTGTCCAGATTGGAGACAGTTAAAGATGTGGGACAGTGGCAGAAACTGTTTTTCTTTATAGCCTCAAAAGCATAAAATCTCCTTTCCCACAAGGCAGGAAGATACGGTCTAGTTTGCATTTCGCTTCATTACATATGCCACCTGACAGCTGGTTCTCACTGGAAAAATACCGCAATGAGTTTGGGCTTAGACAGAGTGTCAAAGGCATGTGGTTTTGAGGAGATGGTAGGTGCAAAATGCTTACCGTCTCCAGCTAACAAGAGATCTTCACCTCTTAATTTTTACAATGCAGAAATAATGTGACTTGAGGATGTTTCTGCTGCTTTGTGTCTGATTGTACTTAGTCTGACTCCAGCTGTGCTCTGCCAGAAATGAAATCCTTAGGAGTTCTGTAGTCTTGATTATTTTTTTTGGTGACGGTTTTTACTAAGCCAGAAATCAAATGCTAATGGATCTTTAATTCATTGAAAAAAGCCTGAAGCTTCATTTTGAAATGACTTATTTTTTTATAAGTGTACTTGTAGCAGGCAGAGTACAGAATGTTTGGCGTGAGGAAATAAAAGGAACACATGAAATACTGCACTGCACAGGAACCTTTTTCTCCTTTAAAACAATCCCTGGTACCCATCTGCGGGCAGGCAGTGTTATTAACGTGACCACCGCAAATACCTCGAAGCCCAAGCGATCAGCCAGAGCATCTGCGTGTCTCTGCCCTGCCCTGCCCCGCAGCCCGGCTCGGGGAATCCGCCTGCCCCACGCTGAACCGCAGCCACCAGTAGGCTGAGCTTAAGTTTTTATATCTGCTTCAAAGGGAAGCTTAACTCTCTTCCAAATCAAGTTGATTTGCTGATCCTTAAGCTTCTGTTTGAGCTATTTGGAGCTGAGCCTTCTGGCCCTTCTGTCTCTTTGCCTGATCGTGACTTTGAGATGGGGAGCTCGGCACCTCCCAGAACCAGATTTATCCTAAAATCCCCGCTTCAAATTCTCTGGTTATTTTTGCAGCTTATACTCTTCATGTTTTCTTCTGTCAAAATTTGAGGCGAAAATGTAATTGATTGTGCAAAATACATAGTTGGGGCTTGGCTGGCAAACAGATTCTACAGGGAAATTCCAAAAAATATGGTTAATTTTTTTTTTTCCCAAACAGTGATCACGCTTCCTGTTTTCTTCTAAAACAACAACAAAAAAAAGTTGAAGTGTTAGCATAAGAAGCAGGAAGTGCTGAGATTCTCCAAAGGGACTTAATTCTTGTGAATTTTTTCTTCTGATGTTGTCAACCAGAGGGACATAAACCACAGACTTTTGGCAGTTAATTAAAGCCCTCAGCTCAGGCATTTTTCTCTGTTGTGTTGGTACACACTACTGCTGGAGAGCCCACAGTGGAAACTTCATTAACTCCTGGAAGGTTTCCCCCCACCCTCAGTACTGCCGCAGTGTATGTGTATGTATATATTGCTTCTTGGTTCTTTACATCTCTCACGGAGGCTGCCATTGCTATGACCTGCAAAGGACAAGCAGGGTCCAGGCAGTCTTATTGCTAAAATACTCTTCTCTGCTTCCAGGATTTGCAGTCTTCACTTGGCAATACTAGACCAGAACTGGAAGAAAGTGGGTAGAATTGGGGAAAGCTGAAGGCAAAACTGGAATATTTAATCGTTAAATGAGAATCCTTTCTTTGTGTTAATTTTGCTAGCTGAATTTTTAAAATACCTCATGATTCTAAAGAATGGCCCGTGATATTTGAAGAGTTATGTGCTATTTATGTATTTTTGAGTGTAAACATGTCCTAATTATAATGTGGACGACTACCATACAGCAGAGTATTTTATACTGTTCTGAACCATACGGCAGAGATAAATAATGCTGTTCTGAACTGTGAAACAAGAGATGAAAGAGCTGTAAAAAAACCAGCATTTGCAGAGCTGTGAAAAATCGGAAAGAAGTGGGGAAAAAATGCCTGCATGACTATAATATTTCACCGAGAGAGCAAATCTGAACTTAAATAATATCTTTATTTGTTTTGTCCTGTGCCCCCCCTGCAACCCTGTGTATCATCCAGTGTGGAGGCAGACACACTATTTGACAAGTAAAGTGGGGTGAGAGAGGTTAAGTGAGAGAATAAGCACAGTAGCAGCCTTTTAGTTTGTTAAAACAGATTGCTCATTCAGTTGCCTGTGACGTGTGAGGGAAATGCATTTCCATTTCACCCTGTCTGTAGGGGAGATGCATGACAGCTTCTCAGATGTCTTAAAAGATGCCAAACATTCAGCTGATTCCACAGTCAAACAACAGAAATTGCACTGCAGATACGTATGGACCGAGCTTCAGATTTGCCTAGACCTATAAACCACTAACACCTAGTTCGTCCTTTGCACTGTAAATGTCCGTGTAGTTCTGTACTTCAGCGTTATGTTCAGAATCCAGGAACCAAAAGATGCAACTCAAGAAATTAATTGACCGTTCATGATCTTGTTTTTTTCCCCACCTTCACAGAAAATGAAGGAGTATCTAGAAGGCAGGAACCTGATAACGAAGCTCCAAGCCAAACACGACCTTCTTCAGAAGACCCTGGGAGAAAGTGAGTCTGGGCCCTGCTCGTAACTGCTATTAGCCAGGCTATTGCACTTATTGAATTAGTCAGCTGACTGAGTCTAAGTCTTGGATTACTGATGCAAAGTGGACATACTCATGTTTTATAAATTTATTTTTCTGATCTGCGTGATGGAGAAGCCAAATGACCTACATGGCTGCTTGATTATTCGTGAACAGAAAATGCTTAATGAATCACTAATGTGCATCACTTATTTGTTAAAACGAAGCATATGCCCGCTCTTTCATCCTGTCCCCTCCCTGTACACGCACATTCTGCTTCTTGCTTAATAATCAGTGTTGGGGTAAACCTTGTGATTTACAGTTTATTGATCAGTTGAGAAGCATTGCCTTGTTAGGCGGGTCAGAAGTTTCGTTTGCGTTGTAGTTTAGCTGCTTCTCACCTCTGTGGGTTCAATCCAGACCAAACTAATGTATGTGAGCACAGGCTTTTAGGAGAATAAAAAACAAATTTCAGAGCATGTAAAATATGTTGCCTATCTAGAGGGCATTAGTCAAGGGGCAGCAGCCAGAACTGAATATGCATTTGCTATTAGTGTCAGAACAAAGGAAGATTTCTTTTCCTTCATGGTATGGGCAAATCCTGTTGGCCAAACACGCTTAAACTATGCATCCAAGTTTCCATAGAAACCTGTCTGCCTCGTATTTGCAGAGGAGAAGGTTTTAAGGTTTTAACAGTCTAAATGTCAGGTCAAAAAATGGCTCAACTCATTCCTGGGTTTATATGCTGGAGCAGGGCTCATGTTTTGATATGTAACTTAACTGGACTCCCCACAGTTTATGGTGTGCAAATCTTCTGAATGAAAACTTAAACAGCATGTGGTCTTTGAAGTGCTTTCCTTTCAGTTTAAAAATGCACTATAAAAATAAAATACTTATTGCTACAGTAATTAAGTTTCATGTTTGTCAGACCCAAACCGCTAGAAGGTAAGGCAAGAACATTGCCGTCATTTTGAACTTTATTGTTTAAAGTTGCTCATCTCTTCAGCTGTCCTGTAGAAAGAGTGGATGAAGCTAAAGATCTGTGTCCTTAGGGTATTTTTCTTCTGCCTCTAAATGTCTCCAAATGACACCCATGCTGCCCCTGTGACTAATCACATTCCTGGATCATAGCTGACCTCTGCATACCGAGACCTATTTCCTCTTAACCTGCCTGCCCCTTGAACCCATCTCAAGCTGTGGTAGGGGGGAAAAGAAGAGGAAATTAAATGCAATTTCTGTATTGCTATGTAGATTTAAAGGCTGCTTCTGTTTTCTTGTGGTTGCTTTGCAAACTAGAGCTTTCTTAGTCATTCTGTGAAGGGACCTAGTGTGTGTCAGGGTGAGCTCCAGTAGGTTCTGAAAAAAAGAAATCACTTCTGTCAATCTGTGAGATCAAAAGGAGCTGAGAAAGGGAGGTACGTTTCGTCTCCAAAACCACATGAGCAGGTTAATGGTACAAACTGGGGACTGTGCCTAGACTTATCCATAAAATGTCACTTAATTGGGAAATGGGCAAATAAAATTCCTTTCACAAGTCCCTGGAGCATGGTTAGAAGCTTTACTGAGAAATGTGCATACAGCTGCGTGTCTTCAGTCCCTGGAAAATTCATGTTTTTGTTACATTTTTTTGTTCTCCTTTGCCCCATCCTCAGGTGACATTTATTAGTCCTCGTGCAAATTATCTTAATCTAAAGATGACAAGTTCCAGTAATAAAAATAGCAGCAACTCTTCCTATCTACAAGTAATTATGTCCCTGCCTACTGTACACATTTGTCACCCTAGTGCAGGAGCCCCTTGATGTTGCTGCAGCCATGTAATTTATATGTATGAATATTCTGTGATGGAAATGGGACAGGTGGCTGGAAGTTCTGCTTCAGAATAACATTTTCATGCAAATTATTCACTGTTTTGGCTTTACGTGGGGAGAGGAAAGTGACTATCAAGATGTGTTCAACTAATTGTCAGCCATCAGCAATTAGACATTTCCCTTGTTCATTCTTACATCTCCCCAGGAGCAGGAAGACAACCATAGGGAAGGTGGATTTTCAGCTCTTGTGAATCAGTATGCTTTCGCTGATGATGATCTATACCAGCAACAGATCTGGCCCGTACAATTCCCAATGGCACATACTAGTTTTCTGTCTCTCTTACTCCTTGTTGTGCTATTTTAAAACATTGCCTGCTTTAGCAGTAGTTGTTAGCTTGGCCACTTCCTTGCAAACTCAGTGCAAGTTAATGGAACGTTTTTATAAATATGTTTGTGGAAAATACCATTAAACGTCTGTCTCCCAAAATAGCTTAATGCCAGCACGTTCAGTCTGTGGGCTAACAAATCCGTGAATGTTTTCAATCTTACTAAGTGGCTTTATAAAGTATAATCTCTCGCCCCACCAGTTCCCCTGGGAAGGGGGAGGGAGGGAGAGGTTGACAAGCCCAGTTTTTTGGCAGCAGAAGTCAACAATTAGAATGCACAGGGAACTAATTTTCAAAAACAATACTTTCCAAAGGAAGAGTCCCTTGGGCAGCCCGAGCCATTTGCTACATTTCCTGGTCAGCTGCCGCGGAGTTGTGCCGGCAGGGATGGGCTTCGGTGGGCTACCCAGCCATGCTCCTGGGGGAGGCAGCCACTGTCCAGCTCCCCAGAGCTGCCCCCTCCCTCGCCGATGGTTTTTGTCCTCCATCTCCTTCTAAAACTGGCTTTACAAAGCTGTTGAAAGTGTTTTTCCATTCCTTTCTCCTAATGCTGCATTTCTTTGTCGTCTTAACAGGTCAACGGACTGACTGCTCCCTTGCCAGGTAGGAGTGGTTCAGGGGACCATTTTTTAAGGAAAATTCGATGCAAATTGGTCACTGTCATTCTAGATCAGTTAGCAGCCCAGGATACGTATCTGTTAGAAAAAGATAACTCATTTAGCTAATACATAAGCAGATTCCTGCTAGTTCATATGGCTTTAAGTATCATACCTACATCAGTGCCAGGTGGTGGGCAGCTTATACATATGTTTAGTAACCTCTGGTCAGGTGAGTAATGAGTATTCCTTTTGATGCAGTGCCTGCTCCTTGCTTGCTGCTGCTGCAGTTGTGGCAGTACACCTGCTGGCAGGGCTGCCTGTGGCAACAAGTTGGGAAACTGATGGGGCTTAAAAATAACCAAGGGAGGGGGAAAGGTTCGTGTTGGTCTTGCATTTTTTTCTTGCCTCAGTGCATTTAATCCAGATGAGGAAGGGGATGGGCAGGTGTGAGAAACTGTTTAATTTGGCGCTGTCACCCAAAGAAGTATTCTTCAAACCAAGATTTTTATAAATACATTCCTGTTTGTGTATTGGAGATGGGCCCGGTGACTCTGCAGGGTTTATCCACACAGCTGGTGTACAGGGCTGAGTAACATAAATTGGAAAACACTTTATCCCATTGACGCTCTCTGCTGTGCTGTGGAACTGGATTGCAGCAGTATAGAGGTCATGGAGAATAAACTTTTCATTTATAATTAGGACCAATCACAGAACCGTAACTAAGCTTCTCCTGATGGGGTTTTTATAAAACATAACAAATCTCCATCTTCAAATTGATGGATTCAGGGGGCTCCGCCGGGCACGAGGAGCTGGAGCAGGGGCTGTGCATCATCCTGCCTTGTTAACAAAAGGAAGGTGATTACTACTGATCTAGAGTCATTATTACTTTTCACATTCCTTACAGCAAAGCATAGCTGACAGGTCCTAATTAGAGCCTGACATCTGTAATAATAAAATATTATTCATCATGAAACAATTTTAAATATCAAAGAATCATTGCTGCTAATAGTTTAAAATAGACCTTATTGTCTGTGACAGCCCATGGAATCTGATTTCTTTTTTTTTCATTGAGTGTTTTTGATTTTTATAAAAGGAATTTCCCCTGAATTAACACATTGTACAGTCTTCTTAAAAATCACAGTTCTAATCACAGTTCTAATCACCTTATTTATAATTCAGCAGCCATCTGCCCTAGCAGGGAATTGGCTTGAATGATACATTATGGCCTCTCTACTAGTATCTCTCATGCTTCATTTTTACAAGAAACTGTAGGAATTTTAAACCCCAGTAATAAATTTTGAGGGAAAAATCCTGGCAAAACAAGGCTTTTTCCTATTCGTCTACCAACACAAATAAATGAGACCATCATGGTTTATACTGAAAAAGGCTTAGCCTGGCTTGTGTGTGCTGGTGTTTGAGGGCATTTGTGTTATTTATTTATTTGAAGTCTTATCAGAAACTATAATAAAGACTGCACAATGGCAGCTGTTAACAGCACAGTAGGAACCCGCATGCTCCCACCTGCTTCTCCTCTCTGTAGAGTGGCTCTTTCAGAGAACAGCTATGTGCAATTTATAACAAACTTCATCTTGAACAAGGAGCCCTATATAACAGGTTTCCATATGGTTGGAATTAAAATGTCAAGGGTAATCTTTTGTCAAAGCAGTGGACTCCCTTGTGTCTATTTCAAGGCTTTTGGTGATTTAAAGTCACTTAAAATCTTTCTGAAGTTCCGTGAATTGAATGAGACTAAGTCATTATGATTGACTTGTATATCTGGCTCCTTCCCTCCTCCGAAATATGCATGGTTTGGAATACCGAATGAATGAACCGATGATAATAGAGGATTATCTTGACTTTTCTGTTCTGTTTTTTTCCTCCTGCACCAATGGGCGGTTCTGATCTCATCAGCGGCAGGCGCAGCTCCACCATAAGGAAGCAGGTAATAAACATTTCCTTAAGTAATGGAACAGGGATACATGCGTGTTTGTGTAGGGGAGGATAGATGGAAAATGGGCAAGTGTTTTTATCCTTCCCTCCCTCTATTACATGGACCTTTTCAGTCTTGTTCAAGTGGAACTGGTGCCTGCTCCTTCAGTAACTGAAATCAATAAAACATGGATCCACAGCCTTGATCCATTTTCTTTGACAAAATTTTAAAATAATTTTGTTCTGTCTTTTGACAGACCTGGAACCAAAAATACCAAACAGCCTTGAGCTGTCTGGACAGTTATGGTTTATGGGTTTCTTGCTGTTGTTTCTTTGTCCCATTTCCCTTTATTTTCACTGGGATCCTACTGCAAGGCTATTAAACCAGTAGCCGCTTGTTGGTTGAGCCTTCTTGTAATAAAGACTTATGAGTGATGCTTTGTTTCCCCTGGCTGTGGTGGATAATCTGTTACTTTTTAGTACCTGATCAACTAAAATGTGTTTTGTCGATATAGGGAAAAATGAAAATAATTCTTGTTGATACTGTAAAGGTAAAATTTGGCTTGGAATTTCATTTGATAAGTCTGTCTTGAGCTGCAGCTTTGTAGTTTTTAGGATCTCTGTATATTGGAAATCATGTAAGAGAGCAAGTTGTGGTTTTGGTGTCAAAACCATTCATTTTCTGAGCTTAATTGTTGTCCCTTTATTTATGCTCTCAAAATGGTCCTTCCCTGTGCTGAAAATGAACTCTGCGTGTGTCTTGATTGCCATTTTCCCAAGTAGTTCTTGAGGTGTCTCAGAAGCATATTCTGACTTGAGTCCCTGGTTTGAAACCCTAAATTAAAAACTAATCTGTTCACAAACACTGAATCCAAATCTCGCAGTAACCTACATGAAATTGCTTGCATGTGGTTTTAATGGGTTTTTTTGATTGTGACCTAACAGTTTAAAACATAACTGCTCTGAGAATTTTAATTTCTGCTGGGAACCCAGAATATGTACTTCTGTGAGTTCCTACTGTCAAACTCAAAAATAAATCTGGGGAGGCTATAATGCTGTTTGGATGATTATTAATAAAGCATGTCCTCAGGGGCCAGCTGAGTGGCAGAATGGCTTCTGAAATATTCTTAATTGGTTGGTGGCGTTCTGTATGACGTATAGAAAACTAGTTGTAGCTGGCTATGGCCAATTAGTAGAGAAATTATTGTCATTATATCACCAAGTTCTGTGACATTTCAATAAATAAATAAAAAAACCCCCAACATTAAACCTAAACAAGTTAGGAAAAGGGTTGAACTGGTTTGTTTATTTTTTTTGAGCAGAGGACTGTCATCTTTTTGAACTGATCGAAATGTGATACTGTAGCATCCTAACAAGTGAGCATTCTGATATAAACGAGAGGCACTGCTGTCTAAGACTACTGTGAAGAGGCTATAAGCATAACAGAAACTTGGAAGTTTTAATCACATGGTAATTTTAATCACTGGCATCTGACCTTAAACAAACTGCAGCGCTTCTGTTGCTTAGTTGCTGTTCCCCAAAATGGGAGGAATAACTGCAGACGCTGCAAAAATTCAGTTGTCTGAAAAGTAATCTGTGATCCTCTGAAGCAGAGACTAGGGAAGTGTTAAGAGCTTGTTTCCATACCGAAAGTCTCAATTAGAGTTGTTTAAGCTGGAAACTGGCAATCTACAAGGTTTTACTGTGGTTGGGCCTTGGGCTGACGACAGCGTTTTCCATGAGTGGGTACTTGTATGGTGCACCTTATTCAGTGGACTGTAACCATACGGCACTGATGTGCTATTTACTACACACATCTGGAATGGCATGGAAGCAAAATATGGTAGATGAGAGGACAGATTTGCTTTCCATTCTCTTTTTTTCTTACCTTCCCCCTCTTTGCTTCTACCACTACTCTGCATTCTGACTGCTCTCACTTAAATTTCTCTTTGCACAGGATTCCTCACAAGCCATTCCCCTGGTCGTGGAGAGCTGCATACGATTCATTAGCAGACATGGTGAGTTTGTGGACAAAAGGTATCCTGTGATTTTCCTCTAAAAAGAACAGTGATGTAGACGCCTTCTGAAAAACATTTGGTGTAGCTCGGGACACAGTGCTTGTGCAGAGGAATCCTAGAGATTGCAGTATAAAGTCACGCTGATTTGGTGGCTGTATAGTTGCTATTGTGTGTGCAATCACATTTCCAAATAACTGACCTTGCAAATGTTGTTCTTCCAGCAGTATCCCTTTGTTTCTTGTAAAATACGGTTCCCATCCTTAGATGCCACTCACGCCTCACCTCCACTGACCTTGCTGTGAGCCCTGAAATGTGGCCTTCACCAACAATTATCATCTTCTTCCTAGAGGAGGAATACTTTTTAAGTATTTGAATGTGGGAGGTCAAGTAGTGAATTAATTGCTTACTTATTGCCGCAATGAGATGATTTATACCTATTTTGAAGGTAAACTTCACAGCCTTGAATGCTGTGAGAGACTTCATACATTTATTGTAATTTGTTTTCATTTTTAATTGATATCATTTGTTAGTAGCATGTGAAACAGCTGTTAATTAACATATGTAGAAAGAGGTTGAATTTATCTTCATTAACCAAGACACAGAGCCAGATAGTAGGTCCCGTTTCATTTTCCTTGTTTAATTACTATTTTAGAAACTATAATCTAGAGTCCCATTCTCATCATCACTTGGAAGAACCAAGTGCTATAATCCTTCATTAAGGCCATACTTGGACGTTTGCTGGAAAAATCATTGAAACCACATTGCAAAACAAATCAGGGCCATCGGGAGATTTTACTTTTTAGATTTGTGTTCCTGGGTTAGCTTAGATCTCCAACAGACTCAACTGATTTCTGCACAGAATGTCAGACCATGGCGTAAAGGTAAGTTTGAAGGAATGTGCTTTTGTGCAGCAAACCCATGTTAGGCAGAAGAAATCATAAAACTGCCTGCCTGACGCACTTACATCGCAGGAATGAATTTTGTTGGAAGTAGCCTGACTGACATTTCTAATGTTTTGGTGCGTAGGTGTGGGATGAATGTCATTTTCATTTTTGCTTCTCTGCACTTGGGATTGTTTCTTTTCACTGTTCATAGCTGTGTGTCACAGCCACCAGATACAGCCACATACTGCAAAGGTTTCATTGCGTTGTGATAAAAACAGTCGCAGGAACGGAGAGGAAGAGGCTACAGATGCATTCAAGAGAGCTTATTAGTTTATAGCCATTATTATAAATAAAGCAAAGACATTGCAACGTTCCTTGTTTCGGAAAGTCTACAGTTAAAAGGCTTGTGTGAATGGGAGTTGATTTCCGTATGTGAAGCATATACTTTGTTCATTAGTTGATTTGTAACGGTTGTTGCTCATCTTACATGTACCAACAAAATTGTTATGATGGTAGTATATTGGAACATCTCGCCTACTTGATAATTGGTTTTAATGATGTTGCTAATGCTTGCTTTTTAGCATGAATGTCTTAAAGACTATCCTAAAACCCTAGATAGCAGGTCGTGCTGGGGTAATTAAATGCTCCGGTTTCAATTGGCTGATTTGCTCTGGGCCTTTGCGATATTGCTCTTGCAAAATAAACTGCTTCCTTGTGTAGTTAGCTGTATTTTACTTCTGGCTGATATACCATTTCTTTATGACTTTCTCTGGGTTGTAAAATCCTTTGGGGATCCTTCAGGGTAAAAGATAACATGCATGGCTTTTATAATTCTGTCAGTTTATGAAGAAGGTTTAGAATTTTTTTCTCTGTGTGCTGAGTTCTGTTTTTACATATTCTGTATGTACCTGGACATATAAGGGAAGGATGGCTTTTAAAATGGCACATTTCTGCCTGTGTTGCTTATGTTTCCTTTCTCATATATGCTGTAACTGTTGACGGTGCCAGCTTATCTTCTCTTACTGTTACCAACATCGCTTATTGTCTTACAGGTTTGCAGCATGAAGGAATATTCAGAGTGTCTGGGTCACAAGTTGAAGTGAATGACATAAAAAATGCATTTGAGAGAGGTAAGGAAGATCTGTTCCAGTATCTTGGAAATTATTGCCAAATGTATGTATTTGTTTAAATATTCTGAAATGACCTGTTTTGAATGCAACTTGCTGTATTTTTTCTGTTGATTTTTGCGTTTCCTAAGCAAGTCTAGCCCAAACGCTTCCCTAGTGCTCACTAACCTTGAATATTCAATTGTTTGGCTTTATGGTTTACATCTTGGAGAGTGTCTGTATAATAAATAGTCTGAATTCAATCTTCTCTTGTGTCTGATAGCTCATTGATTATTTGTAACACTGAAGGATCCAGAGAATATCATTACTGGGTGTAACTGCCTTTTCCTACCCTCTCCCCCCACTTCTTCATGAATAGGCTGGCTGCTAGCAGATGAAATTTTATGTTTTCCGTGGTCTTTTGAGGCACAGCTTGGCTACGTTTAGTCTTAATATCAGCAAGTGAGAGAGTAAGTTTCAAGACACTGTTAACTTGACGTAGCTTTTAATAGATTTGATTTTCTAAGTGAAGAACCATTCCATACAAAGGCAAAGAACGGCTGGGAGCTTCCTGACTCATCAGCTTCTAGCCGGGCTGTTCTCCCTAGCAGAGCAGGTTCAGAAGAGCTTGCTCTTCAGGCGGTCCTTGCAGCCCACCTCCCCAGTCTTGCTTGGGTCACTGAAAATAGGGCTTGTGTTAGTTCCCTGAATACATCACTCTAAAAGAATATAGTTAGTGTGTTTCTGTTTGTTGTTGGAAGAAATGAGCAGTAATTGATAAGGCATAGCAAATTTATTTTGCTTGTGGGAGGAGAGAAGTTTAATGAAAAACATGTGTGAAATGCGGCATCTAATTTCACCTGTCTTCAACTCCATCTACCTGAGAATTAAAATCCTCAAGGATAGAGGAAGCAGAAATGTATATCAGAGGCCGGAGGTAAGGGCTTGATATCAGAATCAGACCCCTTTTTTACACAAAGGAAATGCCAGTCATCTTGGGAAAATAGCCAGTTGTTCCAGCATTAACATGCAGAAATAAAAAGGTGATTTTTTTTTTCTTCATCACACTTGTCTCTATAAAGCATATGATATACAGAACTGACAAAGTTAACAATAACGTCTCTGCAGTTTATTACTTCATCCAGAACCCTTGGTGGCAGTTAATATCAAGGATAATGCTGTGGTTTGTAGTGGCCCATTTATTATCCTGTGTGTTATTAAGGTAATAGGCAAGCTTTGGTAATTTCAGTCACATAATGGATATATATAGCTTCAGTTTGAGAATCGCCCCATCATTAAATCTAATTATATCCGATAGGGAGTTTTCCCTAGGGAACAACTCCTTAAGTGGGCATCTTTTCTTTTGTAATACAGACAAACTGTGGCATATTTGCAGTGACAAATTATCTGTCCCAGAAACACCCCACCCCACCCCACCCCCCCGCCAATTCAACATCAGATGTCTGCATCCTGCTGAGCCAAGCGTACGATGCTCAGTGGCCTCTTGCGTGTCCACTGAATCCGCCTTAGCTTCAGTTGTGAGCGTGCATAAAGACCTGCTCCTGGGCTCTTGCGATGTTCCCCTGGCTGGTGCATCTGTGAAGTTCACACCCTACCAAAATATCTGGAGCGCAGAGCCTGGAAGTGTTACTGCTGCTCCAGGAGCCCCACCACCCTCCACGGGTGTGAGCCAGGCGCTCCAGGGTCAGGCTGTAATCTGCTTGATAGAAAGCTGTCCCAGGTCTCCTGGGATTGCTGTCAGAGGCTTCCCTTCTCCACTGCAATGCACAGGAGAGATCTCTCTACCTCACGCGGTTGGAGTAGGTGGGATTAACTTTGTGCTGCATAAATCCTTTTATCTAGCTGAGGTGCATCCTTCCAGTCTGATAGTTTTCTCCAATATTCTGATTTTTCTTGCCTGCTTTTCTTTATTTATCGCAAAGGGGAAGATCCATTGGCTGGGGACCAGAATGACCATGACATGGATTCAATAGCAGGAGTTCTGAAGCTTTATTTTCGAGGGTTGGAGCACCCTCTCTTCCCCAAGGATATCTTTCATGATCTGATTGCCTGTGTCAGTAAGTATATGGAGATCCAAAAAGAAATCGGATTAATTTTTCTAATCTCCCACTTTTCTCTCCTCCTCTCCTGCTTATTCCTGACTCCAAAATGAGCTTGTTGTGGGTTACTTTGGTCTTGTGTTGCACTGGTATCCTAGTCTCTATTAGCCAGAGTCTAGGCAGTTAACCTGCTCACAGCCATCCTTATTCTGATTGCAATTTTTATTATGAATTAGCTTGGAGATACAAGGAAATGGAAATGAATAGATTTTAAAGACTGTGTCATAGATTTTTCTGAGACAGTGCTTCCTGACAGGATTCTGTTAAGACAGAATAAACCAAAAACCTCCACTTCTGAAAAAATAATCTTTAAGACTTCTCATCAGAAGGCATCAGAAGCGCACTCTCAGAAGCAGGGATTGCCAGCAGGGTTTCTTGCCCTGTGTGCTTTCCCCGGCTTTGATAGATGCACACTGCCTGTATGTCTGTTGCCATGCTTCTGCGTGCTCTCTTTAGCTGGCGAGGTACTAGTCGTATACCTTTTAGCCTCATAACCATGAGGGGCCATCTATTGCCTCCTGTTAAAGAATGTCAATCATGAAGGCAGTCACAGTTGGTTTGTTAACGTTTTTGATGGGTTTTAAAGGTGGTTCTGGTAGGCAGAGGGTTGTTTGTGGTTTTTGGATGTGAACAACCTCATTTTAAATGGCCTGACTATTGCCTTGTCCTTCAGAATCGAAGAATGATTCTGTTGTCCAAGTAGTGAAATGGCCTGTGCAGTGGCAGCCTTTGAAGTAAAGCAGAAGATAACTGTTTCTAAAATGGTTTGTGGTTTTCTTCTCCTGATAAATGCATTCACAGAGTTGAATTCACATTATATGAAAAGTAAAATCTGCTTCCAAATAAGTTCTCCCTTCTGAGATGATTTATGCTGCCCACTTATTTCTCAGCAGGCTGCAGCACACAGAGCTTTTTGCCTCACCCTTTAACTATGTTAATTTTGCTTTGAGTGTTATACAATTTCTTTTTTAAACACCCACCTTTCGAAGCTAACTTGAATGAGCTATTGTGCCAGAACTATTGAAACAGATGACATCCAGCGCTCCCACGCTAGGAAGGAACTTGCAGTGAAGTTTTCACGTGTTCAGGGACTTTCATTGTCAGCGGCTTCGCCAGCAGGTTCTGCAGCCTTTGCGTTCCCATGCCGGCCAGTGCCGGAGGATCTGGAAAATGGGCAGACCCTTTCCTCCTCCTGCTGCTCTGTGGCTGCCCTTCTTAAGAGTTTGCACGGGAACTGTCGTAGTATACTGGTTGCGTTTGGACTCAGTGGCAAGTTGTGTGGGTATGGCGACACAATGACCCTGTGGTGCTCTCTCTTCCTTTCAGCAATGGATAATTTACAAGAGAGAGCACTCCACATCCGGAAGGTGCTTCTGAACCTGCCGAAGACCACTCTGATCATAATGAGATACCTCTTTGCATTCCTCAATCAGTGAGTATCCCTGAAAGCACCCTGGCCCTGCTGCAGTACTTGGTATAAACAATGATAAACGACAGAACCAGCCTTAATATTGCTGGGTGTGATCTGAGCAACAGTTCAAGGTACAGATGCCGCAGTAGCTTTCTGTTCCATCTGCCTTCCTGGGCTTTTCAGCCTTGCTGAAAGTCATCCCAATGATACGAATGCAATCTCAAAGGAGTTCTGGGAATGAAAGTGAATAATGTGCTGGTAATCCAAACAAAAAGTGATATGAAAGAGTCAGAAACTGGGTTCCGCACCAGCAAGGAGCACTGTGTACTGAGTACTGTGAGTGGCAGAGAGTGAGTGTATTTTTTTAAAACACTCCACTCCGTCTGGCTGGTTCATTGGATAGCTTGGCAGCAAGGAGTCAATAGTTTCCTGCAGTAATGTGGTCTTGACACCTGAGGTAGCATAAAGGAAAAATGTCCTAACCAGAAGGCTATATACACATTGTCAAAGCCCTTTGAAAACCATTTAGGCGAAGAAGAAATACAACTGTAAGACAATATTTTGACCTGACAAAGACCTGAATCTTACTGTCTGCTTTTGTAAAGCCACAGTTCATCAGCTACTTTTGATTAATATCTTATTCCTTACATTAAAATGAGACAATGTTAGAATTTGAGGTTTTATGAAAAGATTTGTGTTAAAACGGAGCAGGACTTTTACTAAACCTATCCATATAGTCAAGTGGTTATTTCTGTTTGGAAAGCAGAGGGTTTGTTTCACAGGTGTCACTGCTGGAGTCAGTAAAATGTGACTTCCCAGTCTCAGTAGCTTTTAATTATTCCAAGTAGTGATCTAGAAAAGAGGGAGTTTCAAGGGGAATTGTACTGGAACTTAGTTTTCTGTTGAGTCTGTAATTGGTACCTGAAAGGCTTAAATTGTAGGTTTGGGACAAAAATGTAGTGAGTTAAAAATTGTGCCTAAAAAAATTGCACCATATGGAAACTATAAGATTCAGATTGGCTGGGAAATCCTGAAGAAGAGTCCCAAACAAGGCCCACTTGAGAAGCTCCTTGGCCTCGGAGAAAGGATGTAACGCTCTGCTTGATCACATGCACTTAGGCAGAGGGGACCTGATAAAACTCTGATATTGAGTGCTGGGCTGCAAGTGGACTATGAACAACAATAATACATAAGAATTAAAGACAAAGATTAATGTCCTCTCCTTGTAAAGTCAGCACCCAATACTTTTCACATAGTCTCAAGCTCTGAGATTCCCTTCGCGGTTTCTATTTCATTTCTCTGTAAATGCCATCAGTATCTCATTTTTCACACAGACCCAGAACGTTCGTGTCCCAGCCGATCAGCTTTAAACAGCAGAAAGCCCAAAGCAAACCTTCCGAGCTCAGCTGCGTGTTCTCCAGCAGATGATGATGTTGTTTTCTGCTGTTAACCCTCCTCCCCACTTCTGTCTTTTGCAGTTTGTCTCAGTTCAGTGAAGAGAACATGATGGATCCCTACAATTTAGCCATCTGCTTTGGGCCAACACTGATGTCTGTGCCTGAAGGTCATGATCAAGTCTCTTGCCAAGCTCATGTCAATGAATTGATCAAAACCATCATCATCCAACATGAGAACATCTTCCCAGGACCAAGGGAGCTGGAAGGTCCAGTCTATAGCAGAGGTGGAAACACCGAGGATTACTGGTATGATATATACCGCTGAGGACAAAATGAATGGGTGGATATTTATTTACAGATTAGCATGCTACAGTCATACATTCTGCGTTGTCTAATTCTGGATATAAGCGTCTGGCCCAGACTTTCAAAAATCTGTTTTATGGAAGAGAATATGACTCTGGTATCTCTGGAGAGTCATCAACTTAAAAGTAATAAGCTGGTAGAAAGTAGCTATTCAGTTGTCAAACCTAGCTCACTTATCTTGAAGGGCAAGGTTCTGTAGGGATTTTCTTGGATATTGTATGGTAGCTGCCAAAATCAATTTTTTTCTTCTTCTTCCCTTTTTTTTCCTCCTGCTTGTGCCTTTTCCTTCTTTTTTCTCTTCTGCTTTTACCTTTTTTTTTTTTTTCCTTCAGATGCAGGGGTCACTTGCAACTGAACCTAGAAAGCTGTGGCATGGTTTAATTTTCAGGGGAGCACTGGTGGTGGGGGAGGGAAGAGGGAGGAATGCAAAATCACCATTTCCATCCAGCTTAAAGCTCAAGAGGCCCGGCCGCGTGTTCAGTCTGAAAGCCACATCTGGAAGCAATTCAGCCAGAGCGGCTCCTGTCATCTGGGGTGGAAGGTTGGGGAGTGGGGGAAGGAAAGTAGGTGTTTTCTTTCCTACTGGCCAAGCTGATCTCTCTCTCTGAAAATGAGGAATGTTAAATTGTGTCTTGCTTCTCCCCCTGCTCCTTCCCTCCTCCAGCGTCCTAAGAATGCAAATGATTATTTTAATATACTAAAATAAATAAGTTTTGTAACTGATGTCACCCTGGTGACAGAGCTAGCCTTGTTTCCCTGACTTGTTTCAGAGTAGCTTTAACTGTCAGCTCACTCCCCGTACGTGCGATGAGGAGAGGCTCCTCTATTCTAGCTGCTGTGTGCAGACGACTTGCCAGAGCCTCTTTTGGAAATTCTGTTAATTTTACCCTTCGCTCTGATGTCTTTAGCTGATGGTATATGTGAAAGAATTGGAGAGGAAAAAAAAAATATCTAAGAATATTTATGACCTTAAAGAAACACATTAACTTTGACAAGAGGTTTTGTCCCATAAGGTGAAGGGAATAAAAATGTGACATGTTCAGTACGGGTGATACTTCACATGAGTATGTAGGAGGCAGAACGTGCTGGAAGGTAATACCAGTTTTCTGAAGGCATTTGTTTTTTCTTCATTGCTCTTCCTAATCACCCTGACCTGAGACCCTATTAAGCAGAGAGGGGTAGAAGCAAGCAAGGGAGACCGCCGAAAGCCAGGAAGAAGCATCTGGTTCCCATTCAAGCCATCTCATAGCCCTGGTATTTAGATAGTTGTTAGGTTTTGCCCATAGGGCTCCTTGCTGCAAAGCGTGCAAGCAGCGGTGAATCCTTGTAGTTCAGCTGATTCATCAGGGAATGGAGCCTGCTATGTTTGTGATCTCCCGGTGCCACTTCACTGGGCTGAGCCGTCTTGGTGCCGGGGAACTCGCAGACGGTGCTTTGGCGTGGAGGCTGCCCGGGCTCGGCGCCACGGCTCGTGTGCTCTGCGCCTCCGTGCCTGCGTTCTCGAAGCGAGCGGCACTCGCTTCGAGCCAGCAGCTGCCGAGGAGCTTTGAAACAGCTTGCCTCGGGCAGAGGAGGGTAGGGCAAGGTTCAGAGTTTATGACAAATTCAGGTCTGTGCTGCAGGCGTCTTTGAAATACTGCCTTTGAGTCAAGCCTAGGACTGTGCTGCATCTGTCTGAGACTGCACGAGGACAGCATGGGGAGAGTCCAGGAGCCCTGCATACCGGCAAGTGAAACCAGCGGAATCGCAGGGAAGAAGATAGCTTATAGATGCTCGGCTTGCATTGCATTCCTCTGGTGGTACATATTGCTTGCAGTTTGGGAGCCCTCGGGGTGAAACCCAGCAGCCTAGCAATTCCCACTGCAGCATCCTGGGGTTCATGTGACAGGGAGACTGAGCCTGCAGCAAGGACATGGTTTTTTGGTGGAAAGTGCTGTTGGAGGCATGGATAGGAAGAAGCACATGGTCTTTGTGCAGTATTTGGATCTTTAGCGTTGGCTGTATGCGACATTACTTCACAGTCTGTGTGAAACTTTAGCCCTCAATGCTGTGTTCCTCTCGGGACCTCCATTTGGCTTCAAATTCTTCTGTAAACTTTATTAAGTAGCATAAAGGCTTTGCAAAGGATGGGAAAGGTTGATTCCTGGGGTACTGACTCAGAACATGGTAGGGCAGCTTCGTGTCATGTGGATTAAGCATAATGAGACACCAGAATGATTCAAACATTTTACCCCTTCTCCTTTTTTTCTCTCTGTTAAAAGAGTGCAGGAGGTAGGCAACCAGAGGGAGAGCCCTGCATGTCCGTGATCACTTACTTTAACCATTGCAAGGCCAAAGCAAGGGATGAAGTTAGTACTGTGCGGAGAGAATTAAAAATCACCTTTTAACGAGCTACAGTGTAAGAGTGCGGCAAACGCGTTTCTGTCTTTAGCAACAGCGTCTGGTAAGATGAGGAGGGAGCACTTTTTTTTTTTTCTTCTAAGACAAGCAGGCAGGGCAGGCAGGCAGCGCTGCCAGCTGGCAGCGGGTCCGTGGAGCTGCTCGGGAGAGGCAATGGATCCTCTTCCAGTTTCCTTTCTGCTCCTGTCCTGAGGGAACTGCTCATGTAGCTTCTTATAAAAACATAACCTTTGGTTGCCACTTGTTGTCTATTGATCCTTTCAAGGCTTTTCTTCATGGAAAACATAAATGAGTGCTCTTGGTGGTTTAGGTGCTCTGTAAATAAAGATTCCAGGCAATTAATCTGGCTATGGGAGTTGTTCAGTGAAATGAATGGGACAATTTAAGGTTGTGATAAAAGGGAAGGAGGGAGATGACAAACTCAGACCTGGAAATATCATTATGAGTTGAGAAATAATTTCCCCTAGGAAGTGGCAGCTATCTCATCAGTCATCTAATGAGCCAATTAGAGCAGTGGAGAATACAGCTGAGGCAATAATCCTGGCATGGCGGAGAGAAGCTAGACCCAACATGCCACTGCTGTCTGACTTCTCAACATCTCCAGACGTCCAGGTTATAAGACCTGAAGTTGGACTCTTCTGATAGCATACAAGAAGGTTAAAGAAGATGTTCAGTTTGCTTGATCAAATAAGAACTTAGCTTGATTTCTAGACACACCGACTTCAGTATGTGCAAATGCATCCACAGAGTGTCACAGTGGAACCTAGGTATTGACTTCCGATATAGATGTTCCTAGTTAAGTTATCTTTGATTGTTGTAAATGAGGAAACTCAATTTCTGCTGATGTAAAGCACAGTCTGTTTCCTTCTGTTGTAGTGAAAGTCCTCATGGAGAGAGAGCCTCGACAGAAGACTCGGTTCAGGACGTTACGGCTGAACACCACACCAGTGATGATGGTATGCGCAGTCTATTAACTCCTTGGTTAACAGCTGCAACCTGCTGGGGGGGAGGCAGAGAAGACAGTGCCTTGCAATTTAAGTTCAACATTAGATCCAAAGTGGAGTTTAAATCAGAATAGTCACTTTAAACATCACATACAGCATTTGATGCCAAAAAGTAAAAAGGTACAGGCTCAGCAGGGATCTTTAGAAGTTACCTGACTATTTTTAAAGTATCCCTTCTTTTCAGAGGTATCTCATCTTTGCAGCAGGCCTGGGCACACTCCACACTTGCATGGTTGAGCTCATCTGTACCCTAGAAGGATCTTAGAGTTGGAAGTCATGGGGGAAGCGTAGAGCCAAAGGCTGGATATGTTTCAGCGTGCACTCCCACTCCCCTCCACATGTGCCAGGCATTTCCCCAGTCGGTAGCTTTGGCAAGGGAATTGTGAGTGTTTTAAGCCCCCATGGTTCTGCTTTAAGGAAGCAAGGAAAATAAAATCAAAACCTGTTCCTCTTCCACTGAGAGCCAGGTTTTAGGGTAGAGGGTCCTGGTGGCCTCTCTTATTTATAATTTTTGGCTCTCCTTGGGGAAACTCTGTTACATTTCTTGTCTGATCAGTGAAAAGGGGTGCCAACACTGAGAATTTCACAGTATTTCCTAAGCAAAAGGTGACACTGCAGTCTTTGAGTGTTGTTGATACTTCCAAAGCCGCCTCCTGTGATGGGGGAACAGCTGCATGTGAGCCCCATCCACAGCACAGGGAATAAGATTACGTTACTGATGTGAAACGGTGATCCCCAGATCTACTGACCAGCCGGTAAAGCAGACTGACCACAGCAGGACACAATATGATTTGTTCTTGGGGTTTGGCCCTGTGCAGTTATCTTAAGTTCTGCAGTGGTTTTATTTGTGATGGCCTCCGTTGTAAAGGTGGGAAGAAGGTAGCATTCCCTTAAAATTAGGTGACATCCTTTTTGAGCTGGTTCTTCAGGAATTTGCTCAATAGCCCTGCCATGTGCTCCTGTGCTGCTTTTTGCTCTCTTGGCTCCAGCAGTTGCCTAACAAACCTTTCCCATGGCATTGCTGTGCTCCTGCTGGCTTCATGGCTCAATGATCTTAAAGGTCTTTTTCAGCCTAAAAGATTCTATGGTGTTCACACACCAATAACAAAGTAGACCGTGTTGAGCACTGCTAGAAACACTGGAAAATCCATTTTCCCTCACAAGGTCAAGCACTGCCACCGTGACTCCTCACCAAGGTTGTTGGGAGGAAATACAAAGCCTACAGGAATGAAACATGAGTTCGCTGGCTGTCTTGAACAGTGTGTTCTTTCTGAAAAGTGTTAGCTTCTTAAAAATGCATGAAGACATGTCCTTTTTGAGTTTGTACCTAAAGAAGGAGCAATTTCGTTTGCTGTAATGAAGGAAAGGCTAACTCATCCTGCATCTGTAAAGCCTGGGACTAAAGCCTGCAGAGGGATACACCATGGTGTGTACTTGCACTGTTTTTGTATGGGATTTTTACATCGCTTATGTGGCTGAGAGGGTACAATGGTGAGAAAATGTGCAGTTAAAGATTAGAGAAGGACACTGTTTTGCAGCCTCTGGAACTAGATTGCGTGGGGCCCCTGAGCAAGGTAAAATTTGGAGGCGTTTTGGATGGAGTTCTGCAACCTACATGGAATATTCCATAGGAAGCATTTGGGAGGGAGCGTTTGGCAGTGAAGCAGAGGAGGGAGCTGGGCCTCTATCTCTTTGAAGGAGCAACAAGGTCTGGTTAGCTGAGTCTTGCGTCCTTCTAATTGAGCTTTGCAGTGTCACACCTCAGGCGTGCTTGTCAGAAGGGCAGCGTACATCTCTGTGCCTCAGTGGGACAGAAGTTCATAGGTTTTTCTCATTCCTTCAGTCTTTAGATGTGTGCAAGTGCTTGCTCCTGTAGCTCTTTCGTGAGGCTGGCACCAGTCCTCCCAAAATAAAGCTATCATCCCAGCTGCCTTCACTGAAGGGAGGAATTGGTTTTAGGATGGGGGGAGAGGTCGTGTTTTGCAGGGCATCCGTGCTGTTCAGCTAGCCTCACTGTACAAGTGAGTGGACTCTCTGGTTTGAGACAGGTGTAAGAGGTCAGAAATGCTGAAAGACAAGCAGGTCGTATGTTTGTCAAATTATGTGTATGAGTGGAAAGATTTTAAACTGCTGCTTTCCTGCACAGGCTGTCAGACTGGCAAGGGTAATTGTTTGGCTTAGCCTTATTGCTCTTTATTCACACAGCTTTCTTCTCTGAGCATAAGTGTAGTAGGAAAAAGCTACTGGAAATTAGAGTCTAAAATCACTTCTCTGGATGAAAGCCAGAGTCCTAAAAAGCAAATTGGAAACATAAGAAACCTGAGTGCCGCACTCATGTGGAACAATAAACACTTCTTAATGAAACAGATGGAATTTACAAAACCACACTCCCATCCCCTTCGTAAATGGAGGGGGACACCAAAACCAGCATTATCGGTTTTCTAGCGTTATGAAGAAGCTGGCTCCAGAGGCAAAACAAGCAAGGGGAAAGAAGGAGCCAAAACCAGATAACCATGTGCTTTGGGGAGTCTGGAGCAAGGCAGCTATCGCAAGCTGCAAACATGGGCCAGGCTTTTCTCACCCTTGCAAATCACTCGCTGGTTGCTGAGGGCTGATAACGGGATTCGCGTGAGGCTGGCCACAGGCTTACCTGAAATGTGTGATTTGAAGGGTTCTGAGCTGTCTGGTTTAGTAATGGAGAAATTAATTGTTAGGGGTCAGTCTAGTAGATCCTGTTGCTAATTGCCCTCAGCACTCGGTCACTTTGTGCTTTGTAACTACAGATGCTGGTGGGGCCCTTTGGTGAGAGATGTTTCTGCTCTGCTCTCTCAGACTGGCTGAGGAGACGGTGGTACTGCAGCATCACCTCACTCGGATGGATTTATGCTATATGTTTTCCCCAGCCCAGCTACTACCTTGCCTACCTGTGGGCAGCCTTGGAGACCTAATTCTTGAGGAGACTTGATGCTCTCCCAAGGAATAATTGTAAAAGCTGTGGCTCATGTTTGGCCTTCCCGTCCTTTTTGGCTGGCTCTTGTGCTGTAGAAGCTTCCTGCCATGCAGGAGATCTCTGTATGAAATGGCCTATCTTTCCTTGTCCAGGAAGAGGAACTACAAATCTCTTTCTCCAGGAAAGAACTCAATTTTCATGGACAGCTTGGCTGTGTTAAAGCTCCTTTAAAGTAATTAGAGGCTGTGGTCCACCGGGGCTGCGTGGTTGAGCTCATCTCCATTCCCCTGATTCCTGCCTAGAATTGGGAGCTGGCTTAATATATATTTAGACTCAACCAATACCAGATTTTTCTAAGTCTTAAAAATAATCCACTTGAATTTCATATTGATTTTCCTGAGTGTCTAAATGCCCATAATTGTCCCTCTGTATAATGTCAGTGTGCTACAGGGACCCAGATTAGTGGCCGGTTGCAGACACAGCATGGCTGTGGTTCTTCTGTGAGCTTTTCAAGTCGGAGCAGTCGGATCTGGAGCGCGTTGTGCAGCTCCGAGCG
>JAVJGI010000038.1:4953394-4989974 GCA_035590275.1 Ibycter americanus
CGGTGCCAGAATCCGGTCTCCTGGGTCAGGTGAACCTCACAGGCAGCAGAAATTTCCTTCTGAATAGGCGCTTTATTTCTGAAGCAGCTTGGAATCAGAGGATGTTTCCCTCCCTAAATGCTATTAACAACTCCTACCTGCCCAGGAGGTTTAGTTTAGCTGCCTTTAAGAAAGCATACCATAGGCAGATTGTTGTCTGGAACGTACCTGATTGCTACCTAGCTTTGAAAATTTTTTTGTTTTAATGAGAGACTAATTTTGCCATTGCCACGTCCATCTTTGTACACTCAAATTGCTGTAAGTGGGTTTCTGACTTGGAAAACATGAATGTGTCCACCATGTAGAGATTAGGTAAATGCTGAAATTGCAACATGCTCATATTATAGGGGTTCCCCTCTGAATCTTTCTGCTTCAACCCTCTGCTGCCTTAAGAAGCAACACTTTATCCTCCTCCATGCTCTCATCATATGCTGTTTTATGGTAGGTTTAAACTGTCAAATACTTACCTGAGCCCAGGTGTTTAGTGAATTATTGTTTATTCCCTTCTATCTCCTAGAGTGTGAGCCCATAGAAGCAATAGCGAAGTTCGACTACATTGGCAGGACTGCACGAGAGCTGTCCTTTAAAAAAGGAGCTTCTCTCTTACTCTATCAGCGGGCCTCAGATGACTGGTGGGAGGGACGCCACAATGGAATTGACGGCCTTATTCCTCATCAGTATATCGTCGTTCAAGACACGTATGTTACACTTTAAGCCCATCTGCAAGATGGGCTTGCTTAAAACTCAGGTGTGGAATGGAGTGTTTGTGTCAAGATGTTGACACCAGGTGGGGAGAGTTCATCCTCCCACCTTCCCTGCAAGAAGGGAGTCCTCTTGAAATAAGCAGAGCTCCACAGAGGTGTAGGTGTCCACGTATGTGGAGACGTGACACACAAATCCTTCTGGTGCTGCCAGCCTGTTAAAAGATGCAGAGCTGGGATCTCCAGGTTGCTCACAGAAATCAGGCGCTCTCCTTTGAAAGATACGTAATGATTCTGAAGAGAAAGGTGCTAGCACAATGCTTTTGTCCTGTATGTATGTTTACATACACAGTGCTGTATTTGAAATTCAGTGCTGTTGGTCCTGTTTTGGTTGTGATTTCCTTCCCTCCTCCTTCCTAGTGAGGATGGTATCTCTGAAAGATCCAGTCCGAAGTCTGAAATAGAAATAAATTCTGAGCCACCGGAAGAAAAAGTGACTGCTAGAGCTGGTGCCAGTTGCCCAAGTGGGAGTCATGTCGCAGATATTTACCTTGCAAACATCAACAAGTAAGAACAGCCTTGCATTATTTTACTTAACTGTAAAGATCTTGGTGATGAGTCCAGTAAAATACTTCTTTCCCTGAAAAAGGTTAACTAATGAGCACTGCCACCATTTTTTCTCTGCTTCCTCCTCTTCTAACTTGCTCATATTTTGCTGTTCTCTCTTTCTCTCTCTCTCTGTCACCAGTGTGGCCAATGCTCATTTAAAATCCCACTGGCTTCTTTTCCCTATCCCTAAGGTGCCATCTGTTCCCATTTTCCCAAATATGTCCTATTTTATAAGCTAAGCATACAGAGAAAGGGAGGGGAATAGCAGAATGAGTTCTTGTAATCATGTGTTCATATTCGTTGTTACGTTCTGTGATTTGTTATGTCTCGTTAAACTTAACATGTTTTGTTTTATGGGGTAGGGGACAATTCCTTCAGAAACTAGTGTCACATTTTGTGCTAAATGACATACCTTGAGTCCCACCATCTGGCATTGCCTGTAACATTCTTCCCTTTCTCCAGCACTTCTCACCTTAGGTTACTAACCATATGCTTGCAGTGAAACAACACACCTCCCTGTTGCTCTAACTTTACCTCCTCAATGAGAAATTGTTACTTTAGCCAGCGCTCAACATAGTAAAAAACCTGGGAAATTAAGCTAGTAACAGACTAAATTTCTTGATCTGTTATTAATGATTCTAGAGCAGACTTATCCCCCATATCTTTTTGATTATTTCTTTAGTATTAAAAACCCCCACCTCTCCCTATTGTGCAGTGAAGGTATTAATAATGGTAATTACAGTTTTATGGGAGTGGATATTTTTAACCTTCAGTTAATTTAACAGTATGTAGCCTATAAAGGCATTAACAGAAATGCATCCTTTTTAAAGATTTAGACCTGCTAATGTCCTGCACAGAGCCTGGCCCTTAGTTTAGGGGAGTTGGCAGAGCTCCACTGGTATCTAATGAAGCTATGTTAATCTGCATCAGCTTGGGATCTGGGATTTCTTTTATGATATTTATTGTCTGAGCCATTGAAGTATGCCATTCTGCCAGTTACGGAAAGATTTGTATAATGAACAGACCTGTGTTGGAGCTGCACCATCTGCTGGTTTTGGTAGTGTTGTATGTAGTGTTTTTAAGAAGCCTGGGTAATGTCCCCTCCAGGTTTTTTTTTTCCCTTTACTGGGGAAACTGATATTTAGCAATAGTAGCATAAGACTCATTTTGTTGTTTTTTCTTTAGGAATGAATCTTCTGACCTATGTGTGAACAGACTTGGGCAAAATTAAATCAGATGGTTTCGCAATGACAGTTGTGCCACCCACTGAATTATTATTTGGATGCCAAAATCCTACTGGAGTTAACACTTTCTTGCAGTTATTCATGGGGCTGGTGCTATATATAAATGGATCCTTCCCTGTATAATGGATGCCAAGCTTCAGACCTATGGCATAAAGTATTCTGCTGCATTGGCCTTCATATGATTTGAGTGGAATCGTGCTGTCAGTCTGCATGGTGCTGGGGTGGAAACTAAATTGTTTGGACCAGCTCATCCATTTGACATCATCTTTTGGTATATCTGTAGCCCTACATAGATAATGCCATGTGGTCCTGCTAAGGCAATGAAAAAGAAACACCTATTACCACCAGCAAATATTGGAAATGATCGTTAACCCCAAACTATGGGGTTCTTTGCTTGCCAATCTCTGAAAATAATAACTTGATGCCTTGGGCCAGGAGCTTAGTAGACTTATACTGTGTCCTCCAGTCAAAAATTGTAGCTCTGCTCTTCTAATGTAATAAAAACACATCATCAAAACCTGTTGATGGCACAGAGGGTTTTTTTTGTTCAAGTATAAATTCTTTTCCTCTTGACCAAGTTAATTACATTCCATCCAAGTTTTCTGTTTTTGCTATGAGTGTGCGCAGCTGCCAGGAACTCAGTCTTGTTGTTAGAAGTGTTAAACTGGAATGGTACATAATTCTACTGTTTCACCATGACTCCTAAAATCCTGGGTTTATTTGTAATCCGGGTATCTTTGTCTCTTCCCATTGTCCTCTGTGTTGTTTTGGGGGGATGTCTTCAAATTACAGCTCGTTATGTGTACCTGCTTGTATTGACTTGTTTTGCTTTTGTGACTGAAGGCAAAGAAAGAAACCAGAGTCAGGCAGCATCAGAAGAGCCTTCCGTCAAAGTGACAGCCATGGACTAGGTAGTTCAATGGCAGAACCAGCCTCCCCAGGAGCCATAGCCGGTTCCAGACCCTCATCTCAGCCCATTATGAGCCAAAGTCTTCCCAAGGAGGTTCCAGATAAATGCTCCATCAGTGGCCATGGCAGCCTCAATTCTATCAGCCGACACTCGTCTCTGAAGAACAGGATAGACAGCCCGCAGATCCGGAAAACTGTGACAGCAGGGAGGTCCAAGAGCTTCAACAACCATCGGCCCATGGACCCTGAAGTTATTGCACAGGTAAGGAGAAGTGCTTTGGCTTAAAAGGTTTGGTTTGGAAACTTAGCGGATGCTGGATACAATGAGGTGTTTTAATGCGAAGTCTGATTTAATCTCGTACCCCTTCCCTTCTCTCAATGCAGTATTAACTTACTGCACAGCTTGAGTCTAGTCTTCCAGCCTCGCTTCGTGGAAGACACTGAGACGGCTTTCATGAGCGAAGATAAACAGTCAGGTCCTTCCTCCATAAAAACTTGGCCCTGTTCGTTATTCAGAACTTAGTTTCAACAATAAAAACGTCCATTTCAGAAGGTTACACAGATTCCAAAGCTGTCAGCAAAAAATTAAACAATCATAACTTCAAGACATGAGAAAAGTAAAGTATTTAGTGTCAATTTAACATTCTCCTGTCAGTTGTGCAAACTTGCCTGTGGTTAGACATTGGAAGCATATGGAGTAGTACAGTCAAAATAAAAGCAGGCTGCTGAGTTGTACAGTGCTC
Organism: Ibycter americanus; assembly: GCA_035590275.1. Taxonomy (NCBI): domain Eukaryota; kingdom Metazoa; phylum Chordata; class Aves; order Falconiformes; family Falconidae; genus Ibycter; species Ibycter americanus. Next base: position 4,957,640 of record JAVJGI010000038.1, read on the forward strand.
ACAGCGGCATCTTCATGTGCTTCCAGGGTCCGGGATGTGATGAGAAACCAACTTTGAACATAATACTGCTAGTTTTCATTACTTACTTAGACAAGTGCCTTGAAATGGGGGCAGGCTACTGATGTAGCCTCAACTTTGCAAAGAACTCTGCTTTGGGGACTGGCTCTGCACACTGACCAGGCAACAAGCAGAGAGTCTTCGCGAATTCCTTTGCGCAGCTTAAAGGCCACGGTGTTCTTGGTATTTTTCTTAGCCTTTGCTAGTTTTGATGCAGGCGAGTTGAATGGAGATTCTCTGTGCCTGTTCTCTGCATCTCCATACCCAGGGATCTGTCCCATCCTGGATCTGTCCCGTCCCCGTGTCTGGGACTACACGCTGCCAGAGCAGTGACTGCTGTTAACAAAAACGCAAGTGGTGTCTCTGCATCCCTGCATCTGTGGTTTCACAAGTAGAACAGAAAACAATTGAAAGTCAGACTTCGATTCAGACAAGTGACAGCTACTAATGGGGTGAATGATGTGAATGTTACCCATTTCCCTCTCCCATGAAGTATCTTCCCTTTCTCCCACTCCAGGCTGTTCAATGTGCCTGCACATGTATGTTGCCTATACCGACTGTTTTCAGTATGCGATGGATCTATCTAAAGCCAAGGAATGCCTGGGGCTCGGATTACAAAGCCAGCCCTGGGAGACCTGACTTCTCTGCCTGGTTCAGGAGTCTGTAGGTTTCTAAGAAGCTGGGGGAAGAGATGTGAAAATTAAACATAATTTTTATTGACAAAACAGCAATGCCAAGTAATAAATAAGGCCCGAATGAAAATCTGATACATTTTCTGGTGGACAGTTGTATTTTGCCATTACAAATATCTTTAGCTCATTTGTTACAGTGGAATTATAACATACAGTTCTTGTTGTCTTCGTATTTCGTTGTCCTTCCAAGGCTTCGGTTGGCATAAATCAGTTTCTTTGTTTTTTCAATTAAGCTCCAACTGAAGTTGTTCTGTCTCCTCTTCCTGCCAGAATGTTAACTCCATTGTTTTCACTGGAGAAGAGTCTGGGGAGAAAAAGAAAAGAGGAGGGAAGGAAAAAAAAGAAAAGAAGAGGGAGTGGAGGGGGGGGAAGTGTTAAATTAGGGTTTCTCTTTGCTCCGTCGTATCTGTTCAAACACCATCTAATAATCACGGTGCATTTTACATATTTTCCCGAACTTCCTAAGTAAATCTGCCTGGCCTCCAGAGAGACCCGGGGGTGTCAGATTACTGTCTCTGGTTCCTTCCACCATTCCTTGACTGATTTACCTTCCCCACCCCCTGAAAAACCTCTGAGGAAGCTAAAAAGCTGCAGCCAAAGTGTGAGTCACGGAACGGCTGAGCTCCTCTGCTCTCCAGTGAATGGTGTGCACCAGTGGGCTCCGCAGCGCGGGCGGGAGCGAACGCGTGGTCCTGCCACGGCTGAGAACAGAGAAAGCCGCGTGGTTATCTCAAAAGTTCTGCTCCTATTTATTTGTATATAATAACTGTAATATTTTAGAAGAGGAAGGAGAAGTGCCACCTTGAATTTCTGTCTGTGTTTCTGGTATCTTCTGTGTTTTCTGAAATGTGTAAAAGTTTTGAGTCCTGTGTAATACCTTTCTGGGAAGGGAAGACAACTTGGACAGCAGGAAAACCAATGAGGTGGCAAGAACACGCAAGGATTTCAGCGTTTGCTGTGTGGCCCATCAGCCACTGTCAAAATCATCAATCCTTTCTTCAAGAATTTACTCTCCTGAATCTCACGTGCCAAATAAAGTACAAGAAGGGATGCTAATACTTTGAATCACGTGCTGTTCTGTTTGTTTGTTGCTGCATTTTGGGATGGTACTCGTCTTTGAAGTCCAAGCAGCATCAGGACCAATAAAGGACCAGATTAGCATCAAGAAAGTGCTAGTAATTATTTTGCTCCCTGTTGATGGAAAATATTACTGCATATTGGCTTTAGCATGTAATGCTGTGGAGTTTGGCGTGGGTTTCACTTTGACACCTAAAGATCCTTGACCTGCCAGTGGATTTGAGCGTTGGTGTTTACAGGCTGAAAACAAATACGTCGTTCTCAAAGGCTGACTTTTATCTCTGTATTTATGTGTCGGGGTTCTGTTATTCACTCAGTTTCTCTTTTGTGTTTGCAGGATATTGAAGCTACTATGAACTCTGCTCTGAACGAGCTGCGGGAGCTGGAAAGACAAAGCAATGTAAAGCACACACCAGATGTTGTCCTCGACACCCTGGAGCCTTTGAAAACGTCTCCAGTGGTGGCCCCCACCTCGGAACCTTCCAGCCCTCTGCACACACAGATCCTCAAGGACACTGAACCAGCTTTCCAGCGCAGCGCTAGCACAGCCGGCGACATACCGTGCACCTTTAGGCCAGTGAAGTCGGTCAAAATGGCCACCCAGGTGAAACCTCCGGCGACTCGGCCGAAGCCGACAGTTTTCCCCAAAACAAACACCACGAGCCCTGGCGTTGCCTCCTCTGCATCTCAGCAGCCTACTGACAAGTCCTGTACTGTCTGATAAACTTGATGCTGCTCTGTGGATACAACTGTATTGTTTCAGATGAAGAGAACTCTGTTAAAGACATTAAAATTCCTATTTAACTAGTTTTTGAACTTATGCTGAAGGTTAGTTGTGAACTGCTACTTACTGCTGGGAGCGCTTCCTGGGAGTGAACTGAGTGGTAACAACCTCATCCCATGTCCCCGCGTCAGTGATGTTTGTAAGGCGAAACAGTTCACGCTATGCTTAGGAAATCCAATATTGGGTCACTGTGAAGCTGAGGAGGAAAACACATAAAAAGCGATGAATTGGATCTTGGTTTCTAGTTGATGCCTTGTTCAAGTGTTTGGCCGCTGAAAGAAATACTCAGCGGCATCATGTTTTTGAATACTGGTGTAGTGACTTATATATTCTGTGTTTCATTTATCACAGGGAAACAATAGGATAGATTTTAGTCTATTGCATGTTTTGGTGCCACTGGTTACGTGGAGCTTGGACATGCCTGTTTCTTGTGCATTATTATTACTACGTCGCCCGCTGGTGCCACGGTGGTTAAGGGTCTGTCTCAACTTCCATCACATCCTCTGGTTTTGTTTGTTTGCTGCCCCATTCCTCCCCCCAGGGCCAAAGCTCTTGGCCATCCAACCTCATGCTTTAGTCGACACTTGTCATGGAAAATAGTTTACTCTGGAACACTCTTAGATTTTGTGGAGTTATACGTAATATGTGTCTGTGCAAATATAAACAAACATGTTCCTGAGGTTTAGGAGCATAGGAAAGAGCCCAGTTGTTGCTTATGGACAATCTAGCTGTTTTTCCCCTTTGCTCTCCCATATTTAAAAACAGCTTTATTGTTTTTCAGTGTAATTTTCAGCCCATAGGCTATGATGTGGTGTGTGGTCTCGGGAGACTGAATGTAAAAACAAGCTAACTTTTGAAAACTTAAGTGTACTCTGATGGGAGTTCATTTACTAACGCACACATTCTTGTTTTGATCATATATCAAGATGGATCCTTACCAAAATCCCAGTTACAAGCACTGTAAAAACTTCGATCAGAAGTTCTCAAGCTTTGTATCTTCTCCCTTTTTCTGGTTGCAAATGCTTTGGTCAGTGGCTGTGACCGCTGTGAACTGCTTTAAGGATCTCCGCTCTTATAGAGCGGTGTAGGAAACGCTGCTGGGGACGGTGATGTGACAGCATGCAGCTTCTGGAGTGGCTTCCCTACGTGTTCGTTGGTAGACTGGCATGCCTCCGTAGGACTCCGCAGACATGTGAATGAATTCTAAGTATTTGTATTTATATGGTAGGCAGCAAATGCTTCAGCCGCTAGCAGGCTGCATGAACTCTTTTTGTACTCTACTGAGAATTTTCCACAATGCTAACGTTTATTTAATTTAAAAAAAAAAAAAAGAAAAAAGAAAAAAAGAAAAAAAAAGGCATGTGCCACTTACAACGGTAAAGAAGATCCCGCAGTCCTGCAAGAGAGGAGACTCTGGCTGACCTTCAGTTCACCTGGTTCCCAAACTTTTCTGGGATTTAAAAAAAGCTGCACATCTGAAGTTTTCATCAAATTCAGGCAAGGACAAGAAAAGAAAAGTCATTTTTCTCTCCCATTTAGCTGAGTTTCTTTTAAATTTGTGGGTTTCTCACACTTAGCTTCCCTGTGACTGCAATGTCGTTTTAATTGGCGCTTAGTAATTAAAAAAGAAGAAACAAAACTTACATTTCTGAGAACAGTTTCTGAGATGTACTTTTCTGATTCATTTAGGATGTTACTCGAAGAAATGAACAGGGTTTTACGGTGTCCCTGGCCATCCACACATCCCCCCCATCTCTACAGAAGTAATATATCCATGCTGATGATGGTTTTTAAAAACACCAACTTTCTCTGTGTCCTAAATCGAGAACATACAAAACTGGGGAACATGGGAAAGATTTTGGTGAGAACGCTCTTTATTATTCACTTCTCCTTAGCTGATCTGTAGCAGCAGTTCCCCTTGGGAAGCACCGCGGTACGTGTGTGACTGTCACTGGACCTTACCCTGTTCCTCACGCAGGGGGAGATCCCCAACAGTGCAACCAGCGACCTTTGCTCTCAGGTTCTGATGGACTTCTACCACCAAGGAATCACTTGTTCTTTTGGGGAAAAATAGAATTAAACTTGTAATTTTTTGCTCAGGCAGAACTTTCTGGCATTTACTTTTAAGTAGGGAGTTTTTTGGTTTTGTTTTCTTTTTGGTCGCAAACGACCAAAGTTTATCTGTGTCAGGAGCAGGATCTCTGTAAATTTACTTCGACTCATTTGTAATGCCTTATTTTCTTTATATTTTTATGCCTAGCATTCATGTTTCTAAGAATAAGTGTCCAGCCACGCACAGCACATTTGGAGGAGATGCTGTTTTCTATCTTCGAGGTCTGAAGTATGAATGGAAATTAAGAGATAAAAAAAAAAAAAAAAGACTTCAGGTTACTGTAACAGCAACTGTCTGTATATAAATTACTGTGCTTATCTCTAGCATCCACAGCTCTGGGACAATCCTACTGTCAAGGGGAATATGCTTAGCAGGATAACCTGTATATCGAGCAACTCAACTGGAATTTTGGTGTGCACTGTGATTGACACTTACACTTACAGCAAGCAATATGGCAGGCTGAAGATCATCCTTCCTCTTCCACGTGCTCTGGGTCTGGCCAGCCAGCGGAAAATTCACACGCACACACACGCACACACACACACGGGAGAGTAAAAAAAAAAAAAGCGGGGGGAAAAAACCCACAAAGGAAACTTTTAGCGTGTGTGCTTCACTCTGTGAACACACAAGGCTGAGAGAACATTTGCCACAAGTGTTTTATGACCAGTCGCTGCAGGAGAGGTGGGAAACAAACTGGAAATGCCGTCACCGCTCCCTGCAAAACCAGCGGGCATCTTGTAGGAGAGACCAATGTAGAGCGGACAAGGACGACACAGTGGTTTGCTTGGGGAGGTATCAATGTTACTTCATATCTTCATATTCAGAAGAAATATTAGCTCTTCCATGGAAATTCTCTTTCATGACTTTTATGTAATGTTTGTGTCAAATATAAAGACAAGAAGTGTTTGATAACTGGAATAACGTATGTCTGTTTGATAGTGCTTTGTATGAACAAAGGGTTCTTGTTCATCGGATGTTGGATTGAAATAATCCAAACCAAAACTTTTAAAATAAAATTACGATTTTAGGTGATCAATCTTAATAGTTTCTGAAGCTCTAACCTTTTATGTTTTATTTCCCTAGTTGGGAATCGAGCAGTGTGCTTTAACGATTGCAAAATTCCTGCCTCTCCGAGGTAATCCAAAGGCTCGCAGTTTATAAATTGTAAATTTGTTCTTCATGTCAAAGCAGTGGGACATGAGCAAACTCTCTCACTCTATCTGTACTGGATATTTTGTTTCAATGAAAATGATTAAATAATTAGAGTGCACTGTGACAGCAGAAAAAAAAATAATTGTTGTATATGTATGTATTTTGATACCTGTTCAAAAAGAGTCTTTGGGTTTCCTGTGATGAATACCTCATATGTTGGGTTTGGGGAGTTTTTGTTGATTTTTTTTTTTTTAATTTTTTTTCTTTTAAGGCAAGATTGTTCTTGCACAAAAGTAGGTTAAGATAACCGAGTTCTCATAAATTTATTTACCGAATCAAAACACTTCAGAGTTTGGCAAGAAATTCCATCTGTTACAGTCCCCCACCTTGCACTTGGTGCAGAGCAAGCAGTCTCCTGGCTGCTCGCCTGCGCGCTTCGAAGAGCTCTAGCAATATTAAGACAAAAGCGGTCATTGCAGATGGAGTTTGCTGCCTTATTTCTCTTCTTCTGTGTGTCAAAACCTCGAATTCAGTTGAACTCAGTTGAACGTTGTATAGGTGTGAGGCTTTGTTAAGCATTTGAGAGATGTTCTTCAATAGAAATAAGTGTCTCTAGTTAGCACTTCAGATCCTTTACAGACGTGTACCTGATAGACTGGAATGCTCTGTCGCCTGATGAAATACGTATTGTAGGAATACATAAAGGAGATTATGCTCTCAGCAGGGCATAGTTTGCTAGTAAGGCAATAGTAATGATGGAAAAACACCCATCGAGACGATTTGTCTGATCAGCTTGGTAAGATGCTGAGCTGCCCGGTCCCTATCCAGCACATCAGGCTTCAGCGTGAGCGCGGGAGCAGCCTCTGCCCATTACCCCTCTGAGTTCAGGTGTGGGGTGCTGGGCCAGTGGGCCAGGCTGGGGGTGCCTGCGCCGGGCAGGATCGAGCCCTGACTGTACAGGGATGTGCTGTGAAGTATAAATACATTTACTCAATGGTTTATGAACTGCAAGCTAGGAAAACTGCTTTAAATTTAGAAAAAAAAAAACCAACCTAAAAGGAAAACAGAAGCATTTGGCCACTCCCATCACTAATGAGCCTGTCCAGAACAGAAATTGAGTTTAACAATCTGGGGATTATTTATTTTGAGATTTTTAGTTTTCACACAAATAATTAGCCTTTTTGTGGGCTAATCTGGCCTTGGCTAACATCCCACAAATGCAGTTGTAGAGATAAAGCTGTTTCTTTAGCGGACCGGTAGCACTGGAGGCTGTGCGGAAGGGAGCGATGCTGTCTCTCCTGGGTGGATCTCTGTGGGATGCTTCCAGCCTCGGGGTCTGGGAAAACGTTGAGCTCTGGACTGAACCTTGGGGTTTGAGCTTACATATCACTTTCAAAGATAATTCTCTGGATCAGCTTTCTGCTTGTCTCTGTGTGAGCGTGTGTGTGTGTGTGTGACAACCTGGTACTTGAAGAAAATAAAAAAAAATAAATAAAATACTTGACCCACTGCCTTGTGCCCACTGAGGCTCTGAGGGGGCCGGGATGGTCTGGTGGCTCAGGGGTGGTTGTAATCACTCTGCCTCCACCGACCGCCCTGCCAGAAGGCAGATGAATTATTTTCCAGGCTTGGTTCTAGGAGGCTATTTCGGTGCATCTAGAGATGCCAAGACAGCGATGCAAGTCCTGGAAAATGTAAGGTGGTGTTTTTTGGGTTTGGGTTTTTTTTTCCCCTGTTACATTTTGTGCTTCCTATAACATAGTTTGAGACAAGGGAGTGTTGTGTTTTCAATGATGGGCCAAAAAGAGGTGAAGGCGGAGAGGGAGGGCAGCTCCCTACTGTACTAATACTTGATCTACCAAGCTTCATACAGGGTAAATATTTAGCAGTTTGCAATGGAAATAATAGATGGACCCTTTCTTTTAAAGGCACTTCGTAACCTTACTTCTGAAGTGGACTTCACCAGCCTTTCTCTCCAGGCAGAGTCCTGTCATTTGAGTAAGCCAAGTCCAAAGGAATTGGACTCGTGAGTGTGCCAAACTGCTGGAGCAATACTTGTGAGCAGCAGGTTCTTCAAAAGACCAGCTCTATGTAGCCAAAATAGGGCAATTACCGAAAACCATCTCTGACGCGTTTTAAAGGATCGCAGTGATGTCATGGTTCTGCTGTAATGTAGGAAAGTTCGGTCGCAAAGTCTGGAAATCTTTGTTTTCTCTGTCGGGCTGAAGCCTCGGTCCTGCAGTCGTGGGCTCGGGCTCGTTTGGTGCGTTGGGGTTCGGGGGTTTATTAACAGCAGTTGTTTGATGGTGGGATGGAATGTTCTTGCTAAAACGGTTTCCATTGTTTCATGTCTTCTACACCAATATATATATGGTGTATATATTAAACTGTGTAAAATTGTACTTTGTATATATAACTCTGTACAATATGGAGGTACATCCTTTTTTCCCTTTTGGTACAGTATTGTACAGTATTAGGAGTATATGTGTTGGAAATGTTAAATCCATACTGAGGCAACAAAATGTATCCATTGTCATTAGCAATAGTTTTGGAGAAATAAATGTTTTGGGTATGGTGGAAAGACTGACCTATGGACACTGGTACGTGATGTACGGAGCGAGCGCGTGTGCCGGGGTTTGACCAAGGGAGAGGATGGGCATCGCCGGCGGGTGCCTTCCTCGGCAGGCAGCTCCGGCTGCAGGGAATTCGGGGGGATTTTTCTTTCAATAGCAGCCGGCACCGGTAAGTAGGTGAGGAAGAACCTGCAGGATGCAGAATTACATGGTGTCAGTGGGCACTGGGATGCTCGGTGGTGGGGAAGGAGCGTTGCCCGTGGCACGGCGATAGCGGGGTCGGAGGAGCCGGTGACGGGGCTGTGGTGCTTTGGGCACCAGCCGCGGGCAGAGCCCACGTGCCCTGGGCTTGCACACACCTACCGGTGATAACAAGATTCAGTAGAGCATAAACTTCCCTTGCAATGACCTGATTTAAAAATGCTTAATCTTTAGTATTTTCCTGGAGAGGATGGGCCTCCGACTGTCTCTGGAAAAGAGGATTTAAGACTGAGATTATGGATCAGATCGTTATTGTTACTGGCCTTCCCCAGTCTCAGGTTTGCAGCGTGCCTTTTCCAGAGCGCAGTGGGGAAGCAGCATCAGGGTTTTGTAATTTTGGATTCTCTTTGTTTAGGTTTCAAGGAATTATTTATTTACAGTGACGTTTGATGTTTAACCGAGCCCTTTGGTGCCATGCTGGGAGTCAGCTGGGGACAGGGGACTCCACTGTCCCCGGGGTGGGCTCCTGTGGGGATGGAGCATCCTGCGCTCCCTGGGGACCAGGGCGAGGAGGGGGCTTGGGCAGCCGCTCTCCCTGCGTGGGTTACATCCCACATTCTCCTCTGAACACAGCTGCTGTAGGCATTCAATGACTGGAAAACAAGGGTGCTTTTCCTCCATAATTCAGTAGCTGAAATCACAGCGGCCAGAAGGGCGATGCATTAACGCGGGCAGGGCACCTGCCGTGGGCGAGGCAGCGATGCGCTGCTGTAGCCGCTTGGCGTGTCTTCAGTTGCTGCTGTGGAACCTTGTTTTGCTGGAAAAAAATTTCCCAGTTTTCTGCAGAGTCCAGGTCTACTTTGCAGCTAATGTGCCTCTAATGCACAATTGGGGTTTTTAATCCGGGGGCTGCAGTTTGGGGCTGTCACGGTGCCTTTGCCGCCTGCCTGTGCCACCCCCGGTCCTGCTGTGGGGTGGCTGGGGGGGGGTTACAAACCCCCGCTGCGTGGGGTGGGGGGCTCCTGCCCCGCATCCGCGTTCGACTGATGCTGCAGTGGAGACCCCAGCCCAGGGCTGGCACAGCCAAGCGCCCACCTTGGGTAGCCCTTGGGTGGCCCAAGGGTGGCTCTCGGGTGGCCCGAGCGCTGCCCGCAGGGGCTCTGCCTGTGCCAGGATGGTCCCAACGAGTCGGTGGCCACCTTGGCAAGTGGCAGCCAGGGGCATCCTGCCTCCCCCCTGCCTGAGTGAACACTCTGCTAGCCTCCGTTGGTTTCTGGGGGACACAGGGCCCCCCGGCTGGGTGGTGGGTGGGCCATCGGTTGGGTAACGGGTGACCCCAATGATTCCTGATTTGCCACCGGGCAGCGCGGGTGCTGCTGTCATTAATCCGTTAAACCCTTCGGATCGCAGCGGTTCCTCCAACCTGCAGCTCGACCCGCCCCCCCCAACCTGCTGTAAGTTTGGGTTTAACAGCCAAAGCAGTGGGAGGGGGTGGGGGGCGGGGGGGGGGTGGGGGAGTGGGGGTGTCCGTGGGATCGGGTTGTGCAGAGCTGGGACCCGCGGTGGGGCCGCACCTGCACCCGGCTTTGCTCTGCTGGGATGGGCTCGGCTGCAGGCCAGGGTGAAGCCGGGTGTGTGGCCTTGCACCCAGCCATGCACCCAGCCATGGACGCAGCTGTGCACCCAGCCATGCACCCAGCCATGCACGCAGCCTTGCACCCAGCCGTGCACCTAGGTGTGCACGCAGCCTTGCACGCAGCCTTGCACCCAGCCTTGCACCCAGCCATGCACCCAGCCTTGCACCCAGCTGTGCACCCAGCCCTGCATGCAGCCAGGTATGCAGCCTTGGACCCAGCCCTGCATGCAGCTAGGTATGCTACCTTTCACCCAGCCTTGCATGCAGCCGGGTGTGCAGCCTTGCATGCAACTGGCCGAGTGTGCAGCCTTGCACCCAGCCCTGCACCCAGCCGGGTGTGCAGCCTTGCACGCAGCCTTGCATGCAGCCGGGTGTGCCGCCGGTGTGCAAGCCAGCGTGCAGCAGATGTGCAGCCCCCAGCCACGGGTGCCCCCCACGCTGGCTGCCCCCGGGCCCCTCCCCACGCAGCAGCCTCCCGGGGCCGTGTCCCCCGCTCGGCGTGTGCCCAGCCCCAGGGGCGGCCCAGGGACAGCGTGGGGCTGTGCCCCACTTTTCTGTCCCAAGCCCCCCAAGGACAAGGTGTCTGCTGCAGGCGCTGCTGCTTGCCCTGCATTTTTTAGGTTTTGCTGCCACCAGCTGGAACAATTATTTTTATCACAAATTTGCTTTCAAGACCATGTTTTGGTCCTCCCAGCCCTTGGGAGCATCACGCAGGATTTATCCCCCGAGGGCGCATCATGGCCCCGGGATCCCGCTGCGCCTTTGGTGCCAAGTGGGATTTCCCGGTCCCTGGCTGTGGATGCGAAGAGGCTGAGCAGGTCAGATGGGATTTGGGCACCAGCCTGGAGATGAGGAGGGTAAAATCTGCTGGTGGGGCAACCAGGGCAAGGAAATAAGCTATAAAATCAAAAGGGGCAGCAAAAGAAAAGATAAGGGGGTCTGAAAGGAGCCAGTCACAACCTGGCGGGTGAGTTCCTGGGATTGGACTGGGATCTCCCACCGAGGCTGGACCTGACTGTGCAACTGGCCAGGAGAGCTGCTGGGGTAACTGGGATGTCCTGGAGCCCCTGGGCGCTGAGGGCTGGCACCGTCCCGGCATCAGGGATGTTGGTTTCCTTTTCGGGGCACACCTGTGGATAACTGTGTGAAAAGACTTGCAGCACAACCTGGAAATAATCTTTTTTTTGGGTGTGTTATATGATATTTTAATGATTTCCTTCCTGTCTGTCTTCACCCCTCACCGGCCCAAGTCTGCTGACCCCTCAGTGAAAGCTGAAGCAACATGTATGGGTCAGAAGTCTCAGAAAACGCCTGAGCCTGGCTTTTCTGCCTTTAAAAATCTTTGTTTCAGTTTCTTTTTGCAGCAGAGTGCCAAACGGCAGGACGGGCCCCTTCCGCGCTGCCGGGGTCCCGTGCAGGAGCTGGATTTGTGGGGCCACGTGGGGCACGAGGCACCATCGCACCCGCAGCGGCTCTTTGCCTTTGGGCAGCTCTGGAAGAAACTCAGCTGGAATTTCCCTCCGGAGGTTTCACTTGCCCCTCTTCCTTGTGTTAACTGCTCTGATCTACCATTTCCGTAGCGGCCTGAGATGAGAAATGAGCTGCGCTTTTTTCCTGCGTGGGGAAAGGCTTCTCGAGCATCTCCAGCTCAAATCTTTTTGGGGAGTGAGGGACACCGCACAGCAGCCCAGCCAGCACGTACCCACGCCGCCTCTGCAGCCCGTGCCCATGGCCGATGCTGGGTGGGCAGACTGATGGTCCCATCAGTCCCATCAGCTCCTGGTTTGGAGCGGGGGGGGACAAGCACAGGCTGAAGGATGCGGTTACAGCATGCACAGAAAGCGCGGCTGGAAGTGACTTGAAGAAGTCACCCCGTCCCTTTCTCTTCCTGTTCGCCGAGCTGCAGCAAAATGACTTTAATCAAAGCGATTTGAAGTTTCACTTGGTTATACTCGCGTCACTCCGCTCCTGCAGCTGCAGACTGTCGTGAACTCTGCTGCCTGGCGCCAGCCCAAGACGCCCTTTCGATAAGCCGGGGGCAAGGGCCAGCCCGTGCCTCAGTTTGTCAGCCCAACAGCTCTCTGGTGGGTTTCTCAAGCCGACTCGCACGTGGCTGGGAAATGAAGCTCAGGAGTAATTAGCAAACTAGTTATGTGCAGAGTTTGTGTGCAGACTGGTGAAGTGGTGTATCGGTTTTTGGATGCACCACACGCTGATGTACTCACATACCTTTGCAGGCTTCATTTTGTGAGGACATGGCCTTCGGATGCGCGTCCGCGCCAGCCAGAAATAATTCCTGCTAGTGAGACCCTGGCAGCTGGTGCTGGCATGGGTGAGGCGTGGGTGTCCCTGAGCTAGGAAGCGAGCAGGAAGCGTGAACAGTCCCGCTCTGCCCTGTGCAGGCAGTGGGGGTGTGCCCTGAGCACCCTGCATCCCACATCCCACCCAGTTCTGAATCCTGCATCCCACTCTGCATCCCACCTGGCTCTGCACCCTGCATCCCACCCTGCATCCCACCCGGCTCTGCATCCTGCCTCCCACCCTGCACCCTGCTCTGCATCTCACATCCTGCCCTGCACACTGCTCGGCATCCTACATCCCACATCCTGCATCCCACCCTGCCCTGCATCCCGCATCCTGCATCCCACCCTGCCCTGCATCCTGCATCCTACATCTCACCCTGTCCTGCATTCCACATCCTGCCCTGCATCCCACATCTCCCCCTGCATCTCGCCCTGCATCCCAGCTGCCGGCCCGTGCCATGAACCCCTGCCTGCTCTCCCTGCTGCTTCCCACCCTGGCAGGGCCAGGTGCCGAGGGTTTGGTGGTCCTGGTCCCCCTGTGGGGACATCCCATGGAGGTGCTGCTGCATCTCCGAGTTGGGTTCCCGGTGGGGCTGTGCTGTGGCCCTGCCGTGAGCATCATGGGGTGCTGCCTGCTGACAGTGTGGGATGGACAGCGCCCGTGTTCACATGGGGCACAGCGATGCTCAGCCCCAGCGCAGCCACCTTCGCCTTTTCTTGCTAAGTCCTTGATCTACCGGATCGCTGTGAATCGCTGCGTGACTCCCGGTGAGAGCGATGCTGGAGGTGCGGCTCAGGAGCAGCTGCGGCTGGAGCAGAGGAATACCCTGAAATCTCCCCTCTGTGCATCTCTGAGACCCTCTGGAAGCGTTTGCCAGCGCTGGGTCTGGCTGCATCAGTTGCTTCGCGTGCATGGGGGATGGGTTTGCGGTTGGGGGAAGGCTCAGGGCTGTTTGCTCTGTTGCACCTGCTTCCTCCTTCCTTGCCTACACCTTATTTTGAGCAGTTTGACCTGCTCACGGGCTGCCCCCGGGGATGGGGAGCTGCGCTCCCGCAGGAGCCATCCCTGCAGCTGGACGCGGGAAGCCTCTGGATCTCCTGCACGGCAGCTGGCACAGCTCCTGGGCACCCGTCTGGAGTAGCCGGTGGCTCTGTAAAGCAGGACGGTGGCAGCAGCTCCTGGCAGACGCATCCTGACGTGCGATGCTGTGTCCTCTGCCCGGGCAGCCAGGGCTGAGCACCAGCCCTGGGCACCACAGGCGCCCAGCCCGGCTAAGGAAGGCTGCACACAGATCCTGATCTGATCCTGCTTCCCATCTCCCTGCCCCAGGCAGGGTGCGTGGTGGCCGGTGCTCAGCACCAGCTGCTGTTACCAGAGTCCATCCCAGCCCTGGCCACAGAGCCAGCGGAGCAGCTGCGGAGCCCAGCATGCCTGGGGATGACTGCAACTGGGAATTTTTTTTCTCGAGCAGGAAGCTGAAGCATTTCCTCCTCCAGCCGCAGCTGATGCTTGCAGAGCGGGTTTTGCAATCCCATAGGTTTCTGTTCTGGGGCGGGGAGGTGCCTTACGCCACCTTGCAGCTCGGCATTTGTTTGCTCGTATATTTTTTTGCATCTGTCAGTGTTTTGCTGCCAGCCCCGACAGGTCCCAGCGACAGGGTGGTTTGTGGCAGCGCCAACAGCTCCAGCCCATGCGCAGCCCTTCGCCTGGTGCTGCCCGCTCGGCGCTGGCGAGGTAGGAACCTGGCAGCTGCCTGCCAAGGCGTTGTGCCCCCGGCCGGCTTTTATCTGCTTTTATCCCCCGTGCATTGCCCGGCGAGGACGGACAAACGCTGGGGTTTGGTGGCGGGGCTGGCAGAGGCCAGCGGCCCCCGGGGTGACCCGTGTGCTCCCCCCGCAGCGGTGCTGCTGGAGATGCAGAGCACACCCAACTACCTCTGGAGCACCGAGGACCTCCTGGGCCAGGGAGCCACGGCCTGCGTCTACAAAGCCCGTAACAAGGTGAGCGGGGCGGCGGGGGGGGACAGCCACCCCAACGCCACGGTGCCCCCGTGCCCCCCGTCCCTCCTGCCCCACGGCACGGGGCTGCCCGCGCTGCCCTCTGCTCGCCCTCCCGGCAGCTCCCCGGCCGTTGGCAGCGTTGGGGGCTGCTTTGGGTTTTAGGTGCATTTTTTCTTTGGCTCCTTCCCCGCCGCAGGCACCGGCTCAGGTCTGCAAGTCAAGGGCAGCTTTTGGGGTGCTGGCAGCCAGGTCCTGTGCACGGGCTGCCAGCACCCCGGTGCGTGGCAGGGGGAAGGAGCTGTTTGCAGGGGAATGCCCAGAGGTTTTGAAAACCCCGTCCTTGGCGATTTGCATATTTCATGCAAACACTTGCCAGTGTTGGAATAGAGCCTCTCTGCCTTGCCGGCCTTTGAAGTTTATTGAGCAAAGCGGTCGGTGCAGGGCGCGGGGCAGGAGAGGCGGCTTCGGGGATGGTTTGAAAACAGCCCCATCCCGCAGGGAGCAGGCGGGGAGCTGCCAGCCGCAGCTCCAGCCATCAACTTTTTATGAAGCTGAATAAACACACTGACACGTAGCACGTGGGCTTCAGGGGCAGGAGGCAAAGGGAGGTGAATAACAGCGGTTTGCTTTGGCAGCGGAGGCTGTGGGACGCCTGTTCAGAGAGCACGTTATAGTGTCAGCGTAGTTTCATCCCGAGCGGGATCTGGGAGCGGTGACGGAGCTGCTTAGGACATGGATGGTGTCACCTCCCATTTCCTTTTTCTCTTTTTCCTCTTTTTCCCAGAAATCAGGAGAGCTGGTTGCTGTGAAGGTTTTTAATAATGCTAGCTACCTCCGGCCCCAGGAGGTCCAGATGAGAGAGTTTGAGATGTTGAGGAAGCTGAACCATAAAAACATCGTCAAATTATTTGCCGTGGAGGAGACGGTAAGGGGAGCTGAGCTCGGAAACCCACGGTGCGGGCTGGGCTGGCGAGGTGGAGCTGGTCTGAGGAGCAGCGGTCCCAGACTGCCTTCTCCTCCCACCACCCTCTGGCTCCACACCACCAGCCTTTCAGCACTGGGAGCACTGGTGGCACTGGGTCACTGGGCTGGAGCTCAGGCATGACCGGCTGTTGTCCCCCAGCCAGGGGCGTGGCACAGCGGGGACATTCTCCTACACTGGTTTGTCTGAGCAGGAGAAACCCAGGGACCCACCAGCCGAGGGAGGGGACCTGGTTGTGCCCGGGGGGGGCAGGGGGGACCCAGGCCACTGGCTGGGACACGGGGCCGGCCGAGCCCTGACGGCTGCTCCCCGCCGCAGGGCAGCACCAAGCAGAAGGTGCTGGTGATGGAGTACTGCTCGAGCGGCAGCTTGCTGAACGTGCTGGAGGACCCAGCGAACGCCTTTGGCTTGGCTGAGTCCGAGTTCCTCATCGTGCTGCAGTGCGTGGGTGAGTGCGGGGGTCCCTGTGCCCCCAGTCCGTGACGGGGAGCTGCCCCCACCACCAGCACAGCCCTGGGCCGAGGCGCTGCGGGCTGGGGACCTCGCGGTGCTGGTGGGACCCTGCGGGCAGCAGCCCTGGGCTGTGGGTGAGGGGGCTGAGCGGTCACAGATCGCGCCTCTGAAGGGGTGGGTTTGCGAGCTGGGTTTTGGGGGAAGCCTGAGGGTTTCTCCTGGCAGACCTGCTCTGGGAAGCAGCTGCAGGAACAGGCTGTGCCCCGTGATGGAGGAGCATGAGGGCAGTGCCCTACGGTGTGCTCGCTCACCCTCTCCATTCCCCCAGTCACGCTGGTCAAGTTAACCAGCACTGCCGGTTAAGTGCCGCCAGCCCCGGGGCTCATCCCCTCTCTGGCCCTTCTTACGTTCCCACATGTAAGCAAAACCCTCTGGAGGTTTTTGCACTCCAGCCCCGCGCACGAACGCTGCCTTCCCGCCTTGTGCCCAGTGGCAGGGATGAACCACCTCCGTGAGAACGGCGTTGTCCACAGAGACATCAAACCCGGCAACATCATGCGGCTGATGGGGGAAGATGGGCAGAGCATCTATAAGCTGACGGATTTTGGGGCCGCCCGAGAGCTGGATGATGATGAAAAGTTTGTGTCTGTCTACGGGACGGAGGAATATCTCGTGAGTAACAGCGGGTCACCAGCCTGGTGGCCCCTGGGAGCCCTGGGCGAAGCTGGTCCCCATCCCTCCATCCAACAGCGGGGCACCTTGTAGGGAGGACTTGGAGAGCGCAATCTCAAAGGGGCCACATTTTCCGAAGAGAGAGGGCTCAGCATTTTTGTTGTAGAGTTACTGGTGACAGTTTATTTGGAGGATCCAGCAGCAGAAGAGGCCACAGCGAGCAGCCAGTGTTCAATCCCAACGCCCAAGGCTTGATGCCAGCTGCAAGCCCGCTGGCCGCGCTGGCAGTGCTCTCTGCTTCACCCCTGCAGCACCCGGACATGTACGAGCGAGCGGTCCTGCGCAAGCCGCAGCAGAAGGCGTACGGTGTCACCGTCGACCTCTGGAGCATCGGCGTCACCTTCTACCACGCCGCCACCGGCAGCCTCCCCTTCGTCCCCTTCGGGGGACCTCGCAGGAACAAGGAGATCATGTAGGTACCGTGTCTGCTGGGGAGGGCTGGTGCTGCTGCGCAGGGAGGTGGGACAGTGGCTGGTGGCCCTGGGGGCTGCAGGGCAGCCTGGCTGGGGCTTGGTGCGTGCCAGCAGCACCGTGTGACTGTGTGCTGTAGTTTGCTGCTCATTTAATCCCACGTAGCCTAAAAAGCCCCGAAATGTAGCCCGTGGGGAGTGCGCCTGTGCAGTGTGGTCACGGGTCCGTGTGTGCCATTTACCACGTTTGCCCTCAAAAGGCATTCTCGTGACTTTGTGGCTAAACAGCTGAAAGAGGAGGCAGGGTTAGTGTTTGCTGGGAAGTTTTTGACTGTTTCTTGAAGGATTTTCCCGCTGTGCATTTTTTTTTCTTTCTGTGAATCATGCCTTTCCCAGCCCATCCATGCTCCGCCCTTTCCCTCTTTGCTGAACCCGAGGGATGTAGTGCCCAGATGTCGCTTGGCCCGGTTCAGCTGCAAGCAACATCCTTTCAATAGGTACAAAATTACCACCGAGAAGCCTCCCGGGGCCGTCGCTGGGGTCCAGAGGCAGGAGAACGGGAGCATCGAGTGGAGCTACGAGCTGCCCGTCACCTGCCGGCTCTCCGCGTGAGTGTCCCCGGCCGGGCTGGGCTGCGGGTCTCGTGTCCTGGCACCGCGGCTGGAGAGGGCATCCCGCCTCGGACCGCGCGGGAAGTTTTAACGAGGCAGACGAGCTTTCCGTCTGCACGTGTCACAGTTCCCACACCAGGTCTTTGCTTTACAGCTGGGAAATGGGGGTACGAGAGAGGGCAGCGGCTCCGTCGGTGCGGGCGCTCAGCCGCAGGAGGGGGGCTGCCCCGCCGTCACCGCGTTTGTGGCTCAGGGTTATACCGCTCTGTGCAAACATTTCTGCTGCTGCAGGGGGCTGAAGGACCAGCTGATACCCATTTTGGCCAACATCCTGGAGGTGGATCAGGAGAAATGCTGGGGATTCGACCAGTTTTTTGCAGAAACCAACGACATTTTGCACAGGATCGTGGTCGACGTCTTCTCCCTGCAGCAAGCTTCCTCACATCGCATCTACATCCACTCCTACAACACGTAAGGATGCCGAAGTCGTGTTAAAAGTGGATTTGGGAATCGGGCTCAGGACCCTCAGCCCCTCGTTTCAGTAGGTGAATGCGGGGGGAGCGCCCGCTACCTTTGCACCACAGTTAAGCCGGGTTAAAACCAACGAGGCTCTAACCAGCCTTTGCCGGGGCGTGCGCTTACCAGGAGCTGTTGGCTGCTGGCACAGCACATGGAGAACCCCAGGGATGTTGTCCGAGAGGCTCCGCTGACCTTGTGGGGTGTTTTGCTCTGAGAAGAAGGTGGCAGGCTGTTAAAGCGATGGCAATCTGAGCGCTCGCCTCATTGCTTATTCCCCATCCTCTCGTTTCTTTCTCATTTCAGTACCACCAAGTTTTTAGATGCTGTCTTCAAACAAACAAACATAGTCCCTCACCATCAAGAATATTTTTTTGAAGGTCATCTGTACGAGTTAGATCCTAATCTACAAGCTCATAATTTCTGCAAAACCACAGAGCACAACCCTCTGACCTTGCTGAGCACCGCTGAGCAGCCAGAAGACGTGGTAGGCGTCAGATACAGAGACCGTGAGTACTGTTGGCTTGGAGGTGCATCACAGCATGCAGGGTGGGTGTCGTAAGAGAGATTTGCTTAAATTATTATCCTAATAGACGCCAATGCACAGCAGGAGGTGGAAGGTTATGGTGCCGGGGTAGGATTTGGAGGTTTCAGGGTCAGTTTTCCTCTGCTGTGTGAGGTTCCTCCGTGGCTGCCGGCCATGCCGGGTGATTCACGCCTTTGTCCGTGTTTCTAAAATATCTTGGAGGGCTGCGCTAAGCCTCCCGCATCGCAGCTGCTCCTGTGCCTGAAATCCTGAGCAGCTGCAGGGTTTGCTTCGGCGGGTGTGCAACGTCCCTGTGGGGCTGCAGCCGCGGCGCAGGGGCTCCCCAAAGCACCCTGACCGCCGTCTGTCTTTCCAGCGGCGCTCGAGTTTCCAAAGTTCGTCCCCAAGGTGGATGTGGTGGCCGACTGCAGTGCAGCCAAGGTAGGCGGGGGTGTCGGTGTGGCCCAGGGCAGCCCCGGCCGCGGGGGCACAGCCGCCAGCAGCCCCCTTTGCTTTGCAGAGCGCGGTGGGTGCTGCGCACCAGACGCTGTGGATCGCCCGGGCCCTGCGGCGCTGCCGGGAGCTGCTGGCCAGAGGTCTCCACTGGGTGATGTGAGTGTGGGCGGCGCGGGGGGCACCCGTCCCTTCCCAGCGCCGAGGGGGCTCTGTGTTAAGAGTTAAACCGCTCAGGGTTTTCCAGCCTCTTCCAGAGGGTGCAGGACCACTGGGTCTGGTGGGACGTGGTCATGGGGTACCGGCAGGGAGCACAGTGGCCAGTGTGTCCCCTGTGCAAGGGACAGATGTGCCAGGCTGCAGGGGGCTGGACCTACAGCAAAATACCACTCAGTGCCGAGAGGATGCTCCTGTCCCCCTTTGTTACTTTTGGGTCACTTTTGTCAGTTTAGGAGATGCTGAGGAAAACAGCGTTATTGTCATTACTACTATTATTATTATTTTCATTGTGCATTTTCACTGTCCTACCCATTTCCTTTGGGGCAGGAGCTTCTTGTGCACTGGCAGGATGGTGCTGAGTGGGTGAGAGCCCCCTGCCCGTGAGCTGCACCCACTTTTACATGCACCCAGCCCCCCATTTTCTGATGAGCAGCCAGAGAGGAGCCACTGGCTCCGTCCTAACCCCCTGCCACGGCGGCTGGCCCTGGGATGGAGCTCAGGCTGCCGGGAAGCACGTGTCGGATGGACTGTTTTCTCTCTTGGCAGTGGGAACCTGAAAACAGAGTGCTCGAGGATTTTGGAGCAGAGGAGAGGGGCTCTTTCGGTGCTCGCCTGCCTGCAGCTCACTGAGGTGAAGATCCACGTGCTGTAAGTGGCTTTGAAGCCTTTGGGATGCAGGCTCTGGGCTGGGGTAGGCACCGGCACTGCCCTGGGATTGCTGCAGATAAGATATGGGACTCTTAAAGGTGCCTGAATTATCAGAAATAGGTAAAATTCCAGGAATGAGCTGGTAGCTGGAAGGTAAGAGGCTTTTTTCGCTGTTTGTGGAGGCTGTGGGAAATGAACTGCTCTGCTGTTTCTCCCTTTGCTTCAGTTTTTAATGATCAGCCCCTGGTTTCACAGCAGCCCAGAATTAAGTTGTCGCTCCCTGGCTCCTGCTCCAGGGTTTTCGGACTGTTACAGCCCATGAGCTGCAAAGCGCCAGGAGACAGGGCTTGCTGCTGCCAGCTTGTGGGAAACGGGGAAAAAGCCACTGCTGCCAGCAGAGTGCAAATAACAGGCAGGGTGGCATCAGCTGCCTGGTCCCTGCCGGGCTCTGGCCACCATCGCCAACCCCGCTCCCTGCAAGCAGCCCCGGAGAGCCGAGCGCGGGGAGCATCGGGCAGTGCCGGGAGGGTGGCAGCCCACCGTGCCGCCTTCCCACCGAGCCGGCATCCCGCCTGGCCACACCATCCGAGGGGTCGCGTTGCCATTCAGGAGGCCCCACTAATGGAGCATTCCTTGGGGGCTGAATTACGGAGAGACCCTGAGCTCTCCTCCACGTAACTGATGTGCCCATTCCCACCCGCGCTGCCCCAGGGAAAGTTGAACCCATTTTATCTAAAGTAACTCACAGTTATTTTGCTTCTCTGTTTTGTTGTTATTGTGATGGAAAATTCTTTCCTGCTGGGTTGCTGTTCTTTTATTCTTTCCAATTTAGCGAGTCTCTTAATTTCCATTTCATCTGAAAAGATAGGGACACATGGTTCCCATTGACTCCAGCCGGATTAGCGCAGGGCTGTAGTGCCAAGAGCACTAATGCTGCAGCTGGATGCTGCTGGCTTATCCATGCCTTACAACACGGTCCGGATCAGGCGTATTTCTGCTGACTTAGCCAGCGTGCACCGCTTGGCGTTACACTCCCCTGCCAGCTGCAGGGAGGCAGACAACGTCTGATCTGGCGTAAAGCCAGGGGATATGAAGCTAACAATTTTGGAACAAATTGGACACAACGGGGTGAGTTTTTTCCCCTGTCAGCACTTTGCATCTCATGGCTCAGATCCAGTACCCTGAACGTAGAGTTACTGCCCGAGCAAACGCTGCCTGGCTCCCCCGGGGACCCTCATGCTGCCTCCACCATGGGATGGATTTTCTTTGCCCAGGTGACGGCTGCCTCTGGTTTATATTCTGCTTAAGGAATATTCATTTTCGGACTTTCTTCCGGTACGAGGCTGTTCCTGCCAGCAGCGGGACGCCGGCTCCGAAGGACGTGGCCGTGGTGAAGACAAGGCTGCAGCGGGTGAGCCGGGGGGGGCTGCACGTGGGGCCGGGGAGCAGCCGCAGCCGCAGCCGCAGCCGCAGCCGCAGGCAGCGCAGCAGCAGCCAGCCCCGACCTCTGCTCCTCACCCACAGGTGGCCGAGGAGCTCTCTCAGTGCTCCCACAGCATCTTTGATTTTCACGGGGCGCTGGATGGCATTTTGTCTGAACTGGTGAAGCACAGGCAGCAAGTGCACGAAGACAAAAGGTTCGTAGCGCCGGTTTTACCAAAATCCCTGCCAACGCTCTGCTGTTCTCAGCCGGATTGAGCAGCATCGCTGCGCGCTCCCAAACAGCCACGCAAACAGCTTTCCACAGCCCTGTGCACGTGTGTGTGGCGTTGCGTGGTGCCCCTGTATACAGATGTGGCTGGCACCAGTGTCCCCTAGTTACAGCATCACCCCAAAGTGCTAATTTCACCCCGACCTCATACCCTTCCTCCTCCCCTCTCCCGATTGCAGCATCCGGCAGATCGAGTGCTGCCTGGAGAAGATGCAGCTGATCTACAAGCAGTTCAAGAAGGCCAGGATGTGTCTGCGTAAGTGACAGGGATGGTGTCCCCTGGGGGCACGGGGCACGGGGCTGCAGCAGGAATCTCCCTGCGCTGGCCCGGTGGAAAAATGAATTATTTCGGTTTGCTGGGTTTAGCGGTTATTTCTGTGCCGTGACAGTAGTCCCAGGGGCTGCAGCCCTGAAAAGCCCCTTGAGTGATCTCTGTGTGTTGTGGAATTGCCCGTTTATTGGGTTATGAATAGGAAAACACGTGGTGACCAGCATCTTTCCTCCCCAGGGCTGGGCTACAACGAGGAACAAATACACAAGCTGGATAAGTAAGTCCCAACCTCTTCCCTACCAAGGACCTGCCCTGTGCTGCAGCCAGGCAGGTGTTTGGTGTTTCGGATTGAATCCCAGGGGGATGTAAAATGTTCCTGGGTCACTAACGCTGAGAGAGGGCACCTGTAAGCGGCTTCTCGGATGGTTCATCAATGCAGGACCTTTCGCAGCAAAGTTTTCAAGCTACCAGCTATTTCAGATGAAGATGTGGGAAAATCTCTGCAGAGCCGGGGATGGGGAGTTGCTGCTGGGCCAAATCCCTGCGTGGGTCTGCAGGGATAAGCACATTTCAGGCTATTGCTCACACAGTACTTACTCATTTTATGGCCATTTATTCGCTGAGAGGCTGGTTTAGGAAGTGTCTGTGCTTTCATATCTGCTTAACTTTCAGTGGGAGTAAAGTGTCTGATGGCTTTTGTACCTTTAAAAATCCTCCTTTTGGTTTCTGCTGAAACCAGGGGGATTTAACACGGGCAAGAAATGAAATGCACCCTTCAGTATCTAGTAGGGATGGTGAAATTTAACAGGCAGCTTCTAGATCTTAATCAATCTTCAGCCTAACCTGGGGCATTTGCCTGAAACTCCAAGGCAAAGACTTCTCAGAAGTGCCCCAGGGGTGGGAATGATGCCCAGCTGAGCATCCCTGCCTGCGTCCCCCTGGCCCCCGAAACCTCCCTCTCCTCTTCATCACAATTAGGTTTTGTTTCCTCTGTAACACCGATGCAAAATTCATTACTGAGCATCCAGTCCCTCCTCCTCCATTCAGGAGCCAGCTTTAGGTCTCCTGCCATCAGAACTGTGATGTCCATTTTCATACATTTAAGGAAATAACAGTGTTCTCTCTTTTCGTCTCGTTTTAGGGTGAATTTAGGGCATCTGGCCAGGAAGGTTCTGTTGATTTTCCAGGACGATTGTGTCCAGCAGTACCAGGAGGCCCTGGCCCTCCACGGCAGCAGGATGAGGTACCAGCCCCTGCCCAGCTCTCGCCTGGGGTTTTGGGGCTCTGCTGGGGCTCTGGCTTGCGGAGAGGGGGCTTTCCAGTAATCCAGGGCTTCCCAATGCTCTCAGCTATTGATCGAGTATTGAGACGCGGATGGAGATGATGTTGTTGTTAACTGCTGCTGAGGGACTCCTAAACGGGTAATAAGACCTTAAAGAAGCAGCTCTGTGACTGCTGGAAGTCCTGCTGTGTATGCTGGTTCTTTCCCCTGCCATGTATTTCTGCCCTCTTGTTTTAAGTTTGTTGTTTTGTTTTGTTTTTTAAATCCCCTTAAACTTGCAGCTTGAGTTCAGGCAGCTGGTTTCCTCGCTCTCTGACAAGGAGAGGTTATTTTATCAGGACAAAATTGCTGTTGAGACAAAGAGATCTACTCATTAGGCATGATTTTCTGTTAAACGGTGTTTGGGGAATAAGGCAAAGAGCAGATTGCCTTGCCGTGATTGAGTGCAAGGCACTGCCTATCACAGCAGCAGAGAGCAGGGGTGGGGGTGGGGGGGCAGGTGGGGGAAGAGGATGCTGCAGAAATTAGAGTTTTATTGCAAGGTTGCTTTTAGAGAGGAGCATTCATCCCCCTGAGCTGCCAGGGTGGGTGGAAGGAGAATGATTTGCTATAATGCCTTAGAATTAAATCCGGCTTTTGACCCGGTCCCTATTTCTGATGTGGAGTAGCCCTGCACAGGATTTACTAGGGGGAGGATTTTTAGGCTAGGAGTTTGTCCCAGGTGCTCTGGAGTGCCCCAAGAGCAGCAGACGGTGCCTGCCCTCTCCCTGCCCTGCCTTCTCCCTGCCTTCTCCCCTTTTCCAGCCTCAGCTTGTGCAGCGGAGGGTGGTGGTGGGGGGTTCCATGCTGCAGACCCTCACCCGCGGGCAGGTTTCGCTTTGGGGACAGAAGCTGTCACCCACGGCCACGTCCCATCGCTGGGCTGTGAAATCTCCCCTTGGCTTCAGCAGGAATCTTGTCTCAGGGTGAGATTCCTCCTGCGTGTGGAGCCCCACGGGATCCAGCAGCACAGGAGACCCACCTGCCCCAAAGCAGGGCTTTTACCTTCGCTCACAGGGAGGAGAAAAGCTGCTGTGTGTTTTTCTGGAGTATTTTTGTCTCTGGTTTGCCGTCCTTAGGGAGAAGGCTTCGTGAGTCACAGCCGGATATTTTTAATTTACTGTTACTTCAGTTTTAATTGTCCTGTTCTTCCTGCTAGCTGCCAGGCTTTGCGGTGTGGTCGCTGTTTTTCTGGGGACTGGAGGCGGACCGGTCACCTGAAATATTCTTTCCTTTTTTTCTTTTTTTTCCCTAAAGCCAAACCAAACCTTTTTTTATACAACTTACTGGCGGCATGGCACCTCTACCCCAGGGCCCCAATACCCTGGCAGGAGCAGAGCGGTTGGTCCCCCAGAAAATCCAGAGAGGAAAATCCAGAGATTGGGGCAGAGCGGAGGGGTCACTGGTCACACCGTCCCCTCTGGTGTCAATGGTGCTGCCTGCACTGAGGCTGGCCCCAGGGACGTGCTCGAGGAGCAACTTTTCTGGCCTTCATACACTTCAAATGTCAAAGGAGAGCGTGCAAAAAGAAATGCAAACCCAAGGACCCATTCTGAGTACATGCTCAGTCCCCCACGGGACACAGGGGACCGGCCGGTGTAGCGCTTAGGGCAGAAGTGATGGGCTTGAGCCATCTCATACAAGCAACATTTTCTCTAATTAATTTGCTATTAGTGTTGTTTGGATAACCTGGCCTACAGTGGCTATTAGCAGAGCTGCAGCTGTAAATACGACACTGTTGTGACTCATTTGCTTTCCTTCAGGATTTTAACTTAGATCCAGAAAGGTTTGCTTTTGCTTTCTGTAAAAGTACAGAATTAAAACACACACAATTAAAAAAAAAAAAAGATCCACACTGCTGCCAAACATTGACTAGGAATTTTGAATTTTGTCGTTGTTTTTCTTTCTAGGAAGGTTTGTGAGATAAAGAAGCATCTGAAGAGGCTCAGCAACCGCATCAGCACCTGCAGCGTGGAGATGATGGAGTGCCAGGACTGCCTGCAGAGCGTAGGTGCCCGCGCGGGTCCTGCCGGGGTGCTGCTGCCCAGCCTCTCCCTGCTTCCAGTAACGCTGCCGCTCCCCTTCCCAGCACCCACCCTGTGCATCTGGAGCAGGGAAACACAGGGGTATTTGTAAACAGCTTGCTACAGTTCTCTGTGGGTGATCCACACTGGAGAGCTTGCTTTCCCCCACTGCGCGGGCAAGGAATGGATAAACCCCCAGCAGTGGCAGCCCTGGTCTGGGGAGTGCCTGGCACGGGGGGATCGATACCCCGTAAACAGGAACAGCAGTCACAGAAAAATGATGCATCACCTCCATCTCTCAGGATGGGCTACCTGACAAGCCGCCTGCTAGATGCTCTGCTCCTCTGGTTATTTTATTTTGTTTGTCCCGAAGAAGTGGATGTGCTGGCTGTGACCATGTAGGCATCATTTCCTCGAGAGTTTTGTCCCAGGGTGGGCACCCGCACTGGCAAGGCTGCCGGGGGGGGCCAGGCACTGCAGCACCGGGGGGCACAGCACCGCAGCCAGCCCGCTGCCTGCCCGGGGCTGCCACCTCTCTCCCTCTCTGCAGGCTCTGGACAGGTTTCTCCAGACAGAGAAACGGAGTTTGGCCCCGGTTCCTCCCACGCCTTCACCCATCCATCTGAGCCAGGCACGCCAGGAGATGGCTTTTCGGTGAGTCCTTTGGAAGAGGGTTTTGCGGACAGCCCAGCTCCCTGGGGAGAAGCGGGATCTGCTGCTGCTCATCCTCGGCACGAGCAACGGGGCGAGCGCTGGGCGAGGGCTCTGTGGCTGGGGGGGCACTCCGCGTTAAGCCCGTCACCATGGCCCTGCTGGGTGTGATGCCGGCTCGGTGACCCGTGGGGGGATCCCTGCCAGGGGGGGTCCCTGCCAGAGGGGGTCATGTGGGGGATGGGACACTGATCAGCACAGGGGTAAGGGGCTGCTTATGTCCCCGGCAGGATGCAGGAGCTGCTGGAGCAGATGAGGTCAGTAACTTGTGATCTCCAGTTCAACAACAGCATCATCGAGAGGTGAGTAAAGGCACCCAGAGAGGCTGCTCCGAGCGACAATCCCTGCCCCTAACACCAGGGCATGGCCGTGCAGCCCTGGGAAGGGGTTGGGGGGTCTGGGGGGGCTCTGTGGGAGTCCATGGATGAGCTTCAGCGTGGGGAGCTGTGCCTGGTGCCGAGCACAACCACAGCTACTCATGGGCTGGTTCACATGGGGGTTTTAACGGCACCGAGTTTACATCATGATCTGGCAGCAAAGAGAATTTATTTTTCTTGGAAGCTTAAGCATGAACTTCTGCAAATGTTATGTCATTGCTACACTGTCTTTCCAGCTTTTTTCCTGCGCTGCTCAGCTCTGGCAGCTGCTGGCTGCCATGGAGAAGTAGAAACTTTCTGGATGAAACTCAGTGCAAAACCCAGCACCCTACTGCTGACAAACCCCTCTGCGTTTCTTCCTCTGCAACCTTTTTTTTTTTTGAGGATCTTAATGCCAATCAACAATATGAATACGCCTATCAAAATGTCAAAGAGTTTCAGATCAGATTTTGAAAGAAAAAAAGAAATGGGTGACTCAGCCCAGCCCTGTTTTTGTAGGACCAACTGTGTTGTTGCAGCATCTCCACTGTGAATAAGGGGATGAGAAAGGTCTGGTGTGCTCTTGGTATGAAGAGCTTATCCCAAGAGGCACAGGAACAAGCCCAACAATTAGTGTCCAGCCCGAACTGTAGTTCGGGACTGCATGAGCCTAGGCGAGCCCTCCCTAACCTAAAGCCTTTGGTTTTGTTTCTGCAGGCTGAGTGGGGCTGCCCCCACTCCCGGTGTTTGAGAGACGTGGTGAATTTGCAGCTGCTGAAGCAAACCGCTTCCCCCAGCAGGGAACACTGACAGCACTTTGGGTCCAGAGTGACAGAGGCGTTTGACATTCGTGCTGGAGGAGCTCTCTGTGTCCTACCTCTCGCTCCAGCACTTTTGCACAGTTCACCAGCATTAGTTTTGAGTGGCTTGCAAGCCTTGAGCCTTCGAAAGCTTGACCAGAAAATTGGGTGGGGGTTTTTTTGTGTTGGTTTTTTTTTTTTTAAAAAGTACTTGAAGGACTTTGTGTTTCTAGCTTCTCTGTATCACCATGTCGGATGATGAAGAGGCTAGACAGATAAATTAGGCCCTCTAACTGCTTTAGGGATTACTCCCACTTTTAATGTACTCCTGCTCCCTGAGGCTTTGTGGAGTGGGGCAGGAGCCCAGGGCAGGAGGGATGCTGTGCTTGATGGATGAGAGACCGGATCCAGCCCAGGATGGCTCCAGTGCTCTGCCCGGGAGCTGAGAGCACGGGGAAGGCAGGAGCCGCAGACCTCTGCCCATGGGCACTGCAGCCTCCCCTCCTGCTTCAGGGCTTCGCCTCCAGCCCAGCGCCGTCTCTGGGCTGCTCAGGGGTATGGGAATGGGAAGCCGAGGGAGGCTTCTATTTTTTTGGTATGTTTCTATAAATGTAACTGAGTTCTGTGTTTATGCATGTGGGGGTGTGTGCCTTCTCCAAACAAGCCTGAACTGAAACTGGGGCTCCAGCCACCGAACCTGGAGGTGCTAGTGAATGCCAAGGCAAAATTGCAGACGAAAGGGCACCCATGAGCCTTCTACAGACACATCTCTGCAAGAGAAGGCAGGGATATTTCTTTTTCTTTTAGGTGAAAGAGGTAAAGAAATCCTAAGCATCCACCTCTGCGCCGGGTGAAAGGACGCGTTCATCTGTGGAGGTGACAGCAGCCGGGGTGGCAGAGCTGGGACGGGGACAGGAGGGACCCAAGCGGGTGCTCTGTGGGGCTGGCTGTGAGCGTGTGGGGCTGCCCTGGGAAGAGAATGCCCAACACGTCACTCCTGTCACTGTCTGCTCCAGAGAAATAGGATGGAGGGAAAACACGTTACCCCCCACCTCACTGCCCCCCGGGAAGCGCACAGAGAGCTGCGGAAGGACCCCGATGCTCCACGTCGGAGCTGCACCCAGCCCTTTGTCAGGTGTAGTTATTATGCTCTGATTTTCCTACTGGTTTTTGACCTTGGGTTTTACGAGGAGCCGTAATCCTCCGGTTATCGGCTGAGTCAGCTGCTTGCCAGCAGCAGCGTGTGGAGCAGCGATACGGGAAGCCTGGGGTCTTGGGATCCATGAGCATTAGATGGTATCATGGAGCTCTTTGTGGGAAGAGTCAGGCATGCCGCTCCTCTGTCCACCTCTTCCTGCCTGTCCCCAGCGTGATTTATGGGTTGTCATCCCAATGCTGCAACCCACATCCCAGGCTGCAGCCGAAGCCTGGCAGGGCGATAACTCCCATCCAGCCGAGCTCAGACACAGTTATTTACACCTGGGAGGCTCCTGGCAGACCGGTGGGCGGAATTGCCTCGGCTCTTCCCACCCCTCCCAGTGCAAAGACACATAAATCCCTGCCCTGGGCTCCCTGGCGAGCCCCTGCCCCCCAGACCCTCCCCTGGGGAAGGGGACCGTGCTACTGAGGCTCAAGGGGGAAGTGCAGGTCCCTCCCGGCCCCGTGGTCTGTGGCGTGGGAGGCATGGGCAAGGGGGTTGGGAAATGTTTGGATTCGTTCCTGTCCCTTGCATAAAGCCCTTCCCTCTGTGTTTGCCTGGTTACTGCCAGTGTGCAAACTGGCTGCTGGGGTTAAAGGAGGTTGGAGCAGGGACTGGGGAGCCAGGGCTTTGGGAGCACCAGCACCAGCAAAGTCCAAGGGTGAGGGACTCGCTGCACCTCCCAGGCACTGACGGTGCATCTGGAAGGAGAGGCTGAGCCATCGCCTGGGCAAGCAAACGTGTCTGACTCAACAGCAGCAGGGATGCTCAGGGTGCCTGCCTGGACCTGTCCCTCTGTAGAAAATGAATCGCCCAACTCTGCCCTTCACCTTTCCTCCAGTTCCTTCTCCAGCCTCTTTTCTGGAGGTGACACACGTTGGTAGCTAAACCAAAAGCCTCCCGCTGCGGCTGTTCTGGTTGCCCGGAGGTCGCCCCCAGCTCCTGGGTGCTGGGACTCCCAGTCTGCCGGCACCCAGAGGCAGAGCTGCAGCAAGGACCAGGCAAGGGGCTGCCTGCCATGGATGCTCCTGGGATTGACCACGGCAGCAAAGATCTCTAATCTCTGCTGGGAGACATAGGGGGACATAAGGCAAAACAGTGCATTCCTGGAAAATAGTGCATTCCTCGGATATAGTGCATTCCTGGAGCTGAACATCTTGCTGCAGCACTGCCTGGAGTCTCAGCAAGGGAGCAAAGCGAGCAAGGAGCGGCGGCTCCAGGGCTGTGCCCGGCTTCGCTTTCTTGTAAGAACAGGCCAAGCACGCCCAGGAGCTCCCCCCGCCCAGGAAACCTTCCCGAGTGGAATTTGGCACCAGATGTTCCCATTCATTTTAATTGTAAAAACCAACATCCTGACTGTCAAACCCAACTACTTACTGTAGAAGAGGTGGAATTAAGCCATCACTTAAAAGCTTCTCTCCTGCAAATTATTTTCTAGGATTCTCCTAGTTTTACAATGAACATTATTTTTAATCCAGCTCAAATTCACTGACATCCCCTGTAGGGACAGGGCTGGGAGCGTAGGCAGGGTGTCCTGCCGCACTTCCTCGGATTCAGTGGAGCTGCGCTGATTCGTACCGGCTGAGCGTTTGACCTGGAACATGTTTGGCTTCAACAAAAAAGGATTTATTTCTTGGCAAAAAGAAAAGAGGTTTAGCTAATAGCCCTTGTCATGCTTAAACTGCCATAACACAGCAGCTGCAAAGGGGACTCCCGGAATCCAAATGAAACAGGAATTTTCCTGCCAATGTTAATTAGGTTTTTCTCCTCAAATATTTTAACCCTTGGACTAAAAGAGCCTCCTATGCTGTCAGAGCTGATTGCCTGCAGAGACAGCTGAGGAGGATAACGACTCTGCCACATCTCTTGTGCAGGTAGGAGCCAAAGCCTCCTGCACTGACAGAAGATACTACATTTATTTGCACTGGGAGCTGAGCTCTGCAGCTTCCCCGGCCGGCTCTGGCCCTGCTGCCAGCAAGAAGGGGCCAAGGTGTGTGACCCATGGGCAGAGGGTCCTCCGGCACTGGGGAGGGCTTTCTCCGGGGATGCCAGCCTCCGCTGGAGCATCTCCCAGGAAGATGCCTGCAGGCTGTGGCCAGGCTGTGCATGCCCCTCGCTGCGGCCGCCTGGCTCCCAGGCACCGGGGACTTCCTCGAGGGCGAGAGGAACCGGAGCCCTCTGCGAGTGGCGAGGGATCCCCTCCTGCCTCCCTCCTGCCTCTGCAAACTGGGTCTGAAACCGTGCCCTGGGATGGCACTGGAAAAGCAAATGTCCACAATGGTTTGAGCAGGTCCTCAGCCAGGTGCCAGGTAGGTCTTTGCCCTCAGAAATGGCATTTGCTTTCTTGCAGGTGATTCCTTACACAATTAATGGTTTGGGGAGAACACAGAATAAAATACTGAGTTTTGGAGAAACAATTTACCCAGGAATAAATCTGCTGCTGTTCTCAGGCAGAAGCAGAGGACGCATGAAAGTGAAACAAGATCCTGAATAGGGAAGAAAAAGACCTTCCAAAAATTAATCTTGCTACTTAGCACAGTACAAAACTAGAATTTTCCAAGCTGCATTATTCCTCCTTTGGTTTGAAGCTCTTATTAGTGACTGCTTATGGCACTAGTCTTTTGTAACTCAGAGTCAGTGTCTTTAATCCATGCTTCAAATTAGAATCCTTGAAAAGGATTTAGGTATCCTTGGCTTATCCTGTCCTCAGGAATTCATGAGAGATGTCAAATTCAGTTTCCCGTGAGCCCAGAAGCCAGGATTCGCACAGCCCAGCACTGCACTCACTGCAGCCACCTCTTCGCCCAGCAGCTCTCAGGCAAACCAAGGAAATTCAGGGGCAATTCTTGTTCAAGTTATGTATTTCAAACCAGCACAACTGAGCGCAGCAGGGAAGGGATGCCCGGGGTCAGACGGCTAGCCCGCAGGCTGGGCAACGCAAGGCCAGTCACCCTCTGCACAACTCGGGTGACCACAACTCGGGGTGACCGTGTCACCCTCTGGGTGCGCTGGGCTCCATCCGCACCCGGGGCAAAGGGGCAGCAGCTCCGGCCTCTTCCAGCCTGGGGGAAGGTGTTACGGTGGCAGGGGACCTTCGCATCCCTTGTGTTCAGAGGAGGAGGGGGCCGCTTAGCAATCACACTGGCAGGGCGGCAAAGGACCACCACGCCGCACCCGGGCCAGCCACTCTGTTTGTGCCCCCCCAAAGCCCCCTTTGCCCAGGGGAGAGGTTTGCAAGCTAGCTAGCCAGGCACGGGTGTCCTTGGAGCTGCAGCGCTGGAGCCGCTTCAGAATTTGGCTGTAATATTTTCCTTTTCGCATTTCCCACAACCACAGGAGCCTCCTCTGGGAGAGGTAATCGCTTCGGCTCCCATCCCGGAGCATCGCTCCCGAGCCCTGCCGTCACTGCAGTGGGGACGGGCAATTCCTTCCAGGCTGGCAGCCTGGCCCACGCACACGCCTTGTGCCAGGAGGGGGTTCGCACCAGCCGGGTGTCACCTAGTGTGACCCCCCCACGCGTGACCTGCCCGCTCCCGTGGGGACAAAGCCCCGGCTGGGATGCGGCAGCGCCCCAGCAGCAGCTGCTGGAGAAAGCCCCTGCGCATCCCACCGCGGGGATGTACGCGCTCCCCCGGGCACCCCCGGCGGGGGGGGTGTGTGTGTGGGGTATCCCGGGGTGGGGTGGGGGGATTCCCACGGGGGAGGGGGCTGCGGGAATATCCCACCGCGCGGGGCGGGGAATCCCGCGGGGAGAGGAGTTTCCAGGAGGACGCATCGCTCCGGGTGCGTGTCTCAGCGCCACGG
>JAVJGI010000038.1:4990074-5022166 GCA_035590275.1 Ibycter americanus
GGGGGGGGGGGGGGGGGGGGGGGGGGGGCAGGGGAAGAAGCTCAGTAAAACAGAAGTTTTGAAAAGCAAACCAATGTAATACCAGGAATCCGCTCCAAAATGCTTTATAGAGAAACTAATAAATTTAAACAGTCTTGACAACCATAGCAATCTCTTCACACTTTAATAAGATGAAGAATTAGTCTTCTCCATTCATTGTGAAGATTAAATAAAACCTGCTTTCTTTTATGCTCACTGCAGCTAAGCATTTCCTTTCTTTTGTCTCCTTGTTCGCTTTCTTTTCCTGCTCACGTGAAGTTTATTTTTTTCATGAGGAAATAATATTTTTGAAAAATCTCACTGCTATTTCAAAAGTTCAAGCCATGGGGTGGATGTACACTGGTCTTCTCATCCCGAGAGGCAGGAAAACCAGCTCCGAGGGTGACAAGAGGCAAAGCGCTGCCCGGGCAGCTGCTTGCTGCACAGTGCAGGGTGGTCCTTGCAGTTTGCTCGTTCTCTCACGGAGCGTTTAGCGTGCTTTCATGGGGCAACATCACTATTGTTGGGTTTTTTTTTTTATAGTTCTTTTTTTATATAATTTTAAATATCTTTTTACAGTTCTTTACTTTTTTTTCCAACGTGCGAGTCTCCCAGCCTCCCTCTTTTCGCTAATATTGAGTTTAGGGACTGTAAGAGGATGAAAATATTGCATGTATTCAATCTCAGACACAGCGTTAGGCACCCAGACCAACTGGCTTTGCAGGGAACTGCCCCAGTAAACTCATAATTCCAGCCCTGCAGCTGTTGGGGTGTTACAGCAGACATTACACCTGGGGAAGAAAATGGAGCTACAGCTGCTTGTTGCCTTCCTTCCCTCTGCCAAAAAGGCTTCTTTGGCAGGGGACCCGTGAAGGGAAGGCAGAGATCACAGCTGGAGGTACATAAGTTATGACCCACCATGCACGATGATGGTTTTCTTCTTCCTGCTGCTCCTGGGCAGGGTTAAGCTGCTCGGTGCTGTGTTCGCCACCGCTGCCAGGAGCATCGCCACTTACCACCAGCAGATGAGTGAGTGACGGCAGCGATACAAGGAGAAGAGCATCTTCCTGAAGGATGTGCACGCTTCCTTGTGAACTGGTGGTGCCTGGATTTGCGGGAGCTTGTGCCTGGGGAGGTCCAGCCTTGGCAGGGCTGGGGGGCCACATGCTCAGCCTCTCCTCTGGCAAGGGGCATCACTTTGGAGTCCTCCTAGGGCAGACGGCTGACCCCATCCCACAGCATCGCAGCCATGGTGCAGCCGTGCCTCTCTGCATGGCTAAGCCACCGTGGGAGGTGGCCCTCACCATAACCCAACAGCGAGCAGATAGAGAAATTCTGGGAAGAAAATGCAGGCTTTGCTGTATTGTACCGCTGAGCCTTGATCTCAGCATAATTTCTGTCGAAATGTTGCTCATAATTACATGTTGAAGTACCTCGATTCTGAGAAGCTAATTAATGCAGAGCAGTGTCATACAGCTTCAGAAAAGTAGAAAAGCAGCATCTTGCTTGGCCCCAGGGGAATTTTCCATTACAGCAGCGGAGACCTCACTTAGGCAGAGCTGGCTCACGGTGGGCAGGGCTGTCTGTGGCTGCCGGACTGGCAGGCTCTCGCCGTGCTCTGCAAGATCCTAGCACTCTCTCTAACCGCAGTGACAGCTAACTGGAAAAACTGGGTTGTTTTTTCGTTTGGGTCAGACAGGCACGAACGAAAGGAGGCGTTGTGGGTAGGTACAGGCAGCGAGGGCGGGTTGGCAGCAGCCTGTTGTGTTGATCTCAATAGTCCTCGTGTCTGTAAAGCGAGTGTTACCTTCAGCCCAGCGCAAAGAGCCAGTCTTAGCAATTCCTGAAATTGAAAAGGAGGATAACCCCCCCATCCTCCCCCTGGTTTACTGAATTTGTGTATTCTCTTGTATGCAGTGAGCAACCCATTTCATCTACAGACAGAGCATGGAAATCATATCTGACCCAAACTTCTCTATATTAATACTGTCTTGCGTAAAATGTCAAAATGGAACACACAATTTCATATCTATGGGGAACAGAAAATGCATTTTATTTAATCTTGTAAGTGTGAGAAAGTAAATTAATTCTTGAATTCCAGAGATTAAAATGTTTTGCCTTATGTATATTAACTTGCCAGCTATTACTGTAGAAGATTTCTTAAATTTAATCTCCACTTTATAGAATGTTCAGCTAAATTTTCCATAGGGCCAAGGAATTTGGTATCTGATGACTAGACCATATATTCGTCCAAGCAGGTTACAGGGAACTCCATCTCCAGTACAAAATGCTAGAAGAATCCCGCTTTGAAAGGCAGAATAAACTCCTCCTGCTTTTCACCATGTGTGTTATTTTGGCCAGCCGGAAAGTGAGTAGTAATGTGGATTTGTTAAAATTCAGAAAGTGTAGACAGCTTTAAAATTAAAAAGATCAAGGGGCTGTGACATCTACCCTGCCTCTTTCATTTACAATGAATTTCAGTTTTTTTGCATGTGTTCAGGTGTTTTGTATGGTAATGTCCCAGCTGGGAGTGAACCAGGTATGTCCTGTGTGCAGTTATTTTCTTTATATATCAAAAAGCTGAGCAGAATCTTTTGCTGCACTTTGGTTTGCACACCTTTCTGCTAGGAGATTTCAGTTTCTAATGTGAATTGTGTAAGCAGCATCCCTTCTCTGAACGGGAGGCTGCAGGAAGATAAATAATCTGAATAACGGTATTATTCCTTAAGACTCAGGATTTCCATGCATGTTAACATAAAAAAATAAAAAATAGTAAATTCTAAAGCCTGTGGAAATGCCAGTTGCTGTGGACCGTGACTCCCTAGTTGCTGACGGGGAGGAAGGTGGGATGCGCCCCAGCAAGATGCTAATCCAGAGCATCTGGAAGGGGACCTTACAGATCACCGAGTTCTCAGATGTTCAGCAGTCTAGTTCAATACATGCAAACTCGGTGACAATAACTTCACTCCCTTTGATTCCCTGGACTAATGTTGAAGAAGGCTTTTTGTGCAGGGTGCCACAAGTGCAAGGACCCCCTCAGCATCTCAGGGCCATCCCTCCGCTGCCTGTGTCTGAAATGAGCACAAGTCACAGCGAAATTGGACAAGTGACTTAAAAACTTGAACTTATCCAGTTGTCTCAATGTATAACTTTCAGACAAAGTTATGCTAAATTTCTTCTGTAAAATACAATTAAAAATAGAGAAAGTGATATCCCAAGAGGCTGGCCGATCTTGGGCATTAGAGTGCTACTTGCGTCGGTTTTCGCACCGCTGAGAGCAGTACCCAGTGTGCGAGCAGGAGGTGTAAACTATTCCGTGATAAGTGAGCAGGATGTGAGATCTTCACCTGCCCTTCATCTCTCATCTTCTCCCCTTCAGGCAAAGCCTTTAATGGCCTACAGCTGTCTGGGACGGGGATGCTCATGGTGCGTGGTCCGCGGATGCTCTCGGCAGCTCCCTCATGCGCAGCCACTTACTGGGTTCATTTTGTTCTCATGTTAATTTGTGAATGACAAATGACTCTTCCTGCTGTGCGTGCCTTTCAGAATTGATATTAATCAATACAAGGCACAAACAAAACAATTAAAAATCAATAGCTATGCAGCTATTAGAGAGCAAAATTTCATTAAGGTTAATAATTGCAGGAATTAGGGAACTAATCAACCATAGTGATCTCCAGGAGAAGCCACCTCGGGCTCTGTGCTTCATCCAGCCTGCCCACACACTGCAGTGACTGTGCCAAGCATTTAGAATAAGTTGCTTGATATTATTTTGTAACTAATGGTCACGATAAGGATTGAAAATCAGACTTACAGCTAATATCTTACTGGTCTACTTGGCAATAACCTTTCTGTAGGATAAATACTATCAGCGTGTGGTATAGGGCTGTGCTGGAAAGGCAGAGATGCTTATCCTGGGTCTGCTTCTCTGTGCCTAAAGGGATAATTTTTCCATAAAACCAGCTTTCAGGCACTTATAACTTTTCAAATTCATTTTAGCAGCTTTTGTCTTGGGTTGAAAACCATGAGCCGACTGCCCTAAGGCACCGCTTTGGGGTACCTACCAGACGAGCACTGCCATCCTCCCACAGACCCAGCCTGTGCTGGCGTTTCAGTCATTTCCTCCTCCCTGCAGGTTACACAGGACCTTGGAGGCTGCTAGAAGTCTTAGCAAAGCATCCTAATCGTGCAGAAATTAAGAGGACTTTTCTGGGTGTTCTGCCACTAATCAGTCTGTTTGCTGCAGGCACAAATTATTTTATTCCTTAATTCAGTCTGGCAGCCATAAACCCACTTTCTGCCCTATTCCGTGCTGCCATTGTGCCTTTCGCGGTGCAGCCGGGATGCGGTACTGGAGTAGCACTGCATGATGCTGGGCTGAGCTCCCTCTATGAATTGTTCATCAAAGCCCAGCAGCCCACTTCTCAGGTGCCCCAAAGCAGGAGGCAATGCTGAGATGTTGGGGGGGGCAGGCTGGGCAGCACTGCCAGGCTGTCTGCCAGAGCCATAGACTCATAAGCAAAAAAAATAAATAAATACAAGTAATGAGATAAAGTGAGGAAATAGAAATTAACGTCTGAATATGAAGGACAGATTTTTGGTCAAAACCCCCCTCTCAGACTGATGAGAAGGTCAATGGGATGACTTACTAATATAAAGCCTGTTATAGTTCTGTTATATATATATGTTATGTTATATATATGGTCATATACATATATATAAATAAAATATATAATTTATATAGAAATAGTCTATTTCTTTATTTTTATGGATCCTGACCAGCTCTCAGGGAGCCCCTGGGATGCAGGCATGCTCCCCGCCATTGTAGTAAATTCCAGGGAGTGTGCTGGGGTACTGCTACGGGCAGAGAAAACACTATTTATTTACAATACCCAATGTGAACAATACAAGCAGAAATACTGATGAAAGGCACCAATTAAAGAAAAAAAAAAGAAGAAAAATAACACGTTAATATAGGCTAACTCCTACAGTAACTAGACTGCTGGCACCCAACCTGTCCCTGATGGGGATCATTGGGCAACTATGTAAGTGGATTTTTCCAATCGTCCTATGCTAAGATGGTACCTGTCTAATAAGTATATATATTTCTGTACCAGGAGGTCAGATGTTAGCCTTAATAAAGGCTTCCTATCACACAAAATCTCTAAGGAGCCAATAGCCACCGCGCAGCCATCACCCCAATCCCTGACACATGTGCAGGCTTTGCTCGGGAGTGTCAGACATGGCAAAAACATCTAATCCCTTGGAAATATTTGCAGTAAGGATGTGAGAGAACAAATGGTGATGGCAAGTATGTCTCCTCCTGCGTGGGTTCCCCATGCTTGCCCTTGGGGTACAGGGAGCAGCTCCAGTTCCTCGCACAGGCTGGGAAATGGCGTGTGGAGGGCATGTGGGCTTGGATGAATCCTGCATCCGTCATTTTCAGAGTGCACAGTGAAAGGTTATTAATTATATCCAACGACATAGCTGTCAATCAAAGTTAGACTGTGGGGTTTTTTTTCTTTTAATTAAAGTTAGCCAGAAAGTTCATTTTAAATCATCACGTAGGATGGCTGAAATTTAATACACCCTTCAGAAAAATGGCAACAATAATAATAGACTTTGGTTTTACTTTTAAACTGATAGAGGCTCGAAGCAAACCAAACCTCATCCATCTTCTCTATATTAGCAGAACAACGCATTTTTCATGTTGATGAGCTCACACTGCTCCCCCTGAGCTCCCTCCTCCCTGGGGCTGAGGAATTGAAGCAAGGGCTCTCTGCTGGCAGGGGTATTTGGGGGGGTACCCTTTCTACATGGTCAGACGTGGGACAAGGGGAGGGCCAGGTTTGACACAGCAGTAGGGGACTTATTCTACCCCAAAGGAGAAGGGCACCAGGACCCCAACCCTGCCTGCGCCCCCTGCAAGGGCCCTTATGCACAGTGTTTATCCACACTGCCTCCTCCATCGTGAAGTCTTCCCTCTCCTTTCATGTAAGAACAAAATGTGAGGTCCTGCTTTTATTTTGCAAATTGGTCTTTCTGCATCATCTCTTTTTCCCCATTGATTTACAACAAAGGCATGTAGAAGCAATTCACGAGGGTAATAATTTCCAGGTAGCTGGTGTTCTTTAAAAGACAAAGCATGGGCCATACAACTTATTTATAAGAAATAATTATCTTTAATAAACCCTGGTCGAGTGTTTGTACACGCCAATGCACATTTGCATTTGAGCAATGATCTGTTCTGAATCTTCCCTCCAGGAATACGGAATCCCCCGGCACTGGGGCCAGAACAGGTTTCCATTGCCTTCAGATAAAATAATCAATCTGTTCTTCTGTGGCATGAGTAACTCTGATTCTGAGCAACTGAAGCAATACATTAGAGCCAGTGACACCAGGCTGTGATTTTGGTATTGAAATAAAAAAAAATGCAAGCAAACAAAACCCTCACCTCTTACAGCAAGAGCCAAGCAAAATGGTTCATGTGTCCCAGATAAGCTTTGTATGCTCTTCTGTCTCTGGAAATCTTAATCTAATTGGGTGGCCAGCGCTGGGGGAAGTTCAGCTGTCAAACAGAAACCTCACTAGCTTGTCCCAGTTTGGATCTATGCAATTCTTCCCAGTTCTGCCCTTGACTGGTTTGGCTTTCCGTCTTCCAAATCAGTGAAAGCATGAAAATACATCGGAGCTGTAAGCAAGGGAATCATCCATCAAGGCCGTTGGGTTGCTGAAATGCTCACGAATATGTATATACTTGCATTGCTCCTCTGGATAGGGCCCTGTGATTTCAAATTAATAAGATGGTCCGATTTCAGTTGAATTAATCTTTATAGATCAGTTGGTAAGCTTAAATACTTGCTTATATTAGGCAGACGGAAGGAAACCAAAGTCTTTTGCATAGTTATGATTGCCAAGGAAACCACTCTGCTCGTATCCACGGCTGACATTTCATTTTTTCCTTTGTGTGACTGTTGGAGAACTGTCTGATTACAGCACAGAAATGCTTCCAGTCCTAATGTGTTGCTAGTCAATGTCTTCGTAATTTTCTATCAGTTTATCCAAGAGCTTCTGCCATCCTTCTGAAGTTCGATGGAGTTGCTGGTTTTCATTTCTAAAAATGCATGCAGCCAAGTTTAAAAATACGACACTTGATGGAAAACCATGAATTAAAGAATTGTCTGTATTTGGAATGTTTCCCACTCATCTCAGATCTCTTCTAAAATGACCTTTTAACTAAATGATTATTTTTAATCCTTATTTTAAAGTAGGTCACTCTGAAGAATTTCTAGTACTTGAAACATTTTACCGAATCAAACATATTCTAGCAAATAGTAATTGGACTCTTATTGGAAAATAAGTGTTATCTCTGGAAAAGCACTCTTCTGAAACTGAGCAGCATGTTTAAATGAGTTGTGGTACAAAACTATAAACAGCAGCTTTCCAGTTGTCCAGGTAAACTTCAGGGTGCTTGATTGTTTTATTGGATAGCTGTTATTTCTATCCACCCTTAATTTTACAAAGTATATTTTTTGATGAAATTTTCCAGGCCCAAAGTCTTAGAAAAACCAAGGGAGTAATAATGCAACCACTTTTTAAAGCAAAGAAACTTGGACCAAGAGTTTGGCTGATGGGCTTTACCACCAAAGTGAGTTTTCCGGCCATGATGGGCACACTTTTGGATGAAGACCAGCCCGAATGTGACGGTTCTGATGGTTCCAAAGCGTTTCATACAGGTGCTTTAGCAGCAGGTAGGGCAGAGGTAGGCTGTTGACCTGGCAGAGCAACCTGCCGCTAGAAATAACTGGCCTGTGGTTTTTTTGCTTTTCACATGAGCATGGCCTTTCTCATTTTATGCTTACAAGTCTGGGTATAAAAACTTTCCAGACTGTGATATGTGCATGCTTTTAATTACCTCGCTTTCTGCTAGTGCATGGAGAAGTCCTCCCTAGGTTTTAGGACTTTGGTGGGGTCACACTTTTCCCCTGTGTCAGATGAGGAGTAGGACCCAGGCTGCAGTCCAGCCTTGGGGTGCATTTCTGCTGGGGT
The DNA here is from genome assembly GCA_035590275.1 of Ibycter americanus. NCBI lineage: Eukaryota > Metazoa > Chordata > Aves > Falconiformes > Falconidae > Ibycter > Ibycter americanus. The sequence goes on from JAVJGI010000038.1 coordinate 4,998,142, forward strand.
CAGCAGCCTTCAGTCTGTGTCCCTGATCTGGCAAACCTTTCTCACACGGGGCTTGCGCTGGAGCTGGGTTGCACAAGGAGGTCCTTGCCCTGTGTGAGATTGCGACTGGGAGACAATGATAGGAGACCCCAAAGGATCAGATCAGGACAAGTCCTCTGTCATGCCACGTCTGCTGCAATGCAGGAAGAGAAGAGAGACTAGAGAAAAGGGGTCAAAGAATACAATATACCGTTCATTGCAGCATCTTTTCCAAAGATGCTTGTGCTGCACCTTCCCTTGCTCGGACCTCTCACTCCCTCCTCCTCCTCGGCTGAGCCTCTTGCACGACTGGGTCTCGCTGAGGATGAGCTGTGCCACAGCTCAAGTCACGGTCCAAAATCTCTCCTTCAGGGGGGGAAGAGAAAGCTGCATGGCATGGGCTTTGCTTTTGCGCAAGGTCAGTCCTGGTCTTGTGCAGCATGAGGTAGTTTTTAAAAGTCTAAAGTAGGCTCCGTTGTTTCTTTGGTGATTTGGAGGATGCTTGTGACATTTTTAGGGAAGACTGAATCGGTGCCCAGCATTTCCAGAAGAGACCTTGGAGACAGCGATGCAGCTGGGAGGGAGGAGGATGAAGACGAGGAGAAGAAAGGCATGGCTGCCCACCACACCGTCCCACAGCCTGGGGAGGTGAACCACAGCAGGGTCCCAGGCTTCAGGAGAAACAGGGGAACTTCACCTTTTACGGGAATTACAGCTGGTGAGCAGGTATGGTGAGGGGACTGGGTGACCTACAGTTAAACTAAAGCTGACTTGAGCCTGAAGTTAATCCTTGGTGCAGGCAATCCTTCTCCGCCCCGAGTAACCAGGTTTGGGTTTTCTAACTCTGAAGTCTCCTAGGGATTTCAGGTGTGGTTTCTCTTAGGAGACTGCAAAAATCAGGCCCTAATCCCAGAGGCAGCTGCATTCCCTGTGCTCATGTAGGGACCAGCTCGTGCCTCCTCGGACGAAGCTGAGCCGGAGCTCAGGGGAGCATGCTGGCAGAAATAACGTTGATTTCAACGCTTTTCAAAAATAACTCCTTTTTCATTCCTGTGTCTGTACATGTGCTAATGAGTTGTGGTTTGAATCAGCTTCTGATTTGTGATTTTTAATTCAGCTTATAATAGGCTATCTGTGGGGCTTTGTCTTTGAGAATATAACTCAGTGTAATTATTACAGAGAAGTTTTCAGAAAGCTGTGCTAGCAGCCAAGATAACATCTCCATTCTTCTTTCACTGCTAATCAGTTTACATGAACCTTTCTTATGCATAGCTTTCTGACCATACTAGATTTTTCTGAAACGAACACTTCATCCACAGTTATCAGACAGCAACATGCCTGAGAATTTACATTATATTCAGCAAAAAGCCTCAGAAAGCACAGATTGGCCACCTCTCTCCCTCGGAGAACTGGACAATAGCGGATTTCTGTTATTGTTCATTTTTATTGTCATAAGATCTTCCATCTTTTATTTTTCTTTTCTATATCCTGGACATTTTCTAATCCCTTTCTGAAGACCATACAATAGTAGGTTATTTTTCAGTTTAAAATGAGGTATGACTAAAGCCTCCAGCCTGCCCCAAACCTCCTTGTTTTCCTTTCTTTCCTATTTTAACGCAGTTCATGTGGTAGCCACAGAAACCACATTTGCATGTTCAGAAACTGGAGAAAAATACCTGGCAGGTGCTTGCCTGGCACCGGCTCCCGTCAGCATTCAGGCTCTATTTTCCAAGAACGGCACCTCACTTATGCCAAAATTAAAAAAACCAAAGTGAACATGAAAATTATTTAAGAAGAGACTGAAAGAAGGCCCCCGCCAAGGAGGAGCGCACTTTTGCCTGGTGTGAGGATACAATGTGTGGATGACAGCAAGCAGAAAATCTACTCCTGGTGATTATCTTTGGCACTGGATGGAGAAGTACGGTTACTGAATTGTATTTGTCATCACCCCAGTTCTTACGGAGTGTTTGCCTAGCGAGCAATTTATTTCCAACATGAAAATATTGGCATTCATGCTCAAATGCTGCAGGGAGCTTACTGAAATAGCAGAATATTTTCTGTTACGAGTTATTGTTGTTGTCCTGTACCAAGGTTTGAAAGCACCACACCTTTGCAGTCCCGTTAGGAAACAGCAGTGGGATCCAGAGACGATTCTACCGCCTAACAAAGATGTGCTGATGTGAATGTTTGGTGTCATAGATGCAACGTGCTCGCTTCTAGAGCCTGACTTTCTCGTAAGCAGTTAAAAATCAACGGGACGCAACCTGCTTGGACAAACGGTTCAGCTCTCAAGTGTTGCTGTGGATGCAGTCCGTGGCAGGGCCAACCTCTCCAAGCATGAAGGGGCAGAAACCCAACTGCAACAGCACTGAAGGAGCCCGTTCCTTCAGTAAGACAAGGACCGTCCTACTGATTCGACTGTAGGGAATGGTGAGACCCTTTGCAGCTGAAGGAGAAGGCCATGTAGTTGTCCAAAACAGCCAGTTGATTTGCTCCTACAGAAACCACTAGAGACCAACAAAATCATGATCTGTCATGGATGGGGACGGAATATATCTTTATGCTCTCTAGGGTTTGCTCATAGTAGTAGCAGCTGCATTAGTAAGTGCCACATTCATGAGGAATGAAGGCATTGCCTGAGATGGTATGATGGTATTTTCAAAAGCATCCGGGAGGTTAATGACAAATTTCTCTAGCACTTTGGCATCTAAGTGCCTTAAGCACCTTCTCTAGTGTTTGTCCAGATAGAAACAGTCTTTAAAGCAAAGTGTGTGGCAGCAAGGAGCTGAAAACTGTCCATACTACCCAGATGCAATGTCTCCTTTACAGACCAAACCAAAGATCTCTGTCTCACAAACAGATTCCATCTGTTTCCTCAATTTAATGATTTCTGACTAGGCAAAATACATTTTTTCCCTTTCATGCAAATTCAGCGTTGATTCTGAAAACACAAAAAGGACTGTAGGAAGCTATATTTTCATGAGCCTTGGAAAAACATCAGGCAGTTGCTAAAGATGCCTCCCTGCTGTCAAATATCCAGGGAACAATACCAGTAGGGGTGCGATAAAGTGGCCAGTGAACTTGCTCGTTTCACGATAGACCTCTGAGTTGCCTTACCTTTGCAAAACGAGGCCGTCAGTCAAGGGATAAAGTGCACTGTGAAGAATAAAGCACGGGAACAATTTAAGAAAGGGTATTATATTGCTGGCCAGTTGACTGCTGATTTTCTCAATCTAGCAGTCCTGCAAGCAGAAAGAGCCGAGATGTGAATGGAGAAAAATGACCACTGAGAAGGTGTCTGCTTCCACTCTGCTGCAGCTTTCCAGCTACCCGCTCGGCCCAGGTGAGGGCTCCATGGCCGTGAGAAGCTACTGCAGCCACGTTTGTCCCTTCCATTGAAAACTGCTGTTTTCATCTTATTTAGCCTGCTGAAAACAATGGAAAGAGGTGCCCAGGGATAACGCCTCGTGCACACTTGCCTCCAGCAGAAAGCCTCCGAGTCCATTTACTCTTATTAATAACAGTAATCGTCACTATTTACATACGTGGCTGGCAGCCTTGGAAGGGCTCCTATAAACATCCCCCTTCTATAAATACCGGAGTTTCAAACCAGCCGCAGCTTCTTGGTCTTGCTTCACCAGGATCTTCTGGTTGCAGCTGGATCTTTGGGGGCTGCTGGGGAGTGACACCCGCGGCTCCAGGTATGGCCCAGAGCTAGGGATGCAGTGGGGGCACGTGGTGGGGAAAGTAGACATTATTTATTTTATTTATTTATTTTATTTATGTATTTATTTATTTAATTGCATGGGACTCGGGAAAGGTATGTGAGACTGCTCCCCCTCAGCTAACCGACCCCAGGGAGGGGACGGGGTGGTGCATGGATGGTGCTTCCAGCAGCAGCACTCGGTGCAACTGGTGCTTTACATCTTCTTCTACTCCTTCTAGCTTTGCCTTTTTGTTTTTTTAATTCACATTCAGGCCTCTGGGCTACTTTGTTCAATTATCCCATCTCCAGACATAAAATCTAAAACACATGGCAAAGTGATGCATCTGACAGTGCACTTTTTTTTTTTTTTTTTTTTAAATTAGCTACCGGTGGTTAGGAGAGACTTTCTGCTTTTATTTTCTATTTTTTTAAGCAACTGAAGATGTAGAGTCCATGGACTGCTAATCGTGGGTCAGGCAGTAAAGCCTAACCCCTTCCACATCACTTATTATTATGGGTGACAGTTTATAGGGGCATTAGCTGTTCTTCTGGAGTGTAATTGAGTGAGCCCATTTTGCTGCTGGCTGCACCCAGCTCCCCTGGAATTGTTACTTATGGCTGATGTGTGATACCAAAATTGCTCATCATCGCAGCCATCCGAGTACCACCAGGCTCTGTTTTTCTTTCTCAGCATGCACATGGTGTTTTTTTACTTATGTAGGATAAATATTCATGTCAAATTGCTACTGAAATACAGAGAATATTATTTAGCACTTACTAGATATTTGAAGCACAGAAAATATAATACATTTAAAGTAGCCATTTTCAATGGAAGAGTCCCATACGTTGTCTTGTTAGCCCCAAAATTGCTCTTTGGGTCAAGCGAAAGGAAGAAGCACTGCAGGAATACTAGTGAAGTACAGTTTCTGAGCCCAAATAATTAAGATATCGTTTACTGGCAACTAGCGTTTAACTTAAAATAAGCCCCTTTTCATCACGTGTTACATAGAATTCGGTGGAACTTCTCAGAATTCTTAAGCATTTCTGGTTAGAAAAGGGAGACATCATAGGCGACAGGACCTACACAGAACCACTGCACGGCTACCTCTGTGGTGCAGGCTCTTGCCAAATCAGGATGGTTTTCTGCAAAAATAGAAATGGAGCTTTGTCAATTTACAGCAGGCAAGGGCCAAAGCATTAGAGAAACACAAGAATATTTAATCAAAATTGAAACCCCATATCCTTCTCTTTGCCCACCCAGGATCTGAAGATGCGTTTTTGTGCACGTGGCTGCAGGTGCACGCACACGCTCAGTCTACGGTGGGTAGAAACGCTTTTCGTACTGAGTTCTGCAGGTCAAGAACACCACTTGAGGAAAAAACCCCCAATTTTTTACCATAATCCCCTTCCCAAATATATTTTTTTACGGAGTGCCTTCCCCATTTGGAATGTTTACATTTTTAGTGTCAAACATTTGGACACATTGCAGGCTTTTGTTGTGGCGAGGCGCTGGGACAGGCTGCCCAGAGCAGCTGTGGGTGCCCCATCCCTGGCAGTGCTCAAGGCCAGGCTGGATGGGGTTTGGGGCAACCTGGGCTGGTGGGAGGTGTCCCTGCCCAGGGCAGGGGGTGGGAACTGGGTGATCTTTAAGGACCCTTCCAACCCAAACCGTTCTGTGGTTCTATGATTTGTAGGTGGGAAGGTGTTACCAAGGTGCTGAACCATTTATCTTGGCCCTACATGCAACAGCCTGTTTTAAACACAGATTTAATATAGCTGGTATTGGTATGGCTGCAGAGGGAATACAGAATTTAATTTGCAGTGTCAGCTCTGGTGACAGGTTCATCTATAATGTTATGAATTAGTTGCAGCAGCCTTACCTGTGAAAATGTTGCATATTTGTCTGCCTCTTCTAAATATTTAAGCCATCTTGTTCTCTAAATGAATGTGGTTTTGTTTTTATTATCTCACAGAGCTACAAAACTCAATTTCATTCAATTAGACCTTTAACTTTTTGAATTGCATCTTGTCCTCCCGTCCCAGTAACACCCCGTTCGGCAGGGCTGGCGCCTGGCTCTGAGCAGGAGCTTTGTTCGCTTCCCGGTTCTCTCACCAACTATTGTGGATTGCTGAATTAGAAGGAAATGCCAGATGAAAAAGAAACAGAGACTTATCACTTGGTGGTGGAAGCACAAAGACCTGAAGAAAATTAATTCTGCCTATTCATCTGCCTCAGGATTTGGAGGGAGAATGGCAAAACTCGTCCGGGAAACATCAACAGTGCTCGGACCGTTTCCGCAGCGCAGTATCCATCTTTAAACTGCAATATATTGCAACCTTGCTGTGCTATCATCCGCCACTCTGTCACGTACAGGAGATGGTCAGGAGCTGATGTAAGGGGTTTTGCTTTCCTTGTGCTCCAGCCCCAGGGAAAGGAGCTTTGGAGATTGACTGAGGGAGATAACGCCTCGTTATTTCTGCCTTCCATAAACCCTCAACCTTGCCAAGCGCCAGCGGGAGCCAAGGTCGCTCGCCGCTTCTTGGTAGGTCCTTGGAGTTGCTCAGATCTTCAGCTGAGAGCTGAAAGGATAATTCACTTATTTCTTTTCCCTCACCCCTCTTCCCTGTTATACCCTCCTATTTGCACCTTCCCTGATCTTCACCCTGAAAGAAAATGGTCCCTCATCACCCCGAACTGACCCTGGCTGGCGGCCAGAGACCTTTCTGCTCATGCTGTGTGATGGATGAAGCAGCCTCATGGGCTTCCAGGGGAGGAATCTCCCAGGGGACTCGATGATCTTAAGGGTCTTTTCCAACGTACACAATTTTATGACCCCCACCACTCCTCGCCATGGGGCGCAGAAGTGGCTGAGCAGGAGGCAGTGGGTGGCACTGGAGGGATGCTGGACCAGCCGTGATGCTTGAACTGCTTTTATCTCTGTTTCTGCTCAGTACGTGTTTGCTGCTGTTGGCAGAGGGCGATTTCCAATTGACCGAGCACCAGACAGGTTTCCCCTTGCTCCTTTCCATACGAACCTGGGTTTCATCAGGGCACGTCCCCAGTGCCTCCAGCCTCTGCCCTGTGGCACTGTAGCTTTCTGGGTTTTAAATGTGTACGTACCTGCTTTATTTTTTATTATTTATACCTGTCAAATAGCAGAGATACTAACGAAAATATTTTTCGACTGAGCAGGTCAGGTCATTTCAGCTGATTGAAATTTCAATATATTGGTCAGTGTGGAGCTATCCTGCATAGGCAGAGGGAAGTTAAAAGTGCTTCTCTGATAATCCCCAAAGCTTGCTTAGGATAAGCAATATAAAGCTAACAAAAGAGAGCAAAAATAAAGCTTTTTATGCACTGCTGGGTATGGGTGCTCTATGTCATGATACCAGCAAAGACAGTGCAAAAATTTGCAGATACTGTAATTAGTGAGATCTTAATTAGTACTTAAAACACCAAAGGGAGAGCAAAAGTGGCAGTAATTTTGCCTCACAGGGCCTCTGCACTTGGGAACATCCCTCAGGACTTGCCACGAGCATCACCATAATTGTTCTCTGGGTGACTGAACCACAAAACTTTTTTTTTTTTTAAAGTTGCTTCAGCTAAAAATTGTAGTCCTTTACCACATCTGCCATAACTTGTGCATTTACACTTGCTATTAAGACAGGTGGTTTCATCCAAGCCTTTAACGTATTGAACCCACAGGATACAACAGCCCACTGTGATGAAGTGGGATCAGCGCTGGGGTGTTATTGCACCCCAAAGCTCTTGGGGTGGCTTTCCAGGGCAGGGGGTCAGACAGCACAACTAGGGGAAAATGTGCATCTTTGGAGTGTTTGTAGGAAAAAGCAGGAGGCACTGCTGTGGCCCAGACCTCCCAGTTCGGAGAAGAGAGGTGGTGTCCTGTCTCTAATGCCTGCCATCCTGACTTTCAGCTTCCATTTAGCAGGACCTCTCCCGGGTGATATCTTTTCGTGGATGCAAAGGAAATTAGGGGCTAAAAGCAGGAGCCTCTTAGAGAGGCCAGAGACACCATCAGCTATAAAAGGCAAAGTTCCCTCACCCTCCTGAGCTTGCACATCCACCACCATTTTTTTCTCCATTTAAGGACTGCCACTTCCAGCTCTCAGAGCACTAACGGAGACTCATTCAGACCCTTTCACATCTCCTTTTGCCCTGTGAGATGACTCATTGCAAGGACCCAGGGCTATGCCATAGACGTCCTTCTCTCCAGGAGGAATTTTTCCAGGATTGTTACTCCTTGGAAGAATGCCTGGTACGTAAGCATGACTATTCATCACCTTTAGATCAGTCTATCATTTTTCTTTCAACAACAAATACCCTGCTTGTGCAAGCTGTTTTACTACTGGCTTTAATATCTTTCCATTTTCCCATTTTGGATTTCTATTCCAAACAAAATCAGCGTGCCGCAGAGCTGGGGCTTTCACCATGTAAATGAGGGCTGCTGTACTCAGGTGGCTAAGTGATGACTCTTAAATTAACTCTGCCTCCAGCACTAAGTTATAGGTACTTTGTGCTATACTCCTACCAAGTGGCTATAGCAATGCAGTATGTCTGGTTTACAGTCTCATTAAGTCATTGCTGTGCTGGGTTGAAGTCTCTGCCTTTTCAATCATTCCTCTAAAAATGTATCAGAAGGGAACAAAACAGGACTTAGGTGGTAAGTGTAACACACCTCTATAATTATGGTCCAAATTTTGTGTTGCATTTTAGGTTTTTTTCATAAGCCATACATGATATTCTTACTTTCTACTTGGTAAGTTGTTTGGTTTTTTTCTTTTAGATTTGGAAGGAACAAGATACGTTTTTTCTGAAATAAAATAATCACACCGCAGAGATCTTGTTAACCACTGCACATTTCTAAGACAGCAAACATAGTAGTATGTCATCCCTGTTTTGCAGCTGCAATACTAAATTGCAGCTGGAGAGGTGGGGACATCTCAGGTGTGGATTAATCTCAGTGCCCAAATATTGTCATGGGAAGCATTTTGTTTACAGAACTCAAAATACCATGGTGATTGGGAGTAGCCTGAAGGCTGCATTCAAAGCTTATGCAGCAGGGATGTTATCAGGCACTTTTAAGGCAGCAAGGGGATGCTTAGAGGTGCACAGCTGGCCAGGTTTTTTGTCTTCACCTTCCCCAGAAGGTAGATGGAGACTGGCAGCAGCCGGAGGTGAGGGAGAGGACAGAGTGGACACTGCTCTAAAGCTGAAGGAAAAACCCTCTCAGGCACGGAGGCTGTATGGCTGAGTTCCTCTGGGGCAGGTCTGTCCCAAGCCAGCCAGAGGGATGTGATGGGCAGATGTTACTTTTCTTTTCAGCATGGACTACTGTTGGGACCGTTTCCACATACTCCGCTCCAGAAAAATGACCTTGACCTATAGGGTGAGCGAGAATGGCTATGTACAAGCCTATCTATCTTAAATAAAAAAGCACTGTATATTTACTGAAAAACTGGAAAACAGACACTCTGGTAAAATAAAGGAGTAAAGGGGAGAGAAATGGCAAGCAGAAATAGGTGCAGCACAGCTTTTTTTTAGAAAAGTGTTTCAGTAAAAGAAAGAATACTATCTGTGGTATTGTTCCTAGATTACTAGATAGGAACAACACAGCTGTTAGTCATGGGGAGCAAAGGCAGAAATGTTAACAATTTTTTTCTGAAAATATGTGAAGAACAAGCTAAGGGCTCTTGATGCTGCTTGAATGAGCTCTAAGACTGCTTGGAGAGCCCCAGAGGTATAAAATGAAATTTCACATTTAACAGTGTGCCAGTGCTTTGAGAGTCTGTGAGGAGCACCCCTGCTAATCACGTGCACATCAGTCAATCATCCATCCATCCACAGAACCATGGAATCATTGAGGTTGGAAAAGACCTTTCAGACCATCGAGTCCAACCACTAACCCAGCACTGCCCAGTCCACCGCTGAACCATGTCCCCAGGCACTGCATCTATGGATTTTTTAAACAATTCCAGGGATGGCGATTCCATCACCTCCCTGGGCAGCCTCTTCCAATCCATACATCCATCTATGCATCCATCCATCCATCCATTCACCCCGGACATGACAGGGGAGGGGGCAAAACTTTGAAATCACGGATTACGAAAGGCCAATACAACTGCTGCTGATCTACATGGCTTTATATGAGGCGGATGTTATCAATCGAACTTTACCCTTCATACAACGTGCAGTTTTATATTGTTTAACATGGAAAATGTATATAAGCATGAAGAAAGTAGGTGACAGTTATAGCCTTTTGGACTCTGCCCTAGGAACCAGAATACTGAAGGGGTTTCTATGTCACTGCAATGGAATCAGCTGAAGGTAGGTGTGCAGTGTGACACTGGGACCAAAAGAACAATTGGCATCCACACACTTTTTTAAACAGAAGAATACAGATTTATGGGGCAGAGTGGTTGCGTTGCTTTGGCGAGTCTGTGACTGGAACATTGTGTCCAGTTCTAACATTCCAAAATAAAAAAAAGACACTAATTAGTTGGCAAAGATTCAGGTAAGCGCTATGAGCACAATTATGCTACCAAAAGCATGTCTTTTGGTTAACTGAAAGTCCAGGGCTTAAAGTTTGTGAGTCTCATACGTGAGATGGAAATTGGTAATGTAGTGCCTTCCACTGTAGGGAAAAGAAAAAGAAGAGAGAAATCCATGTGTGACATGAGGTATATTCAGACGAAAATAGTGTGCAATTCCTGAATTTTGAGGATAACTAGCCATTGTTAGAGTTGTGTTTAATCTCCATGGAATAGAAAAAAATTAAACTTCATATTTGATATTTTTCTCTACACAATGTAATTAAAAAATGGATTAATTAAGGGAAGACAGAATGGTGAAACTGGTCTTTCCATGGTACCTGACTACCCATATTATTATGTTTAGTATTTCTACTCCAGTACATACCTACAGAGGCGTTACCACCTCCAGTGAGGAGTCTACTGCTCCTTGGCAAGGTCTTTCCAAGACTCACAGGCTTGTTAAAGTATGAATCGGTGCTACTTTCCTCCATGTGCACCGATTTTGGATTGGTATCTTCAGAAGACAAAGAATCGGCTTTTGTTTGAAAAAGGTAAAATTTGTCACTGCTTTCTTCTGGTCCCCAAGCAATCCTTGCTTGGCTGACTGACTTCTCCAAGGTATCGGGAACCTTCCCCAAGGTGTTGGTTACCTTCTCCAAGGTGTTGGGAACCTTCCCCAAGGTGCTGGAGGCAGCTCTTCAGGAGACCAATGGCTCTGGGGCATGTTCCAACACCAATGAAGTCTGCTGATGAAGTGAGTCAGCTGCCAAGTGCTTGTAACCTGGTTCCAGCCTTTGGGGCTTCCTTTGTCAGTGAGCCAGCAGGAAACAAGCAAGAACATCCAGTCATCTCCATACCCACTGGCACTCATGATTTTAAAATATGAAAAGAGTTTCTGCAGCTGGGGGATGGTGTGGGGCTGAGGAGTTTGGGCACCTGCAATAAGCAGTGAGCGAGGAGGAGGCACCATCACAGGGGTGGAGGAAGGACAGGAATGCTCCTCCACTCTGGGAGTCATCATCAGTGCTGTGTCCTGCCGTTAAGCTCCTCCGCTGTGCCCACCCTTGCTTCTAAGTAAATTACTGGAAGGTGAATGGCCCCTTTGAACCTCTCTACCAAAGAGAAAATAATCCATGAAAAACCTCTGGTGCGAAGAAACGTTGAAATTAGACAAGAAACAATTCTGCTCTTCCATCCAGTAGCTGCCACGTAACACAAGGGAAGGCACAGCCCGTTGTTTTCCCAGGCTGGATCATGAAAAACTGGGAGTTTGCAGTCAAGATGCCTGAGGTTAGATCTTAGGAAAAGTGTTTTGTGATGGGAAAATCTGGGATGAGTTATCCAGGAAAATGGTGGAATCGCCCTTGCTGGAAGCTTGCAAGCATTAAGGCATTATCTGCCCAGGGCATTTCAGACACCCCGTGTCCTGGGCCTGCAGTGAGGAATACCGCTTGCTGCAAGTTACAACCTGCCTTTGCTGTGCTTTGCTGCCAGGAGAAAGGGTGTTTCAAATCTTCTGGAAACAAACCTCCCACTTTATTATTAAATTTATCACCATTTCTCTGAGTGAGCGCTGTATCCCATGCATGCCATGGTGAAACCTCCTTCCTGGTGCTCCATGGAACGATCCCAGCAGCGAAGACAAGGACAAGTGTCCTCTGGCTCCGAAGGATGGCATGACAGACAATGGCTTGAACTGTTTTACTGTGTTGTGCATTCTGGGCATGTGGGGGATGTCAGAATTAATTTGGCATTTTGATATAAACATTTCAAGAACAAATGAAGAAGCATGCTCCTGCCCAGGAATTCAGCGTGGTCCACCACTGGCTGATTGCCTCTCGCACCTCAGCTCCCTTGCTAAAGCAGGGGCCATTGATACTGCTTGTATTAGATAAGAGCAGGACAAATTATTTTAGAACTCAAAGCCCTAGGTTGAATCGATGGCAGTTCACATTTTTCAAGAGCCTGACGTCTTGCTAAAACCTCTCTTTTCAATCAATTAGAGGAATGAATCTTTGCAATGCTGCTGAGAAACAAAACAAGCTATTATCTCCTTGCCCCGTTGGACCTCAAGGCTGGAACCAGGTTACAAGCCCTGGATATATGCTACGCGGAACTGAGACCCAGTAGTAATGGGATGTCAACATCGCTGCACGGTATGGGCCTTCAATGAAAATTAAAAATAGTACAGTGCTTTAAATGCTCCCGGATCTTAGTTCGCCAATGACAGAATGTCAATACTTGGCAGCAATCTTTTATTAAAAGTGTTTTTATAGTCTAACTTCACCCTTTCCATGGGTACGGTTGAACTCCCGCAGGTACAGTCCGTGCCGCAGGCAGTGTTCGCCAGCATTGAGACAGCTTAGCTAGAGTATATGAAATTGTGGTTTTCTTCCTTGATCCACCTTTCTTTGATCTAGGAAAGTCACTGGACTGAGTGTGCAGTTGCAATTTATCCACTGAGGGTAGATAAATTTGGTCTGTTTAAATTGTGGCATTTAGTCAGGAGCTGAAGTCTTGCCCATCTCCCAGATATATTGAGTCCCCCAAGTCCCCCGTGAGGTCCCATATTTCTTGTCCCTCTTCCATGGCAATGAGCTGCTGTCCCACGCCCCGCCAAGCGCCGAGCCCCGTGCATTTAATCAAATTAACTGAAGAGCCCCGCTCTACAGCCCTGCCACAGTGCAATGGATCTCCCTGGAAGCCTTTAGCTTTTATTATAGCACAAGTTAATAATATTTTCCCTAAAGCCTGCTTTTAATTAATGTATGTATTTTCATTTTCTGTCCAAGATACAACAAATGGTCGGTATCATTAGCTAGTACCTGCTGTGCTCCATTTTCCAATAACGCTATATTTTTTTCTGAGGTAATTAATTTCTCACTTATCCTGTGGATATGCTTTGTTCAAGTTCAAGGTGTTATTTATGTATAAAATTGGTCATGGTGCACCATTTGAAAAGGCAGAAAATGATAGTCAGTACATGGAGTGTGCAAAGAACAGAATTAATATACTGCGTGGTTTCCTCCCTTCTGGTATGGCATAGGAACGCCAAGGAGGTTTGCTCCCAGTGATAACCAGAGGGATAGGACTGGGGAGTATTTGCTGATGAGATTAATAGCGGTACAAGGGGATGGGGAGCAAGGTTCATTAGGCTATGGGTCACGTCTCTGCAAATGAACAAGCATCAGCCCATTCTTTCTGCCCCTTATTCCGATGTGAGACAAAGGGATGGTTGGTGGGCGACGGCAACGTGGGGTCACCTGGGAGGAAGAGCTCCAGGTAACCTCAGTGGTCTTCTTCGTCTCCAACGTGTGCTCTTCGGCAGCTCTGAGTTTGTATTTGGCAAAGGGAAGGGCAGGCGTAGCTTTCATTAACTGTGTAGGGATTTCAATAAAGGTTTGAATGGATTTGTGAAACACTGAAAATATATTTTGAAAGCTTTGAGTGGCAGTTCCATTACACACACACACAAATGCCCTAATGGGTAACAGGATTTAAAACGTCTCCCTTGCTGTCAAACAGCCAGCGGTGTTCTGCAGGTGAGGGAATTAAAGAAAACTGCTTTTTTTTTTTTCTCCGCTTCCTGAAATTGCTGAGCATAATTCAGCTTGTTTTCTTTGCTTGATAACTTCTGAGTAGTTCTTATGTGTAATTAATATTTACAGCATGATTGGCACTTTTCATTCCCGTTTCTTCAGCGATACACAGCGATGAGCTTAACCAGGGGATTTCATCAGATAGTGATGGAGAGGTGGTATTAGAGAACCAGGTCCAGCTTTTTGTGAGTGCAGCTTAACCTATAGGGAATATATTCTCAAGTTTAGAGTAGGAGTCATAAATAAAATAATTTTTATATCTCCACTATAGAGATTATTCCACAGCGTAGTATCTCTCATTTTCAAGACTTTCCTACAAACCAGCAAAATTGCTCAGTTCCATTCTGGCCTCTTCCAGCCCATGACATCTTTTCTGGATAGGGCTCATCTCCAAAATATTTTCTGTCCCGTCAGGTTGTCCTGTAGATGTGCGTTGCCCATTCTTCACTCTTCTTTCCATTTCTTTGTCCAAAACTGAGTAGTTTTTTAATGTGCATTTGTTTCTTCATAAGTTTTTTCAGGTACCTGGTGATTTTTGTTGCTCTTCCTCTCATTTGCCAGTTTGGCGGTGGTATCCGAGCGGGATTTACACACCAGCCTCTGTTATTCAGCAACGAACCAGAGCGGGGACTACCAATTCATTATTTATGTCATGGTACGTTCACAAATGAAGCACAAAACAGAACAGAGATTTTATGTGCAAGTACACTTATATTTTTCATGCTGCAAAATCATTCCTAACTTTCTTTTAGGCTCAATGTCTGTGGGTGAGCTCTTGTGTTCATCGCCTCAGGTCCCGGAGCTGGGAAAGAACTCAGACCTCGCTTTTCCAGCAAGGGCAAAGCCATACCTTCTGCTCTTGTGTCCCAATCATATTATCCCTTAATGTAAGTAGGGTGCTCCTTTCTTTCAAGCCCATGTGAGATATCATCTCCAACAGGTATCTGTGTTTGCTGTGACAGACAGGCAACTGAAGTAGCTAAAATGAAAGAAATAAAAAATAATTTGCACTGAGGAGATGGCAGTAATGAAAGCAGAGCGTGTGCTGTATGCCATCACCGAGGCTGGACCCAGAGTGGAGGGCAGCACTGGTGGGCAGCAATTCCCCTGCCCTCACCAGGTCCTGCCAGCACCTTCTCCTTTATCTCTGCTCCATCTCTTTCATCCCGGTGCCGTGCAGCTCCATCTCCTTCATCACAGTACCACGCCAGTCCATCTCCTTCATCCCAGTGCTGTGCTGCTCCATCTTCTTCATCACAGTGCCACACCACTCCATCTCCTTCATCCCAGTGCCGTGCTGCTCCATCTCCTTTGACACGGTGGAAGGCTTTGCTGCGGCTGCTGCGCACAGCTGCTGTGGGTTTGATGGGCCATTACGCTCCTACAGTCTGCCTCCCTGGAGACACTTCCAAAATAGAAGCAAGTGGGGGGGGTGGGGGTGGGGGTGGGGGAATCCTAACCTGATTATGATAGAATAAAGGAC
The DNA here is from genome assembly GCA_035590275.1 of Ibycter americanus. Classification (NCBI taxonomy): domain Eukaryota; kingdom Metazoa; phylum Chordata; class Aves; order Falconiformes; family Falconidae; genus Ibycter; species Ibycter americanus. Next base: position 5,013,500 of record JAVJGI010000038.1, read on the forward strand.
ATAAAAATGATATATTGCTTTGTGTATTTTTCATATCATGTGCTCATGACACTGTTTTTCCATGTGCTAAAAATACGTTCTATAACTGCGGAATAGGTCCCAAGCTGCCGGTGGCCGAATTGATGGATACGCTTAGTCCTGAAGAGCTCAGGCTTCCTTTGGTTTCTTTCTTCAGCGAACGTGTCTGGTCCCCAGCAATAAAAAATATATAATGTTTGGCATTAAAAAATAAAGGTGCCCCATAAAAGAAAGCAGCCTCCTACAAATACGTTACAGAGAGGATAAATTGTATGGTCACCGATATCACTTTGTCTGGATTTAAATTCAGCGAAGAAGGGAAGGGAGAAGATGGTGCGGTTGAAATTTTGCATTTGAGCACGCATGCTGTGTGGGACAAGAGGAAGACAAAGCCTCCATGCAAACAGGTGCTCTTAACTTTAAAAGTACTTTCTGCAACAGCCATCCTGCTCCTGTGTTTGTAAAATACATTTGCCAGCTCAGGGTGTCTGTACAGGGCAGCTCTGGCCACACCGTGGGGAACGGGCCTGGAGGTGCCTGTATTTTGTACCATCCCCAGTGCTTTCGGGCTTCTCTCTCCCCGTTTTTCTCTCTCCGATAGAGAAGCCTGTATCGCCGTGCCAGTAACGGTGCAGCACCACTGGCTGAATTGTCTGGGAGAAAAGCTGGCTGCCAGCCACGCAGGCGAGTGCGATGGGCAGCAGCTATCACTTGCTGATGGTGAGCTAACAGAAAATTAGATTTTTGGACAGCAAGTTTAAACCTTGATTATGGAGAGGACACTGCTGGTTTATAATATAAAAGAATTGAAAGACTTGATGTCCCTCAGGGCTCCTTCAGCTCTACCCGTTAGACAGCCCCAGTCACGGCTTGCTGAAATCAATGGCAACGACACAATCCATTCATGCACACAAACAAAGCTGTCGAGAGAGGAGGAGCACTTTTAATGACTCATTCTTTAATGGTAATTAATACGGGCTCACATGCAGCTAGAGCTGCATGTCAAGATGAGGTGTCTAGCTGCATGCGAACGTGAAGATTTTTTAGGGGACACACCTTCATTATGGGTCCCCAGCTCCAGCCCCAGGTGAGCACCCTGTGCTGGCTGTGCTGCAGCACCCAGGGCCATCCGACGGCTACTTTAAGTGACAAATATGAAGGCAAATCACAAATTCCCAATGCGTGCTGTGCCTCCCACTTACGGTGAGGTTCTGGTTTTTTAACTGCAAATGAACAGCTGGATCTTATTTCCCTTATTAAAGCTAAACTGCTTTAAAAATCAATGTGAATTTTGCCTGACTATGAAATTGGAATAAAGCCCCGCACCTGCGTATGTCTGAACTGCTAAAGCGTACCTTTTCCTCATGCTTCAGTGTTTGACTATTATTACCAAAAAAGATGTGGAAAGCGTACAATTAAAATTGTACAGCCATCTAGACAAATTTAGCCTGAGTACATTCACAGGGTTATCTAAAAGCAATTGCAGTTGCTGGAGTGTTTTTAATAAGCGTATCCCATTTAAAATACAGAACAAAAGCACTTCAGTGGGTGTTTGGGAAGCGACTAAGATGCCTCTTGGTTTTTGTCCCAACGTATTAGCACGTGTTTTGAGCTGAAAGGGTGAAATCTATTACCTCACATCCCCAAGCCCGCGTTCCCGGCTGACGGGGGGGAAAGACAAGATCAGCTGAGAAGCAGCAGAGAAAGCAGGTGCCATTTGGCAGGCCACGGAGACACGCCGTGGTGGGGATTGGTGCCCAGAAGAGCTCTGGCTCCGGTGTTTTGCACGCTGGAAGCCAAGGCTGAGCACGAGGGCTGAGGTCTGTGGCCTGAAGCTCTGCTGCGTAGGCACCGCTATTTTAACTCACAGCAAGAATTACTATGTTATTGCTTTGTAGGCAGTAATTAGGTATGCAGACAGCCTAAGGTGAGACTACTTCAACCTTGACTTAAGAAAAGTGAGATCTGACCGTTTTTTATTTTAGTACTCAGGAAGAATTGCAAATAGCACCCCGTTAGGGGCTTGCTCTGGTTGGGGCCGTAGGGACTTTCTGGGCATCGTTCTCTCCGAAACAGCCATTGAGACGCCGCAGTGAGAAGTCCCGGTGTGAGATCTGCTGGGAGAGGTCCCGCTGCAAAGTCCTAACCCCCCCCAGCAGCCACTGACCATGGCAAGGGACAGGGGTTCCTCACAAATTGGAAATTTCCCCTGTAAGAGCTCACGTCTGACAGCAAAGACCAAGAGTTGGGCAGGTCTACCAGGTCACTCATTGTCTTCTGCTCCTCTGGGAATTTTATGGATGGAAACATTATGGAGAAATGGGAATGCACATCAACGAAAGGCCCCTCAAGTTTTGGTGGTACAAGTGAACATACCCTACCATTTAAGATGAATAAACAAGGGACAAGTACAAAGAAGCAAGTCAGCTGTTTGTGCTACCTTCAAGCCAACTAGAAGGTGGCAGAGCCCTCCTTTGGGTACCCTCACTGGTTTCATCCCAAACACACCGTTTCCCGACACCTCAGCACTGCAGCAAGGGGGCTTTCATTTCCAGTGTGTTCTAGGACCTGATGGGGCTTTACTCATTGCCACCACAGACTCTCCTCGCTGCTCTCCTAGCAGCCTTCCAGGTGCTCCTGAAATGAACCTTCAAAGAGCAACATAACCTGAAAAAGTTATGTTCACCAGGAGGTTCACGCACCTTGAACACGCAGGTCGTGGCTTTACACGCAGGTCTAGAAGGGACAAACATATGCTCTGGGCAGGAAGACCCGGCTTTATAAAGCAGGGAGGTGTCTGTAGCCCCCGGGTGGGAGGTACCTGCCCAAGCATGGCTCCCAGAGCCAGTGGAAGCGAGTTCCTCCATCCACCCCATACAACGCCGGGGTGAGGTGGGTGCCGAAGCCCTTGTTGGTGGCTGAGAGATGCTTCTTCTCCATGCTGCCATCCTCCTGCCCACCGATGGATCATAAATATCCCAGGTCTCCTACTCTCTGTGCCAAGTCCCAAAGTCCCCACAGTACAGGGAGGGAGAGAGGCCTGAGTAAAGCTGATGTACTGGCTGTGTTTGAGCATCTCTGCATCAGCAAGTAGGGAAAACTCTTTTCCCAACTCTTCCCTGCCTAAAATGAGGTATCTTTGTAGGGATTAAAGAGTCCCAAGCACTTGATTAGGGCAGGGGCTCTCACCTTCTAAGGGGTCCTTAGGCGAGAGGCATCAGGCCACGTGCGCTCTTGGGCTGAGGTGGAGAATTTTGCAATTTTATTATAGAACCCGGAGTTTGCCGTGCCTCTGATGTACAGTGTTAGAAAAAGCTGTGGCTTCTGGCAAAGGTTAATCAAAATGTATTATACTTCAAGTGTTTGCTATAATTAATAAAGAATGCCTAATGAATCCAGCTCTCAAAAAGTGTTCAAACATGCAGCGCACTCCTTGCAAGTTCAGATTACGGGAACGATTGTGTTATCTGCAACACCATGAAGTGATCCAAATTAAAAAGTTGGAAATGCTTTGTAATGACTGAAACATCTATATTAGGAGTTTCCCCTATTACTGTGTGATCTTCAAATGCTGCTTTGTCTAGTGCTTCTACAGCACTAAGGGGTAAAGAAAGGGGGAGAGTTTTGGTTAAATTTGTCACCAGTGTTTCAGCTGATAGATGGCTTCGTAACGTTTATTTTGATGTAATGACAAAGTCCATAGCACATTTGTTTCCCCGACAACAGGCAGATCTATTCTTTGTCTTTCCCTTAAATGTAGCTGTAAATGAGTGAGTACATGGCTGAGACTTCTGCTCCTCTGAGGGAACCTGACTACAGCGAGACACTTTGGTTCTTGTCTCATTTTCTACCAAAAGTTTATCCGCAGTCAGGTGGTTGTCTCAGACTCCAGCTTTATTTCACCCCCTTCTAGCTCAGGTGCGTTTTGTAAATGAGTTTCACCTTGTTTATCACAATGGAATCTTCTGATAACATCTCCTAACGATTCGGTACCTTGGCCATCTTCACACCCACTCAGGATAAATTGAGGGAAAACCAAGCAGTCTAAAGTCTGCACGGCTGCTCAGGAAAACTTTCCGATTTTTATCAGCATTAAAAATATGGCAATTAACAGCCTTACTGCAGGACTTCGGGTGTCATGAGAGAGAGTTTCTCACAGGTGGGTTACTTTAGCCTTTTTGCCCCCATCGCACTGCTGTGGTCCCTGGCAGGTGTTTCTGCCGGTTCCACTCCTCCTACAGCCACTGTAGATATATTGATTTGTCACTAGCAGCCAGTGCAAGACCCCGGGGATATAAACAGCTATGCAAACCTCGCATAGAAAGATGCTCTGTTATCCCTATAGAGGAAATGGATGAACAAAAAATTAAAATAAAATCCTGTGCAAGTATAAATTTCTCCCTGCCTTAAACGTCACCATAAGAAGTCACCTGTTGGTGAGGCTTTAAGTTGGGTTAATAGAAAGTAGGTAGAGCGGTTTTCCAGAGTCAAACTCGGACAGAGGGGGATACAACCGGGGTGTCCTGGGTTATTTCCCCGGCCAAAGCTGGACCCCACGGGGCAGGAGCGGGGTCCCGGGCTCATCCCACCGGGCGCAACGCACCGGGCGCATCCTTCCGGGCGCATCCCGCCGGGTACCGGTACGCGCAGGGGAGAGGGTACCGCGCTCACCCAGCCTTCTGCAACCGGGGAAGGGGAGGCTGGAAAAACAGTCTAAAACATAAGTTTTAACCCAGTTACGGGGCAAAAACCCGCACGGACGGTCCGCGGGGCGTTTGCTTCACCCTGAGCCCCGCGGATTCGCCTCCCCGCTCCCCGTCACGGCACCCCGGCACCGGCAGACGGGAGGCGTGGAATTAACGCGAACGGAATAAGAAGCCCCAGACCTGTTGCCATCAGAGCACGTTTTACTTCGGGCACCCCGCGGGTCGGGACGGGCGGCTCCGGGGCGGGGGCGGGGGGCTGCCCGGCGGGGTTGGGAAGTGTGGCTTTTCCGGGAAAGCGGAGGTTATCGGCTAGTGGGCAGGGCTGGGAAAGGGCTGGCATCAGCCCTGGGCAGCAGGTCCTGCTGAGCTGCGTTCGTGTCTGTAAAGCTTTACGGTGAGGTGTAAATTCCTCTAGAAATAGTAAATTCATCGCACGCCTCGCTGTGCTGGTTTGCCTTGCCTGCTCCTTGGGGAAGAGCGCTCAGGCCAGTGCGATTCCCCAACATGCGTATCCCTCAAGTCAGACATGCCGCGTTCATCCTTGCGTTCTGCGGGAGAGATTAATCTTCCCATCGCGTGGGAGGGGACCCGGGGGGGCCAAACGAGGTGACCGAGCCAGGGCCATGCAGCGGCACACGCTCCGTGTCCCGTGTCCCTGGGTGCTGCGCTCGGACCGCCGGGCGTTTGGGTGGCCCTTGGGAAGATGTGACCCCGTCAGTGGTCGCGGGTGGGGGGAGCGGGGAGGCCGTGGCGTGCCGGGGCAGGGGAGGTCTGAGCAGACCTGTGTCACGGGTAACGTGGTGGCGTGTGCTGTGCTGGCTGCTGGCAGTGGAACTGCTCCTTCCCAGCTCGGCCATCCGCACGGACCCCGCTGCAGGCTGGGTGGGAGCTTGCCGTTTGGGATGCAGCGGCAGCGCTGGGGCTTGCGCAGCTCCAAGATTTACTGGTTGGGGTCAGCTGAGCCTCTTGATTTTTGGCAGAAGCTGTTAAAGCTGATGCCATTTAGCCCAGGCTTACAAGAACACCCGTAGTCAGGCGAGGGTACCCTCCGTGTCGGTGTGGAGAGCAGACAGCTGGTACCGGTGGTTACTGGGGCGAGGGCAGGAGCTGCATCCTGCCCCGGGTGCTGGGCTGGCTGCCCAGCTGGCAGCTCTGGAGGAGGCTTCGTTTGCTGGTTTGTTTGGGGGGTCATGCCAGGCACGTGCTGTAACGCCAGCCTCACCGGGGCAATTAGTCCCTCACTCAGCCTGTTGTGGTTCTTACGCTTGGCTTTCCTTAGATTATGAATCAATTAAATGTTTCTAGCGGTGATTTGCATGGCGCGGTGTGAGCGGGGCGCTTACACGTGCCTCCTGGTGCCGTTTGGAAATGAAGGGCAATTGGGAGAGACAGCCGCACCATATGGCCCTGCTGCGGCGCATTAAGGTTTTAGCACTGACTGCTGTTAATTAAACGTAACCCAGCCGTCCCCACGCGGCCAGCACAACGTGATACAGGAATATGCTGGTGAACTTGCTGCCTGGTGCGTTGTTTGGAAGAGGGTGATGTAAATATGTTTTGCTGGTGTGTACCTTTGCTGTCTGCCTGCCATCCCTGATTAACTCCCTCAAAGCCTGGTAAGGGCCAGTGTTTTCCCAGGGGCTGGCAGCGTTGCTGTGCCTGGCACGCTGGAGCGAATGCGGGAATGAACGGGCTTAAAGAAATAGCGAGGGTTTATTTGAAGCAAACCAAACTTTGTCGGGGCTCTCGTCTTTCACCAGCCGTCCTGCAAAGCTGTCACAGGGCTCACGTGCGAGGTGAGGTACTGGGCTGCATCTTTTGAAATCCTGGTCTAAAGTAATAACTCACAGAATTTTGTGGTGTTGCAAATAACTATAAATAGTTGTTTTGAGGGACTTTTCCTCTGGCAGGATTGTTTTTTCCATAGTTATATTGAAACAAATCTTAAAGAGCTCTCTTTCCCTTTTCATTTCGAAGGAGAATTATTCAGACTGTGGGAGTAGTTCTGCCTCGAAAATTCCCCAAACAACCAGGCTGGGAGGGGAGGGAAACTTCAGTGGAGATGCTTATAACATCATCTGCATTCCCTGTCATCCCAATAGTGTATCCTTTTAAAAATGCCCAAGAGCTGCAGACGGGGTGTGCTGTCCTCCCTTGGTGAATATTTCTTTTTCTTCTGATGCAGAATTGCTGCTTGTTTGCTTTTGACTTGCAGCCTGAGGATACTCAGGTTTTTGTACAGTTCTATTTTTATTTACATCAGACATGACTGTAGTAAAATGTGAAGGTGGTATTTATTCCTCCTCCCTCCCCAAACGGTCCGTGTCCCTTCCTGTCCGTGCCATGGGCACAGCATCCCACGTGTGACGGTGTCTGGCCCCGGTGAGGGGGACACGCTGTCTGCAGCCGGCTTGGAGGTCTGGGTCTGCCCTAGGAAAAGGGAAGGGGCAGCAGGAGCTGACCCCGCTGCGGAGCTGGGGCGGAGAAGGGGGGGTTGGCCACGTGTTTTTTGTGCCAACCAGAGACGCACTGAAATCCCCTGGGCTCCATTTCCCCTTTCTGGAGCGGCGCGGAGCTCTTTCCAAGGCTAACGTGGGATGTGTGCGCTGCGGTTCCTCTTCCAGCCGGGGGCCTGGACGGGAGGGGTGGAGGCCGAGACCTGGCAAGTCCCAGAATCAGGAAAATGATCCCCTTGGGTGGCTTTCCTTTGGCAACTGGTGGGTTTAGGCTGTGCTGGATCAGTCCCATGGCTCTGGAGGTGGCGGACAGGCTCTGGCTGAGGTTTTAGCTCCAGTCCTACCCGCGGGTGCTGCATCTGGGGCTGATGCAGATGATGCCTGAGACGCCGGGAGCCTTTTCTGTGCCTTCATTGGGGGCGTCTGGGTCTGGCCCGTGCGTGACAGACACCAGGCACGCTGCTCCCATTGGCATCAGCGCAAAGGGATGGGGAGGTGGGAGCTCGGGAGCAACTGACCCCGGGCTGTCCTGCTGGCATTTGTTAAAAATACTTGTTTTCAGTCCCAGAGCGAATGCAGTTGCTCATGAGGAGTGGCTGTGCCATTATATGCTGTATCTTGAATATCTCCTAGCTAATGTATGTGGCTTTGTGCTGCTGGCACCTTTCAAAACCTGAGTGAATATAAATAAAAAAAAATAAAAAATAAAAAATCACTGTAGGAGTGTAACTGTGTCCTGCTGCCGGCAGCTTTTCCTGCTAGGAGAGGCTGCTGTAGCTGGGGAGAAGGGGGCTGGACGGGCAGGTTGCAGAGGTGCATCTTTGCTGTGGGTTCTTGTGGTGTTTGTTCTGGTAGGGCGGATGGTGACTAATGCAGCTTCAAAGCCCTCAGCGTGCTTTATTTCGCTTTGGAGCTGGGACAGAGGAGAAACCAGGCTGAGCTCTGCGCTGGGGGCAGCTTCCCGGTGGGAAGGGTTTGGGTGGGTAGTGGTGGGAGCGACACGCGGACAGGGCAGCGATGGGTCGGGCTTTGGCTGATGGCTCGAGTGCTTCCCTGGCTCTCAGTATCTCCGCTGGCACAGTCTCAGGATTGCAGTTGCATTTATTTTTTTTTCCTGGCAGGATCACACTGGTGACTCAGGGTCCCTCTGTGCTGCCTGGGGTGGGCTGGTCACTGGTGACCGGGGATCTTATGGCTTGAGGCAGAAAAATTACGTAGGAGCCTAACTTGGGTGTGGATCAGCTGCTTTGCTCCCTTTCCATGCCAGCTCACCCTGAGACGAGCCAGTTCTTCCTGGGGGACTTTCTTATCCTTGCTGTGCCCGTGATGCAGGTGCTGATAGGAAATTCCTGTTTCTGATACCACAACCTTCAGCGAAACCCGCAGTAATACCCATCCCAGCGATCGCTCAGCAGCGTGTCCGCTCCTTCACTTCGCTCCATCCTCTGGTGTGGCTGGGGTGCTCACCCCGGGGGTGCGCTGGCCCC
>JAVJGI010000038.1:5022266-5071094 GCA_035590275.1 Ibycter americanus
AGCAGCGTGTCCGCTCCTTCACTTCGCTCCATCCTCTGGTGTGGCTGGGGTGCTCACCCCGGGGGTGCGCTGGCCCCGTGCCTGTGCTGGCGGGGCTCCCCCGTGGCCCCTCTCCTCCTGGCAGCTGGGGACACGATGTACCACCCACGTATTGCCTGGTGTAGTCCCCTGGAGTTGTTTCTTTGGCCGGGGTAGGTTAAGCTGGATGCATCTATTGCAGGTGGAGTGGCCGTGGACAGGTGGTGCGGTGGTGGCAGCCACTGGCGCTGATGCTGGTGGCTGGAATTGGGTGCCCACCCTGACCGGTGGCCTGGCTCTTGGTGCTGATGACCAAGGTGTTACCGAAACAGGGTATTGTTGGCTGAAGTGCTTCTTTGCAAGGAAATCATTCCAGCTCCCGGTGCTTCCCTGCTGGGAAGTCTGGCTGTGAGGCGCTGCCTCGGGGAAAACCTCGGAGCACGTCCAGCGCCTGGTGATCACAGTGGCAAGTGCAGTTGTACCTGAAGCCAGATTTTGATCCTTAGATCTTGCGACACGGACCTGGTCAGTAGAGCACTTCAGTGGCTGTTTGGGTTTGTGCCCTTGGTCTGAGGCCACCCTTATCTCTCGGAGCAGGTAGTTCTGTGTTCAAGTATTGCGCTGAATCACGATTTATTGCCTTAAGGAGGAAGCTGGTTAAACACACACCATTTTTATTTCAAGTTTGTAGAGCAAACTACAGTTCTAATATTACTGGTTCGCAAGTAGATGTTTGCTTAAGATAATGAATTCTTCAGCGAGCCCAGCCTCGCAGGGATGAGGGCTCATGCCACTGGCGCTCTCCGGGACATGGTAGTTTTTCATGTTATCTTCTTCCAACAGGTCCTCCCACGCTCTGTCGTGTCTCTGGTCTTGCTAACCAAGAGCTAAATAATAATTGGTGTAAATAATAATTGCTAGCAATTCATAGGACCCGCCGTACTTTGCATTTCTGTCCTATCTGGCTGGTCCAGACGGATTCCTGAGGCTTCTCCTGCTCGCCGGTGACTCGGGCAGGTTGGGCTGGCGCTTGCCGGGCGGGTGCTGCCGAGGTCAGGTGAGGACAGGGTGGGGTGCTGGGGCTCCCCGGGGCAGGGCGTTTGCTGGTCCGGGGGGCCGGAGGTGTGGGGAGCTGTGCGGTGGGATGCTGGGGCTCCTGGAGCAGCGCAGGTCCACAGGGTCACGTTTCGTGCTGCAATCCTGCCCTTGGGAAGTGCCTTGGGAAGGATTTATGGAGAGACGCACCAGCCAAAGCTCCAGCTCCTCCTCTGCAGGTTAGTTTTTGGGCTGTCTCTTGTCTCCCCCTGCTTCATCTCTGGCCCAGTGGGGTTAGTTGAGTTTGCTGGTCTCGGTGTGGGAAGAAGGGATGGGTGTCGCTGAAGAGATGCTGTCTGGGTGTTGGGACAGCAAGGGCTGAATAAGAAAGTCCTCTGTGTTAACTCATTGCTTATGCTGCTTGGTGGGATTTTTAGGATTAGTTCAATTACGTCTTCGTTACTCCCTGTAGAAAAGCAAGGATGTATTGCGCAGGGTGGTGGAAAGCCGGTCTGTAAGAGGAATCCTGAGCAGAGAGGGGACGGTCATGATGTAAAGGGTACAAAGTGGCAGGTTTCGAGCGTGCTGTCAAACTGATGTTTACGTCCCACCCCATCATTCAACACCTGGTATAGTTGTAACTGATAGATGCTGTGAAAGGACCGTAGTGTCAATCTAAAAACCTAGCTAATCACGTGCAGAGTTTAAAGCAATGTTATAAATATAGTTCATCTCATATAGTTAATCTCAGTGTACTCCTTTAATTGCACCTTTGATTAAATGTTGGGGGCTTGTTTGGTTTTGTTTTTTTTTTTTCCCTTAAGCTTCAGCAGACTGCAGGGGAAAAGCAGCGAAGTGGAGAGAGGATATTGGAAAGAGGCCTCCCAGCATACGTCTGGGTCCTGCGCTTTCTCTCTCTAATCTCTTCCGTTGGGTTGTTTTATCTTATCAAGCAAAAAGCCCCAGAAATAGAAAGTTTTCCATGGCTAACAAGACAAGCCCAGAGATGCACGAGCTCTGAGCTGCGTGTTGCCTCATTGCTCAAAAATGAAATAAATAAATCCCTCACATGGCAGCGGATTGTAAATGGACAATGTCCGTGTTTTATCTCCGTGGGAGGAAAGGCCTCTCGTGGCAGCAGACGTAGCTTGCACCGATGCACATTGCATCTCGGCAGCGTTCGGCATCGAAGGGCTGCCCGCCTGGCTCCGCGTGCCCGGGAAGCGATCGATCTCTCGCAAGGATGGCAGATGGGAAAGCGGGGGCAGCCGCTTGCTTTGGGCTCCTAACAAAGAGAATTCGCAAAATATTCAGGCATTTTCCCAAGTCCAAGTCTTGGTCTGAGGGACTCCGGTTGCTGAGGAGGTCGGGCAGGGAGGTCCTGCTGGTCAGAGGTAGGTGGTGGTGTAAATCGGCGTGTTTGGGTGTATTTGCTGGCTGGCTGCTGCTAATTAGATGTAAGGGGGTTGATGCCTGTGGTGCTGCCCTGTCGGTGCTGCAGAGCACGGCCGGCGATGCACGGCCAGGTGGGATCCTGCCCGGCAGGTAACGGGGCTGGCACGGGGCTGGCACACTCTCCGGCCACCGTGCTGGTGGCGCTGGGTGGCTTCAGCTTCTGCTCCGGCTCCTTCTGCCACCCGGCTCTTGTGGGAGCGCTGCGGTGTGGCGCAGCATGGGGCATCGGTGCAGCGCAGGGCATCGGTGCAGCGCAGCACGGGGCATCGGTGCAGCGCAGGGCATCGGTGCAGCGCAGGGCATCGGTGCAGCACAGGGCATCGGTGGAGCGCAGCACGGGGCATCGGTGCTGACCTATTTGCCACTCGAAAGGAAAATTTGGCTTTTAGTAAATAATGGCTCGAGAGCAGCTGCCTGGCAGCAGGATTTGCACTCCGGGTCCTGCAGCGGTGCAGGGACCTCTCAGAGGGGTGGTTGTCACTGGAGGGGTCTTGTCTGCTCTGAACAAGCAGAAGACCACCCTGGGGTTTTACCTGTAAAAAACAGAACCCAAACCACCTGATTTAGACCTAAACCTGCTGAGGCTTCCAGTGATGGAGCTGCAGGCTTGAGGCAGGGACGGGGCCGGATCGTTGCTGGGGGAGTGTCAGACAGTGCTTCACAGGAAAGCCGAGACCCTCCCCTGCATTTGCCCTGGGAATGCTGGAGCTGGTGGCGATGCCACAGGTCCTGCCCTCTCCCTTCGTGGCGGGAGGAGATGCCAGCTCTCGTGATGTCGTGAGGCCACATCCCGCAGCCGTGCCCGAGGTCACCCCGAGTGACGTGGGGCATCGCCTCCGACCGAGGGCAGAGGCGCTGAGCCCTCCGCCTTAGGCGGCACAGCTTGCCAAACCAAGCCTGGCGCAGCCTGCGTTTGCAGGCTGAAGGATTCCAGAGTTGGAAGGCGAATGGAAGAAATCACCATTCTCCAACGCGGTCCACTTCCAGTGCTCAAACACCTGCGGAGCCTCACGGCCGCTTTCAAAACTCATGATGGTTTATTTTTCTATCTTTGGTGGCTCTGAGCCTTCCCGTGGCAGCTGGGGCACGCTTCAAAGGTTTTCTTTGACTTTGCTGGTATTGGGAGCATTATTTGCACCCCCACCCCCCTTTTTTTTTTTAATGAATGGCAGGATGCTTAATGACCGGGGAATCAGAGCTTTAAGGTAACTCCTGCAATTTCATTTTAACGCGACACAAGGGTTTTTTGTAGCTCGCTTTGAAGCATGCCCGCTCGGCGGTGCCGTGTGTTTTCACCAGGGCAACCCCCCGGCACCGCCGCAGGAACGACAAACTTTGGCTAGAAAAGAGAGTTGAAGAGACACTTTAGGCCCTTTCCATCCTAATTTTGGGGGCAATCCTATATGATCTCCCATGTGGTGTTGCTTTGGGGTTGCAGGAGGTTTTCCTGGAGGTGGAAGCCTGGCTTTCGCGGGTTCTTGGAGCCTCTGTCGTGGCTGGGGCCGGGATCTGGTGACTGCTACAGACCTGTGCCTCCTCCTGTTGTCCTGATCCTACAGACCTGGGGCTTACGCGTGGGTGGGATGGAAAGATGCCCCATAGCATCCCTGCGGTATTCAGGAGGTGGGAGTGGGAGGATGTGGTGGGCAGGATGACCTCAGTCCTATATTTAGGCACCTAGATGGGCATCTCTATTGGACTGTTTCACTCTGTCCAGCTTTATCCCCCTGAGAATCTTTATCTATGGAGACAGGGAAATTCCTTTCAGCCACCAGTTTTTCACGGTATCATGATCTGACTTTTTTTTTTTTTTTTTTTTTTATAAAGAAACTACATTTCCAAGTGTTACTTTGTTTGACTTGAATGGAAATTATCTTAAAGCGTGAGTGGAGGCATCCTGCTCCTCTTGGCAAACCTGTCACGTGGCTGCTTCCTAAAGCTGTGCTGGGTTTCTAAAATTAGTGTTCCCTGCCGGATACTGAGTGATTAGGTCTCTTAATAGGTGATGGTGACTAAGGAGGTGTCATACTTTAATCCCGTAAAGAAATGCTTGGCCATGATGGGCCTGATCCGGAGAGGTGTGCTTAGGAACTGTAATTTCTGTGGTCTGAATTACGTATTTCAGACCTCTCGCTGCGCGCCTCCTTCGCCTGAGATGCTCGAGCCTTCCCGCCCCGGCAGACTGCAGTCCAGGGGACCAGGATGCAGCTGCCCAGATCTGGAAATCCTGGACCAAATAGGCAGAAGGGACTTTCTGCTGGTGCCAGATGCTTAAGGTGAACCTGCAACTGGAGCATTCTCAAATTGGCACCTCCAGCAAAGACTTGGCGAATGTCCCCTATTAAAAGGCTGTTCCAGTTGCTCAAAAGGTCACGCATTAAATTACCATGTAACTGTGCAGCTTATCTCTAATTAAAAAAAAAAAAAAAAAAAAAAAGCAAGTCTCCCTGCTTTCCCCCAGGCTTACTTGAGACAACTGATTTGGAATAGGAGAATGATAGACAGCTCATGCCAGATGAATGTAAAATGATAAATGATTTCCCTGTTTCCCCTGGAGATTGATGTTTTCTCCCCTCAGGCACCAGCTCCCAGCAGTGGCTCAGCTCCTCTCATTCATTCTCAGGCATTCCCACCTGTGAGTGCTCAGCGGAGCTGAGCAGAAATCACTGTTTCCAGAGCAAACATGGGATATTCCTTTGCTTTCCTGCAAGCCCCAGATATTCAAACCCAATGACCCAAATGCTAAAGAAAAAAATTAAAAAGAAGGGTGTTTAAAATACAAGCTCACTGGCTTGGAGCGGAGTGGCAGGGCTGGTGCAGGGACGGGCACTTGGTCCTGCCTCCTGCGGAGTAAGCTCTCTTGCCTTGGTTTTAGGATTATTTTTTTTTTTCAGGTCGGTGATCGCTCTGGAATTTTGGGTAGTGTAAAAAGTAAATTTAATGCTGTTTGTACAACAGTTAAAATTTAAAAGGATCAGAAGAGCCATTAAAGTAGAAGGAGGTTGGTAGCTGCGGTCAGGAGGATATAGAGAAGTCAGGGCTTGGAAAAAAAGGTCTGGGGGAGTGATAACCACCGATACGTGCTAACTCTTGTGTCTGGTAGATGGAGCTGGCTGTGCCAAATGCTGTCCCTCTGGGACCCTGTGCCTGAAGAGGTTAAACCTGGGCTTTGCAGAGGCGTGTGTGCAATTCCTACCTTGAACTAGTTAATATCTCACAGGACGGGTCAGCATCCAAAGAAAACAGACTACGTAAATGCCTTACTGCTCCTGGGCAGCGTGTGCGCTGGGGATGGGAGGTCACAGCCTTTGCCAGGGCCCAGGACACCTCCGTACCCTCTCCAGGGGTGGCTTTTTGGCAGCCTGATGGTAGATCCATGCCTCGGTCACTGTAACTGGCCCTTAAATTGTTCATATTTAGTGACCTGAAATAGTTTGACTTCTGTCCAATACAAAGATATTTTTTCCCCCCCGATGTTGGAAGATGAAGCATCCTCTCTGCGTGAAGTGGCCAAGCTTTCGCTGCAGGCGCTGTGCAGGTGACATCTCCAGGGAGCACAGCTGGGGAGCCGGGTACCGCATGGTTCGGTGGGACTTGAGCATATTTTTTACTTTGTATATCAGCATGCCAGCAGATCGGGGGAAAGGCATGCATCCCAGCAGATCAGGGGGAAGATCAGGATGCAAGGCAGGAGCGCTGCCCATGCTGCAGCAATGCAGCAAGAAACACAGGTTTCCCTGGGGAGAGGATGTGGGAGCAATTTTTGCTCCAGATGAGGCATTCTGGTGCCTCTCCCCATCTGCAGGAGCGTGCCTGAGCGGGGATGTGTGCCTGGCTGGCAGCTCTGGCTGTGCTGGTGCCCGTGAGCATCCGTCTGCCCTCCAGCAGGAGTCCGGTCCCTTCCTGGGGTTCCCCCACTGCTCCCCAACAGCAGGCTGCGGCTCTCGGGTGCCTCACTATCTCCTTTCTCTCCCGTGCAGACTGCAGATACACGTGCCACCAGGAATGCCGCAGCCTCATCCAGCTGGACTGCCGCCGGCCGGGCCAGTGCCAGAGCCAGCTCTCGCCCGAGAGCACCCTCCTGCCGCCCTGCAGCCAGGTACGCTGGGGAGGGGGCTCCGCGGGGGGCCGGCAGCCTCGTGGTGACCGATGGCATCTCCTTCAGAGACCTGATTTCTTGCTCCTGAAGGGTTTTCCAGGAGGGAGGTCTTGTCAGAGCGGTCAGCCCATGGGTCCGGCAGAGCCAGGCAGCGCTCACTAATGTGTCGCTTATATACTGCGTGCATCCTGCCCACGTGGATCCTGCGCGGGTGCAAGCTGGCACGCTGGAGGTTGTACGTGGGGGCATCCCCCTGGCCGTAAACGTGCGTGTGGAGCTGTGTCGTGTTTAAAATGCTGCTGTCAGCCTGGCCAGGCTGCCTGGAGCAGCGCAGGAGGGGAGCGGTGCTCCCCGGGGATGTGGGTCCCCGCACCGCAGCCCAGCCGTGCCCAGGTGCCTGCCAGGGAGGGTCGATACCGGCGTTAAATTGTGTCCCAGCACCAGGTGCGAAGTGCTCGAAGAGGAGCAGCGAGGATGCATTTCTCCTGCATCCTGGCAGAGTGCGAGCATGGATTTTGCAAGGAGCTTCAGGTTAATAGCCTTGTTTTAAGAGTTTCAGTAGTCCCGGGGGATTGAGACTCTTCAGTCTGTATTAGGGATGTGCAATAATCCCCAGGGCTGCTCCGGGAAGGTTTAGCTTTTGCTTAATCCCCCCAAGGGTCCCGTGGTGTCTGCGATGCTGGTTTGGGTGTCTGCTGGAACAGGCTGCAGCACCTGCACGATACCACGCGGGTTGAGATGTGAGATGCTTAACGCTGGGAGCTTAAAACGCTGCTTAAAAACCTGCCTGAACTGGATTTGACTTGCGCAGAGCCTTTTCAGTCTCTGTATGCTTTTTAAAATCTGTATTCTCTCCATTATAACCGTGCCTTTATATTCCTTGTCTTGGAAGACCTTGATGCGCTTGTGCAAAACTGGAAATGGAACGGTGCAGTTTTTCAAAGGAAAAAAAAAACTTTTTCAAAGACGACGTGGGGTTTCCTTTGGGTGTGCGAGCAGCCAGCGGTGGGTTTGGTTGTTGGCCGTGCTTTGCTGTGCAGGGTCTGCAGAGCTTGGCCTCGCCGGCCCGTGGCTGGGCGCTCGCTGCTCGGAAGGAATTGTCGGGAAACCTGAAGTTAGGTGGGATTTATCTTGGAAGTTATGCATTATCAAGGCACTCTGAATAGCTTCTCCACTGAGCCTTGAGGTTGTTTGTATAAGGGCGTGAAGCCAGACTTGTGTGTGTTTACATCTCCTTCGGATGTTGTTGGGCTTCCCTCAGCAGCATGAGAAAAGCTTGTTTTTTAGAAAAATTAGAAAGGCTTTTTTCTTCTTCAGGGTGATAACACCAGCCGGGGGTTATTGATGGTGCTAATAATAAACACAGAGCCTGCGCTTCGTGGCAATTCATCACGCTGACACATCTCTGGTGTGATCCTGGGAAGGGGGGAGGCATTTTATGCCAAGGAAACAAAAGTCTTTCCAATTACAGCAGCAAACAGAAATCCATAAACCCATCCCGAGGTGCCGGCCGGGGATCCCTCCTCCGAACCCTCCGCACAGCAAAGCGCTGTCTGGGGTCTCGTTACCTGTGCTGGGAAAGGCTGCGAGGCTGGGGGGGGGGCAGGGGGTGCGTGGGCTCGTTTGAGAGTGAAGGAGGGTAAATCGCTGCAGTAAAGCTCTGTTTTCATTTGTGGATGATGGATAATCAAGGAAAAATCGTCTTCAAGTTTACTTGCTTGGAGCCCATGAAGCTGAGTACGCAGCCCCGCTCCTGGTGTGCTTCTGTGGGCCAGGCGGGTTCTGCTGCTTGGGAGGAGGAGGATGGAGGGAAAACGGTGTCAGTGTTCCAGAAAAAAGAATAATAGGGTGCCTGAATAGACTGGGGGGATGTGGGGGGGGGTGGGGGGGTGGAATGCACGCTGAAAACACAAGAAACTTAAATTAAGATTTAGATTAGATATTAAGAAGAAATTCTTTACTGTGAGGATGGCGAGGCGCTGGCACAGGGTGCCCAGAGCAGCTGTGGGTGCCCCATCCCTGGAAGGGCTCAAGGCCAGGCTGGACGGGGCTTGGAGCATCCTGGGCTGGTGGCAGGTGTCCCTGCCTGTGGCGGGGGGTGGGAATGGGATGGTCTGTAAGGTCCCTTCCAACCCAAACCATTTGATGATTCTAATAGCTGGCATAGTTGAAAGTCATTAAATAGTATTATCAAATGTAAGCAAACTAGGAGCATCAGAAATAGCTGCTTTAATATCACCTAGTTAAGTCCTGTTATCGTGTAATACCAGGCATTAATAATTTGGGCTTTGATCCAGTGAAGTATTGAAGAGTGCATTACATTTGGGTCCCAGATGAGCCTCCCTGGGTGAAATGCAGACTCCGCGGAAGCTGGCAGAAGTCCCCGCTGGTCTCGGCAGCACCAGGACTTTGGTCCCTGGTTTTGGCAGAGCTGGTTACACACTTCCCACCTGTGAACTGGTGCCGGTCACTGGTGAGTGGGTTCTCCGAGGGCCATTGTGCAGGTCACCATTCACTGGAGCTGCTCCTGAACCAAGGAGTCAAAATTGCTTGGGTTTTTTTTTTTTTTGCGTGGTTGGTTTTTTGTGGAGCAGATCTCCCTGGCAGGTGGACCGCCATGGAAAAGCGAGGGGTGCTGGAAGTCCATGGAGCAATGCAGTGGGGGTGCAACCAGCTTCGCATGGGGCACTGCGAAACTGCCTGCACCGTTTCCATGGGAAACACTCAAGGCTCAGGCTTCCGTGAAGATGCCTGTGCCGTTCATCGGCCCAACGCTCACTTTCTGCTTGCGTTGTGCGTGCTCAATTTAAACCCTCTTTCTCTTCTAAATATAGCTCTGTGAAGCTGAGCAGGTTTGTGCCGCTGCAGAAGTATGCGTGCTGCTAAGAGGATAGCTTATTTATTTGCAGTGCTACAAGTTGCTGTGTAAATCTGCCACTGGGATTCTTGCCTTCCTCTTTGAGATGCAGGTGTTGTGTCCTCTTGCTAGTCTTTGCATTGGCATCCCGGTTTGCATTCCCAGGGTGCTGCAGGCTGTGGGGTACAGAGCTATCAAAGGCTGGTAGCAATTCAAGTCCTTCAGCTAGCAGATCCAGATGGGAGGGTATGAAACACCATCTGCAAGCTATCAAGAGGGGAAGAGGTTTTTGTGCGTGGACGGTCGCTTGTGCGAAGATCTTGGGGCCCTTTTGGACCAGTGGAAGGAGCCCTGTGAGCTGCAGGAGCGAGCGATAGCTCCCGCTTGCAGGAGGGGTTTGCCGATGGTCCTGCTGCAGGTACCAAGCTGGGGAGCGGAGCCGAGGGTGCTGCCAGCCAGCTCTCCGCGCTCGCTGACCTGACATACAAACTGCACCTAGTGATGGGGAGAGTCGTGCCTGGAAAAGGGCACAAAGGAATTAACGTAAGAGCAGCTATTCGGGCACAGCCGCGCCTCCTCTCTTCTCGGCTGGTGGATGCTAGGGGAGAGAGCAGGAACATCAGGGCGAGGATGGCGTGGTGCTGCCGTGGCCTCCCTGCGAGCAGTGCCCTGGGCGCTCCTTGGGGTTGTGTCTGAACTGTCATTTTTAATAGCTGTCAGTGAGCTCCTTCTGAGGAGCCTGACTTCGCACATCCACCGCCAGCACACCTAGTGATAAGTTCTGCAAATCTGAACGTGCATGGCCTGGAAAAGCACTCCTCCTTTTGGTGTTAGATGTACTGCACTCTTCCTGTGAGCAGCTCCCACGATTTTGGAGCTCTCCATCACGTCTGTGTTCTTTCTAGTCCTTCCTTTCTAGATCCAGGCTGGCCCCAGGCATGGAAACCTCCCTGGACCTTGCCTGCCCTGCCCTTCGTGGTACCTCTTGCAATTCTTTATTCTTTCTTGAGTGGGCTGGCCGGGTCTTGCGTGAAGTATTGGAAGTGTGGGCACAGGATGGATTTATTCAGTGGCATGATACTCTCGGACCTTGTTCCCTCTTCCTTTTCTGAAGTATGGTAGAGAATTGTTAGCATGTACGCTAATACTGTGTTGCCTAAGCAGAGTCCTTGTTAACACGGTGTGCCAGGCTTTTCTTTAGTACCCTCAACCTGCCCATGCACACATGCCGGTTTCCAGGCGGGTGGGGAGAGCCTGTGCCGGGATGTGCTGCATCCCCATGGATGCACAGACCCTCATGGGAGCCCCCACCAAGGGAGGATGAAAGCCTGGGGGGAGCGGAGCCTTTCCCCTGCCCAGCTCCAGAAATACCTGTGATCTTCACCAAGGAGGAAGGTCACAGCTGCTTTGAAAGCTGCTGGGTAGAATTTAGGGTATTAGTGGGATGGTGGGGGCTCTGGAGGGACCAGGGGAGAGTGGGATGGAGGAAGCAGCTCTGGGGATGGGTCTGTGCTGGGCTGGGTTTCCACAGGGCTGCAAGGGAAGAGGGGAGCTGGGATGATGCTGTTGCTCTGAGGCTCTTTCCAAGGCCAACACAGCATTTTAATCAGTCTGGAGCGAGCGCTTCTTGCAAACAGGGCCGAGGAGCTGAATGGCTTTTTCCTGGGCTGCAATCGAAGCTGCCTCAGGCGGGTGCCAGCGCTGCTGAGATCGCTCCCACTGCTCTAAAATTAGCTGCAGAGCGGAGAGGCACCCACTGCCTCCCGCAGCGTGATGACCAGGGGCTCCCGGCACCCCCGAGGAGGGTCCGAGGCCACATCCTCGCCAGCCTCCCCCCTTCCCCACCACCAGTGCGGTCAGGCTCGGTCCAGGGTTTGCTTCCCTGGGACAGCAGATGCAACGCCGCTCTCGAGGATGCGCTAGCAGGGAAGGAGCAAGAAGCCAGCCTGCCCTGGCGATGGATTTTGGGTAGCAAAGGAGGTGCTGGGGGTACCCGAGGGCCGGGCAGTGCCCGGGGCCGAGCCCAGCGCCTGGGCCCTGGTGTGCAGCAGGGTGAGAAATTTTGCAAGAGGAAGTGGCAGGGCTGCGCGGCGCGAGGCGAGCGCAGGAAGGGGAGGCGATGCTGCGCGGGCGCCCGGGGGACCAGACCGCGGGCGGTGAGCGAAGCCGGGTGCCAAGAGTGGGAGCAAACTCACCGCTCTACCCCTTCCATGCTGCCCCAGCGCTGCTGCGCAGGGAGGCGGGTGGAGGAGGAGAGGGAAGGGTTACCCGGCACGGCTGCCTGTTAAAGAGAAATAGCTCCGCTGGCTCTGGAGGATGAGCAGAAGGAGCTATTGCAGATAAGCGCCGGCGAGCTGAGGATGTGAGAGCGGGCTCGCTGCTGGTGCGGGAGCCGGAGCAGGGACCGCTGATGGTCGCCGGCCCCCCGAGCCCCCCGGCGAGCCCCGTGCACGCGCAGCCTCTCACCTTTGCTGGGCTTCGATGACCATGAGCAGCGGGTACTGTAGCTTGGATGAAGACCTCGAGGACTGCTTTTTCACAGCAAAAACCTCTTTCTTCCGGAGCACGCCGAACAAGGTCCCTGCCAAGGTAACAGCTTAAAAACTAGTGAGAAGGGCTGTGCTGGGTGGGAGGTGGCGGTGGGGTTGCCGGCGAAGGGAGATGTCAGTGTTCCTGCACGTTTGGCTGCAGGTGCTGCCAAAATTAGCTTGCAGCTGGAGTCAGGGCATTGCTGCTGGTGGGGAGGAAGGCTCTATCCGCCTCTTCCAGGGTCCCCGCTCCATGCAGGGGGTCTGTGCGGCTGCAGATTTTTCTCAGCCACGTCTCAACCTTTAGCATGCCGGCTTGGCCCCTTCCCAGGGGATCCACGGCGGAGGAGCCAACTCCAAATGCGTTTTTTCAGCTTTAGGGGGGCAGGCAGCAGCCCTGCTAGCTGTCGTCCATGGGTCGGGCTGCTGGCCGGGGACCTGTGGTTTGGCCTTGCAAAATAGGCACCACTGTTGAAAATCGTACCTGGGAGATGGGAAAGTTACAGGACTAAATTAATCTGCAGATTTATTAACACAGCGATGAATCTGTTCCTTTTCTGGGTGCTTGGGTGCATGTGTACCTGCCTTAGAGGAGGAGGGAGTGCTTGGCTGGGCAGTGTTGCACCCAAGGATGAGATTTCTGTATCAGTAACGTTGGCAAAGCTGCTTCATGTTTTTTAAGTGTTTATTTTAAAAAAATCCGAAAAGCAACAAACATCCCTGCTATAAACTTTGGGGCCCCAACCAGAACTGAGCACAAAAGGAGAAGGCGAGAAGGCGCCGCTGCGGAAGCGGGGGTTTCGCTCAGAAACCAGAGCCCTGTGGCACCCAGAGATGAGATCTGGCCCGGGGAGCAGCTTTTTCACTTAGAAATTCCCCTGTAAACCATCAGCACCGAGGCGCTTCTGCTCAGGCTCTGCTGTATTTGCACGCCCCAGGCTGCTGGGCTGCAATCCTCAGCAGGTGCTTTGGGGTTCGGCTTTCCGCAGCGCGGGGTGCCGGGGGCTCTTCCACTTGGCAGGGGGGGGTTTACTCTGGGGGAGAGTTCCAATCAACTGGTGATTTTATTTTAATTTCTTGGAAGAAATGCTCCCGTGGGTTTAACACGGGATATTCCCTGTTAGCCAGCAGCTCCCTCTCGCTATGATTAACCGACACGTACTGCTGGTTTTTAAATGTCATCTGATGATTCAGTTGTGTAGGAGATGTAAAAGATCGCGGCGTTAGTGCGATAGGCACTGTGCTCCACGACGGTTTAATGCTGTTCTTTTTGAGCCAGGGCACTGCAGATCCTCAGCTACCTTCCGAAATCAGCCTGATCACGCTCGTGCTCGGGAGCTCTCCCGTGCAGAGGGGTCGGGGGCTGCTGCAGCCCCTTTTTGGCCGGCTCCTCGCCTGGATGTGGCCGGCATGGGTGGCAGACCTCATGGCTGCTGGAGAAGATGGAGCCTTTCGGGGGTTTGGTGTTACGGGGAGGAAATGGTTCCTGTGCGTGAAAGAAAAAAAAAAAACAAAACCAACAAACCCCACACAACATTTGCTGTTTGAGCAGATGATGTTGTGTAATGGGTCTGTGTGCGGAGGTGGGTCCTTCTTGGGTTTCTCTGGCTAGAGGTGGAAACCAGCCTCAGGCCTCGAGGGAAGAAGGTTTTGGGGGGGATGTGGCGTGCTGCTGGTGGTGGTGCAGGTCCTGCAGGAGCATGAGGCTGGACCTCAGCTCTGGATGGAGCTGGCCCTGGAGCACGGAGGGCAGGAGGAGGAGGAGGCGGTGGTGTGGTGGGGCTGGGCTGCATGGCAGAGGCAGGGCAGCAAGGAGAGCATGTTCCTGGGGAGCAGGCAGCGAAGCAGGGGGACAGGGACAGGCGCAGCCCCAGGGTGGACATCCCCCCTGGGTTTTGCTTCACTCCCTGTCCCCACTTTTTTACTTGGCATCTTCTCTTGAGCGATGTTATTGAATGTGGAATATTTCCACCGCTACAAGAGCTGCGTGTGCCAACAGCATTGCTTCTCACCACCAAGCACAGTGCCTGCTCCTGGCCGTGGGCAGAAAACATCAGCTTGGTCCCAAAAGTGAGTTAGCCTGCTGGGTGCCTTGGGAAACAGCAACATTCCTCTGTCCTTAGATGCCCAGGAATGATTCCCGAGCCCAGGATGCACAGTGTGGTCAGCGCTGCAGCAGGCATGCCCTGTACTGGGCAGGAATAAGCTAAATACGGATAACTTGGGGATGAATGTCTTAAAAGACCTGGGAAACAATCTCTGTAGAGGGAATGTGCTGTATGTGGGGTAGGGAGGCCTCCCACCATTTAAAACAGAGTGGAATTTGATCGCTATGAACAGAGAAACAATTTTTCTGATTGATGCAACTGTATTAGTCTGAAGAGCCTCTTTCTAGGAATTTTGTAATTCCTTTTTATTTTCAGAACCGTCAGTGCAATCACTCTTCATTAGAAAAGAACCCTTTTAGATCTCAGATGTGACCTCACTCCTGGAGATCTATTACTTGGCATTTTCGTGACTCTTCAACCAAGTGACTTCAGTGGCTTCTGCCCGAAGCACGATTGCTTAAAACTCTGAAAAATTGCTCTTGGCGTCCTGCATCGGTGGCTGCCGGGAGGGCTGGCTCAGGGAGAAAGGGGCAAATTTCTGTCCAAGGATAGAAAACATGAGAGGGACTGTAGGAGTTATGAGAAACACAAATGTAGTTTCACCCAGGGTGGGATCCAGGATGGGATTCAGGGATGGGGATGATGGGACCAGCTCCTGGGTTAGGAGTCCCTGAACGAGGTGAGCTGGGGTAACCCAGCAAGCAAAAGCCTTCCCTGCTGAAGAGGAGGGATGCTGTGGAGGTGTTCGTGGTGGGATGCTCGGGCGGTGTTGCTATGCTACCAGGTGCTGGTGGATCTGGGGCTCCCAGCAGAGACCACCGCGGGGGGGTTGCTGTGTGGGAGGGGATGGCTGGCGGGGAGTTACGTGAGCTTGGCCAAGGGGAGGTGGAGGACACCGCAGTGGTGTTTTGGCCCCATGGCTGTTTTCTCCCTCTCTTTGTGCCCTCCACGGTGGCCGTGGGCAGTGGTGCCTGCGATGGGGGCTATATCCCCGGAGGTGCTCGAAACCCAGCCAGGGGCTGGATGAGACGATCTCCAAGATCCCATCCAGCCTTGGAGAAACCCCGTAGTCCCAGAATTGGCTGGCCATCAGGTGCAGCATCTGTGCCAGTTCGTGGGTTGCAGGTAACCATCAGGCGTTCGTGTTGCCTGTGCTGGGTGGGCAAAGGGAGCATCGCTCTGCCCGGTGCCGTGCACGGTGTAATGCAGCAGGAGCCAGAGCTGAGGGACCAGCGCAGGGTCCTGTCCTTGGCCCGTCGGCTCTGTCCTCCAAAGTGTTGGAGCACAGAGTGAGTCCAGAGAGGAGGCAGGTCTGCAGGGGGTCTGGCACAGCCTGGGGTGGCCCAGGGGCACCTCTCCTGGCAGGGGGGAAGGGGCTTTTCCTGGCCTTTTAAGGTTGTGATTAGTCCCCCAATATCTGCCTCTGAGGATCAACAGATCCCTTTGATCCACCCAGCCTCCCTGATCCAGGCCAGGGTCTCGCCAGGCTGGTCTGTGCACACAGAGTGGGGTGGCTGAGCACCCATGGGGTCCTGTCCAGCCCAGGCCCCCTGAGATGGAGCTCTCTGGGAGGACCTGCTCAGCTCTCGCTGCTGAGCAGGGATGTGGCAGGAAAAACGGTTTCCAAGTGAAATCTCCATGGCAATCAAAACACCGAGCCCCTCTTCACTTGCCTCTAACCTCTCTGAAATGCAGCAACAATCCTTCTCCCCTTCTCCAGAGATGCACTGCTCTCCTGTCTTTTGCCTTTTCTTCTGAACCCCAAAGTAAACCACAGCATCTCCCTTGAATTTCTCAAAGGGAGTGAGATATGTTGGGGTTTGTTTTGGGTTTTTTTTGTTGGTTTTTTTTTTTTTCCCCCCAAATCTGTTGTATGATTGTTCTCCCCTCCTGTCTGCGCTTGAGCAGTGGATCCTTTCCCCATATAATGCTGTGAGCCGTGGGAGCGCGCGGTGAAGGGGGAGGCGTTGGGTGTGTGGCAGTGATGGAGAGCTGTGCACGAGCAGAGATGACCCATCTCTCCGGTGACTGCGATGGGGCTGTGCGGTGCTGCCCCGGCCCCGCTGCCCCCAGCCGCCACCGCTCCCTGCTACAGCTGGATTTACAGTTCTGAGCTGCCGGTTCTCATCTTTCTGGCTCAAATTTGAAGCGTTCACATTTCTCTCCGGTCCTTTGTGCTGCGGTGTGGTAGTGGTCACAGGGCATGAGCTGGTGATGTCCTCTGAACTGCGGCTCCCCGGTGAGCAGCACTTGGATGCATTTCTCCAGGTTTTGTTTTCTGATGTTTTAAGACAAATCTTTCCTTAATAAGCAGAGCAATTGAGGATTGATGCCCTGAGGCATAAAATTGCTTCAGAGGAGGTCTTTGAAATACTCTTGCAATCCGAACACAGGAGCCAAAGGGAGAGCTTGGGCTGCGTTTTTGGGAATGCCAGTTGTCACAGCGTCACTGATGTAAATGGTGATGGACCTGTGCCCGAGTACACCAGGGAGGACTTGGCCGCTCCTGCCTCTAGATAAGACAGTCATTGCCAAGAATGTGGTGATGTTGGGCCAAATCCATCTCCACCGTTCTGCTATTCAAATTCATTAACTAAATAGCTGGTGAGGAAAATTGGCTGGGAGCAGGGAGGGGGCAGGGATAGCGTCTCTGAGGCTGGTTTGTGGCTGCAGGGAAGCGGCCCTTGCTCCAAGGAGTGTCCCGTGGAAGTGCACACTCAGCCTTTCTGTCGATGGTGCCTTTCCATGCCTGGTTTTATGGCTGGCAAAGCCACGGTTCATGAGCTGCCCATCTTCCTCCTCCTGAGCTGTGCATCCAAGCTGTAACCGTGCCCTGACTCCTTGGTGCCGACTGGGGCTGTGGTGGGATGGGGAGCTGTGGGGAGAGGGCACCATCCCCTCTGCGCTGCTGCAGCGGCATCAGAAAGCTCCCAGGTCCCACCTAGAGCTGTTATTCCCAACACAGAGGTCCGGCGTGGTGCAGAGCTGCTGCCTTTGCTTGCTTTAAAAAGGTTTTTAAGTTGGGGGTTGACTTCTGCAAAGTGAGAGGCTGTAGGAAGAAGGATGCTCGCCAGCTGGACATGGAGCGTGTCCCTCCTGGCAAACCGATAAAATAGAAAAACCCCAATAAATAGAAAAATATGCCACAGAGGCTTTGTTGTTGCCTTTCTTGGCTTAGAATCACTCTTTTGAGAGTATGTCACCGTAGTCATGATGGCCCATGGGCTTTTTACCTCCCTGGTAATAGCCTGTTAGAAGCTCATGGCTCATTAGATGAGTAGTAGATTGCAAAGGGGAGGCCGGTGTGGCTGACTCGCAGGGGCCGCGGCTGCCCGAGCCCCGGGCGATGGGCATTGTGCATCGCAGCCGCCCGCCTCTTCCCGGCCGCTTGTTCTGGGCAGCCTTTATCCTGCCCAGCATTAGCCCAAGTGCCAGATGAGGCTCAAGTCATTTCTTAAAATTGCTGTTTCTTACCACTGAGAAATAATGTAGGTTACGGAGGGGGAGCCTGCGTGCAGCAGGCTGTGGTGGGCAGGGGGAGGACGTGGGGCGGTTCATCCCTCTGTGCTGCTGCGGGTACCCCGGGCCACCGGGGCTGGGCTTGGTCCTGCGCAGCCGGTGGGTGCCTGTCTCGCTGCAGGCCATGGCTGTCTGCGAGCTATTTTTATGGCAGTTTCATAGGGGATGGTAAACCCGTCACCTGCTGAGTTTAAGTGATGCCAGCGAGCTGAGAGCGGTGGTTAACCTCTGGCATCCATGGCCGTGCAACGTTCTGCATCAGGTTTTTAACAGGGCAGGAGTGGGACCACCCTGGCAGCTCCAGGCTCGCCATCACTTTCCTGCCAGTTGTGGCACGATGGAGGTGATGGGAACGTGCTGGTTTTGCAGGCTAGCAGGCAGACGTCATGCCATGCAGCCAGGCCGTCCCCAGGGGATGGCTCTTCCCTGGTTTCCAGCCAGGAGAGCCGCAGGTCCAGCAGTGACTGCCAGGGTTTAGGTGCAGGCAGAGCTACCGAGCTCTTGTTTTGTTAACAGCTTGTTTCATCCTGTCCTGGTACAACAGGAAATGTGGCAACGGTTTATGGTTAATAGCTTCTGTTTTTCTTCCTTCAGGCAGAATTGCATATTCTGCACCAGAAACTTTGCAAAACCGGAGGTCCGGGTACATTTAAGAGCAAGAAGTAGTTGATCTAATCATACGTGATGGAAGGAGCAGCACTTCTTTTCCCAGGGCTCCCCCAGCTGTGGTGCTGGTGCTGCTGGTGCTGCTGGGCTGGTTTGGGTCCTGCTCGCAGGCAGGTTCAGGTTTATAAAACAGAAAAGCAGAGTCTCGAGCCGTGGGGCGTGCAGGGGGTTGGGGATGGGTGCTGTGGTCACTGCTGGGGGCTCAGAGCCATGCTGGAGCATCACTGCCGTGAACAGCAAGGAGAGGTGAAGGGGGGACCCTTGGAGCCCCAGTGCCTTTTATGGTCCCACAGGGCTTCCCGGACCCTAAAAAGCTGCCGGAGCCGGGATGGCACCGCGCTGGGTCCCAAGGGACAGCCAGCTTGGGTGTGTGTTAGCTCTGCTCCAGCAGCCTCGCCGCTCGGCCACGGACGGAGCAGGTCCCTCGGGTTTTATCCGGGCACTGCCCTGCGCACTGTGCCTGTCAGCGCCACGGCGGGGTCGCTGCACAGGAAGAGATGATTAAAACTTTCTTTCCCTGGAGTCTGAGGGTGTAGGGGGAAGGTGAGCTGGGAGAGGCTGGTGCAGTAGGATTGCTCCCATGCTGTCCCTGGGGGGGAAGTGAAGAGTTTTTTGCAACGCCGGCGGTGTGTTGTTGCAGTGTCGGTCCAGCTGACTCTCATAACGCTTTGCAGTTTTCCTTTTAAAAAAATCAAAGCGGCTGCAAGAACTGGCCTAGCTACGTTTCAAGCCCACTTAGACATGAGCAGTGTGGAAGTGGTAACTTCTGGTTTGGTTTTTGCACCACAATTGACGTGCAAGGGATGAAGTGCCTGGGAGTCCCGGGCTGTTATCTGCCATACACACAACCTTCTGTCTCAGAGATGCATCTTTAAATCCGCGGCTGGGTTGCAGCTGCTGGCGGAGCCGGGAGCCCTGTGCAAGGTCGCTGGGTTTGTTTTCCCGAGCAGTTTGGTTGCTCTCTGCACCCTTTAAATTGTGCTGCAGTGGAAACAGTTAAACCATCTGTCACTGACACTGGGAGATTAATGAAAGCAAATTAATTCCACACTGGGTGGAAGATGACTTATAAAATGACCCTAAGAGAATATAATACAGCCGCTAAAACCTGTAGTTGTCAAATTGTCCTAATGCAGGGCTTCTTTTTTCAATTATAATTGCACGTGGAAGGGGAGAGAACAACCTGTTACCTGTAGCTGTGGCTGCACCATCATGTAAATTGTCAGAGTTGTGATGGCCAAGGGTTGGAACCGCGTGTCCTTGGGGCAATCCTGACCCCAGGGTGTTGACTCTCCCAGCCGCAGATGAAGGCTCAGCGTGGCAGGGGTGCTGTGCTGCTCTCGGGGCTTGGCCAGGCTGGCTGAGCAGCGGGTGCCGTACGCTCCTGCGTGCGGTGGGATCCTGGCGTCTGTGGATGCTTCGGCTTATGTTTGGGTTAATCAAAACAAATAGATGCGGTAAATAAATAAATTATGGGCAGTGTTTCTTTCCCAGTGTTTTCCCAGACTAGGGTCTGAGCATCACGAAGCCACGGGATGGGCAGAGGAAGGCAGAGATTTGGCAAAACCTTCGTGCAGGTGGGAACTGAGCTGCCTCCTGCCTTCCCCAGCGCTGCCATGCAGGAGCAGCAGGCGAGAGGGGCACAACTGCCCTCCTGCCCCAGCAGCGTGTCCCAGATGTCGGCTGATTCCCGCTCCTGGGAGCAAAATTTAACATCCCGGAGCAGCAGCAGGGCAGCTAGGGAGCCTCAGCAGGGTCACGCTGCTGTGGGGGTGCTGGAGGGGCACAGAGCTCTGCAGCACGGTCTGCCCTGTGCCCGGCTGGACGAGTACGAGCGTTTTGCAAGGACTGGGGTGTGTGGGGGGAGTCGGGGGGCTGAACAAGCCGAGAGACCAGCAGGTACATCTATCTGCCAAGATGCACGCAGGGGGAAGGCAGGACGCCAGGGGCTGGGCAGCGGTTTGTTGATGGAGTTGCGTGGGGATGTAGTGCGAGACCTGTGATGTTATGCCACCAGCACCGTGTTCCCGAGCCGGGCTGCCTGCTCCTCCTGCTGCGAGTGATTTAGGTTCCTTGGAGCATGAAGCGATTAGTGCCTGCCTTGTGCCTGCTGTGACACCCCGGGGACCGGCACCACTCCAGGCTCCTGCGGTCCTGGGTGCACCGTGCATCCTCCATGGAAACCGGGTGGCACCAGCGCACGAGCTGCTCCGAAAGCTCTTAATGGCTGGCACGCGCTGTTTTCCTCAGCTGGAACCATCACAAGAGGGGAGGGACGTGCCCCACTGGGGAGAAGCAAATTGCAATGACAGGGATGGACTGAGCTGCTCTGTTTGCTTTTGCTCTGCGTGTCTGGATGGATGCTGGTCTGCACCGGGTTGTGTTTGTGCCGCGGATGAAGTGTAGCGTACGTGCGCAGCATGCCTTACCCCTGCAGCTGCGATGTGCAGCTACAAGTCTCTTTGCATGCAGGAGGGGATGGTCCCGGGGGGGTCTCCTGCTGCGACTGGGGTGGGGGCCAGCCCTGGTGGGTGGCAGCATGGCTGTGCCTGTCCCCAGCGCTGTGAAACGCATGACATGAGGAAGTGGAGAGCTTCTGAGTGCGCATCTTCCGTTAACTTAAAGGGAAGTTTTTGGTCATTTTTTCATATTTTTTTTCTCCCCCCCCCTCCTTTTTTTTTCTTACTTTTGAAAATCTCTACCCTTGGCATTATTTTTAAAGACTCCTACACCAGCTCAGCACCTGTGTGCAGCCATGTAAGACCTATTGCAGTCAATAGGTTGCAGCGAAGCATGTGCCTGAAGACTGACGGATTGTGGAGTTGAAGTAGCCGTTGTGATAAGTGGATGTTTATATGCAGTTCTTAAATACCTCAGAAAAGCTTTGCTTTTATTTTCTTAAGGCACTGAACAAGGAGGAGGCTGTAATACAGTGTCAGCGTTCCTCTGCTGGGCTACTGCTCCAGATCGATGTTTCAAGAGGTCTCGTACTGTTTGCCAGTCTCAAGCAGAAATTGTGAACTCTCACTTGGGAATCGCCTGATGATGAATTTGGGGCTCTCATGTCCCAGGACTGTAGCTGTCTTGCCAGATTGCAAACAGGATTTCAGTCTGTCCTGGGCTTGATTCTCCACCTAAAAGAAATATCACAGCTAGCCTTGGGCAATGCTGGCTTATTTACAGCTTGCTGCATCCTTGTCGTGTGTGCTGTGGGACTGCCTGGGAAGAGGCAGGCTTTGCTCCCAAAGTTGCTTTTTTTTTTTTTTTTTCCTTTTGTTTTTTCCTTCTTAGAGGTTACAGTTTTCATTCTGAGCCTTACTGGCCTTGATAGCACATCCCTTCACGCTTTCTGCTCTCCGCTAATGCTAACTTCTGAGCGAGCCCACATAAAATATGGGAGCGCTGCTCGCTATTTCAGGCAGCGCTGGCAAAATGTATTCCCAGCCTGTCTCTGGGGAAGGTGGTGAGTTATGGAAAGGCAGCAGAGCGCAGCGCTGGGAAATCCAGCCCACTGAGCATAGCCCAGGATGCACGCAGGCTTGTTTGCAGCAGGTCCGGATCTGGGATGCTGAAGGCTGTGCTTTAGAGGAGACCTGCTCTCCTGGCTGGCTGGAAAGCCCCTCCGCTGAAGGGCTCTGGGTAGCCCAGGCTGATAAAGTGATGTCAAACCTTGAAGCACGAGATGAGCCTCATGTAGGGAGTTTCCAGTGGTCTTGTGGCAATAAAGTCATCGAAGCTCCTTGGATGCCACTGTCAGACCCGTGTCCTGCTGCCGGCGAGGCAGCGGCTGGTGAAGAGCTCCAGCCATCAGGCACAGAAATGAAGAGCAGGTATTGCCGCAGGCTGCAGTTCTTGCTGCTGGTTTGCATCTGGCAGCAGGGTTTGACGTGACTGGCATCCCTGGGCTGGAGCCGTGCTCCGGGCAGGAGTTCAGCTGCGGTACCTCGCCGGGAACGCTGCTCAGCCCCGGGTCCCCGCAGGCTGCCTGCGGAGCCGCAGTGCAGTCAGTGCAGTCCTGTCCTTGCAGCAGGTTATTTCCCACGAGGAGACCCAAAGGTGGCTGCTGCGCTTTATCGTGCAGCTGGGGAGCTCCTGGGTTAGTTTAGCTCCCTGTATTTAATTTTTTTTTTTTTTTTTGAGAATAGATTTTCTTAGCCTACTTGTGAATTTCAGTTTACTTCAGGGTCACACAAGTCCTTGCTTTCATCTCAGGATTACAGGAGCCATTAACTCCGCACAGACTGTTCTAGATGGATGCTGAAGGTGAGCGGGTGCTTTGTCCCAAATACCTGCTCTGGGCTTGTTGCCACAGTCCCCAAGGGTGGGGATGGGATGCAGGGGGGTGTCCCCAGAAGCACTTGCTGCATGCTGGGGGCATGGCTGTGGCTTGGTATCGTTAGTTTTGTGCTCTGGGTTTCCCTCCCCTCCTTGTCCCTCCTGCATGGTGCAGGCAAAGCACCGGCACCCAGGGACAGCCCCAGGAGCCTCGAGGGGCTCTGCACCTGCCGAGGCTGCACTTGAACTCTTAGGGTGGGAACACACAAAATCCCTGCCCATATGTGCTGGCACGTCCTTTCCTGCTTTCTAGCAGGTTTTTGGAAAAGAGCTCACTGGTTCGTGTGTTCCTGCAGCGCCTGAGCGTGCCTGGGCTCTGCCGTCACGCTGGCCGCGATGGTGGAGGATCACATCCTGACATTTCGTTTCCAGGGTGTCCGTGGGCCTTTGCAGCCTGTGCTGCGGCGCCTGGGCAGATGGGAGGTGGGAGCATGGCTCAGGCTCTCGCTCCAGGCTGCTGCAAACCTTCCCTGCAGAAAACCATCTGCGACTGCACGGTGCCGCTGCCTCGCCAGAGCTGGCCGGCCGGCTCCCCCCGCACTGTTCCTGCTCTTTCCAACTCACGTCCCCAGAGGAAGATGTCTGGCATCCCACGAGCCTTGCTACCAGCCACATGTGTCACCTGCTTTTGATGCCATTCGATGGTGGCCAGAGAGCTCTCCTTGGGGCCGTGTGGGAGCAGCGGGGCGCAGGGACAGGCAGGGCTCAGCGGTGCTTTGCACGCTTTGCTCCAGCGTACCCCAGAGATGCATGCTCTGGCTCTCTTCTGCAGAAAGCACCGTACTTTTCCCATTTTAGACAGCCGGTAATGGGCACAGTGGTCCTGCTCCCCTCTCTCACAGGTCTTGCAGCCACTCCAACCCCACGGCAGCATCCTCTGCCCCCCGTCCCGGGTCGGCTCAGCCCATGCTGCCGGCAGCGCTGGGCTCTGCTCCGGCACTTTACACAAGCCCAGTCGTTGCCTTTCTGCTCAAACACTCTAAACCTTGGCTTGCGTTTGGGAGCTGCCTCTCTGCGACAGGAGCATGTTTTCCTGTTATTCATTAGTGACATTTCCATGTGTGACCTGCAGGTAAAACCCACCTACATGCCCCATCTGTCACTTTGCCTCCCAAGAGGAAATTCCCCAAAACCTGGGCGAGCAGCAGCCGCCGTCATCCTCCCGGCAAGCCCACACGTGGGCAGATGCTGAACAGTTTCTGACACAGGCTGGGATGCCTCGACTGGGTTTGCAGTGACCAGCTTGTTAATCATGCAGCCAGCTTGCTGCTTGTGTGATTTTACTGCTTCGAGCTATAACTTTCAAAGCTTTGGACAGCTTTGGACAAGAGCAGTGAGGAGCGATCCAGCAGAGATTTAACTTCAGGTTCTGCCTGGGTGAGCCTGCTGAAGCTGGTTGAGCAGCCGAGGTTTTTAAGGGGGTGCCTGGCTTGGGTAGGCAGAGCCATGGATACTAGGAGTAGGATGTGATTTTTATTTTCTCCCCCCAATGGCATTGTAAGAAGAGCAATGCTCAGCAGGTGCAGGTGGCTTTTTTTTTATTCTTTTTTTTAAAGAGGTTTTAGAGGCTGGATTCTTTGCCCTGGTTTGTACTGGGACATCTTTACTGTTCCGTGCCCCTGCGTCCCACTGACTGGTGGGGTTTGGGTTACCCTCCACTGGCTGTTACTGGTGTACAGAGGTGGTTTGGGGCAGGGATGTGGCATCCTGCACATTTAGCCTCTTGGCTGTATGGACCATCTCCACCTGCGCCATCGCTGCCAGCGTGAGCTCAGGACCTGGGCAGGCTCTTTGTTCCTGCGTTTCCTAAGGAAAAGGAGAGCAGAGCAGATGCAGCATTACCCAACACATACAACAGCTGAAGCCTGTCTCTTCTGATTTCAGAATGTAACACAAACAGTAGAAGAAGAAAAACCCGAGCCTCCGACCATCCAGGAGATCAAACAGAAAATCGAAAAATACAATGCAAAAGTTACAAACTGCCTGTTGATGAAGCTGGTATGTATTGGCCCCTATTTAACTAATACACAGAAAGAGCAATGCTGGTTTCCCTGGGCTGGAGGAAGGTTCCTCCAAGTAAGAGAGCTTGGGGCTGGCGAGATCTTCTGGTTTTCCTTACCCGGTCTGCTTTTTCTCCTGCTCTCTCCTTCTTGGGTTTCCTTAGTGTTAGTCACTCACACTAGAGATAACCCTGCCCTGCCTCCGTCCCTTCTCGACTGGGAACGCTGGCACGGTGATCTGTGGCACGGTGATCTGTGGCACGGTGATCTGTTACCAGCCTGTGCTGCGAATGACTTGCCACGAGTCGGGGAGCCCACGTCCTTCGAGCAGGGATGAGTGGCAGTGACGCTGGGGCTGCGGCGCTGCAGTTCAGCACCTGTCGCAAAGCGGATTTAGAAACACCAAGTGATTTTAGTAACGCGAAGTGGATTTAGAAACACAAAGCCTTTCTAGGAGGAGATGCTTTTCTCCTCTCCACTGCCAGGTGTGCTTAAGCAGAGGTCTAAGACAACAGTGGATGCCTTATATTTTGAAGCTTTGATTGCAAACTCGCTTATCACCACCTGTAAGTAAACCTTGATGATGTGTGGTGAGAAGACAAGGAAATACCCTCTTTTACCAGCTGGAGTACCGCAAAGGTACAAACTTCACAAGATCTTACAGAGAGGGGGAGAAAAGCTTCTTAAAGAGTGAAATAATTAAATTGTAGAACTTCCAGCAACAGCAGCTACGTAACTGCCGTGCTAACGTCGGAAAATAAACCTGACATTTATTTTAAAAGGTAGATCTTACAACGATTTCCTTTGTGAAGGCTGCACGTAACTTCTGCTGGAATGTCTCACCCATTGATTTTTATCACCCCTTGACTTACAGGAGTCATTTGGGACCCAAATGTTTACTCTTGAGTTCCTTGGCTTGAAGCTTAGCAAAAACACAGTCCTGGGACTCGACTGGGCTCAGCTGCTGGTGGTGGCCCTTCATGGACCACAGGAGTGCTGCCGGCACGGATCCCTTGGCTTGTTCCTGTCCGGTGCCCACGGACAGTCCCTGCAGAGCCAGGCTTTTCCCTTGGTTTCTGCATTTTTGCAGAGCTGAGGGTAGGGTGAGGGACCTGTCGTGAGACAGGCTGATCTTGAATGATGATTTGCTACATGGAGATATGAGAATGTCATAAGTGAGGAATAAAATGTGAGGAATACAGTTGGGAGATCCTGCTGAATGGGGGTAGAGACCTTCCCAGAGGTTTCAGATCCTCACTTAAGTGCAACTACAAATTACGTGTAATGGTTTTCATGACTGAGTTGTAGCAGTGTCGGTTTTAAATAAGACACAAGGAAGGGATGAGTCATTACCGAGTGGAAGGAACAGGAGAAAATCAATAGTGACTAACCCAAAATTACTGGTTACTTTTTACATGATTAATAAGAAACCCTCAAGCTCCTTAGCAGCACTGAGGGGCGGAAAGTCCTGCAGTCACCCCGCAGGCTGCAGCACTGTGGGCCAAAAAGCCCCTCGTAGCTGGGGGAAGGAGTGGGAAGACTCCCTGCAGCCTGACCCCATCTCCTTTGCTTTAGAACGACGATGGGACGTACACAGGTTTCATTAAAGTGCATTTGAAACTGCGCCGCCCCGTGACGGTACCGGCAGGGATCCGGCCCCAGTCCATCTACGATGCTCTCAAGGAGGTGAACCTGGCTGATATGACGGACAAGAGAACCTCGTTCTACCTGCCGCTGGATGCCATCAAGCAGCTCCACATCAGCAGCACGACCACGGTCAGCGAGGTGATCCAGGGGCTCCTGAAGAAATTTATGGTGGTGGATAATCCTCAGAAGTTTGCACTTTTCAAGGAGATGCGGAAAGATGGGCAAGGTGAGTTCGTGCCCTCGGACCCACCAGCTTTCCGGTGGCCGATCAGTTTGTTGCGTTACTATGTTGTGTTGCAGAAACATACCCAAAGCATCCTCCTGGGACTCCGTGGTGTGTCAGGCAGGCAGTGTCTAAATTTCAGGTGAATAAATGGCCAGACCTCCACTGGAGGTGATGCTGCTTAAGTTAATGGGGAATTACTACTGTTCAGAAGGGGTCTGAAGCCACCTAAGACCTAACAAAGATCGTTACAGATCTGTCTTAGAGACTCAGCTACTTTCACTGTGATCCTGAGCAGCATGAACCGCTTTTACCTGCTCCAATTGACCTCCTGAGCTTTCCTCTGCCCTGGCAGCCACGATCTCACCGTGGATGTCTGCTGTCCCCTTGCAGTGCTCTTCCAGAAGCTCCCTCTCACCGAGTACCCCCTGTACCTCCGGCTGCTGGCGGGCCCCGACACAGATGTGCTCAGCTTCGTGCTGAAGGAAAATGAAACGGGGGAAGTTGAGGTATGTCAGTGACTCTTTCCCTTGGTTTTTACTTGAACGTTCGCAGCGTTGCGGAGCACGTGGCAGTGTTGCAGAGCCGGGAGGCGTGCAGCAGAGGCGGCACGGGTGCAGCCGTGCCACGCAAGCAAGGCTGCATCCCTCTGAGGGGCTGGGTTTGCCTTCTAAAATACTGAGTGAGGTACCGGCTCTTCTCCAAACTTAAATTACCAGCTGCGTGGATTGCTTGTACCTTACTTTAAAAAAAAAAAAAAAAAAAAAAAAAATTATATATATATATATATAAAAATTTTGGTCATTTATTGCTCCTAAATCATGGTTTTTAAAAATTTAAACTTGAGCTGTGAAAATAGTGAAGGCAGTTTTGATGGCCAACCCATAATCTGTTTATAGAACCAAGCTACGCCACCGCAGAGTTAATCCTCAATAATTAGCTTAGCTAAACACTGTTATAAGTAATCCACTAATTTAAGCAGAAGCCAGGGACGCTCAGGTAATAAACCCACCATCGGTGTTTGGTTGAGATCATGGTCCCCACCACGATAAAAGCAAATGTTGGGAGCTGCTGCATCCCGCAGGATTCTGCCTCCCACGAGGAGCGGGACTGCGGCGGGTAAGGATGCTGCAGGAACGCCGGCTTCCCGCGGCGGTGCTGAGCAGACACAAAGCAGTACTAAGCAGTATTTATGAAGTGCTCACAGCCATCAGCCTGTGGCCTGCCTGTTCCTCCCCGCCAGCCCGACGCGGGTGTGGGTGACAGCCGGAGCAGCCTGTCTGCTGGCGTCCTGTGCCAAGAGCTTTACTGGTGCTCAAACAGTTTCGATAACTTTGCAATAAAATAAGGAGCACGGGCTCCTGCTGGGACCTCGCTCCGCTTTCGTAACAAGCAGTGCAGGTGAATGCTGCATCAATTATTCCCATATACATTTCAATTCCTTAGGGAGCTGTGCCATCTCTTGCGGTGGGAGCTTTAATTCACCTGAGTAAAGATGATTTCTATTAATTCTACAGTCTCAGGGGCTCAGGACTCAGTCCCTGAGTCTCAGGGACTCAGCATAAAGATGGTCCTTTATGCTGTAGCCCACTGTCCCCTCTCTCTCGCAACATGATGCTGTGAGATTAAGCTCCCTGGGGATCAGGTACATGTTTAAATGTCTTTTTTTGTTCCTCTTCAGAGATTCAGGAGGAAAAAAACCCACAAAAGCAGTAAGGTGAATGGTGTGTGCTTACTTTCCCTCTGTTTCTGCTGTCTTTGCAGTGGGATGCATTCTCCATCCCGGAGCTCCAGAACTTCTTGATGATACTGGACAAAGAAGAAAAGGACAAAATCCAACAAGTGCAAAGGAAGTACGAGAAGTTTAAACAGAGACTGCAACAGACCTTGAAAGAAGCCAGAGGCAAGCCTGGATAACCCTTCGGGTGGCACTGGGCATCAGACTAAGCTAGATATTTTTAAAATAAAAAGACACTTCTCAGGACACCTTATAGTAGTCACTCTCCCTCTTCATCCTCCATTAAGGACTGGCTCACAGCATCCACAAAATGAACATACTGCATTTTCTTCTTCTGAAACCTCTTATCCCAGGACCAGAGCCAGTCTAAGAACGGGAAGCCTGTTTTAAAACCGTGCGGGTCAACAAACCAAACACAGCTAGCTGCTGGTTCGCTTTTCAGCTGTACCATCCGATGGAAAAGCTTTGAGGAAAACGCTCCGTGTTAAACCCAACAGGAACATCTACTGGCTAATGTTTTGAGCAGGGTAACACTTGCTGTTCACACTCCTCCCAGCAATTTGCTTGTTCTTGTTCGGAGGTGCTGCGGCTCCCTGCCTGCGCCCACGTGGCCGAGTTCTCGTTTCGTAAGTAGAGCGCAGGAAGCAGCAGCGATAGCGGAGGAGGTTGTTGCACCAAACCACGTGGGTGTTGCAGCTGCAACCAATGCTGGACAGACTTGTCAGGGCTAATGTAGCCAGGGAAATGTAAAGTTATGACACCAAGGCAGCTGCAACACCCAAACAGTCTGTTAGTAAGTATTATTGAAACTTGGTAATATTAATTCCAGGAAGAGGCATCCATTTTGATTCTATTTAACTTCCAGTTTTGAAAACAGATGGGAATTAAAGCAAATACCCCTGATGCTTAGCTAAGTTAGCCAGTGTTTTACCAGTTTTCTATTCTGTAGGAACTGGGAGCTATGTTTTAAGAAATTGTTGGAAGAGTGATGGTTGGGGCATAGGCTGATGGTTTGATATTGAATGTTTAGCAATACATATCCAACAGAGTAACCCAGGAAAACTCAAAACCCCTTTCACAAAGCAAACTGATTTTGAACTACGAACAGGTCTGGCACCGAGGGAGAGGAGCCCCAGCAGGGCCAGGGTGCGGAGGCAGCACCAAGAGCACAGGCTGCCTGCGCGGGAGAGCCTTGGCACCGGGAAGAGTAAGGGAACTATTAGCCTCAGATGCTTTCTGCCCACCACTCTCATACTACGCTTCCTCCTGGTAACCCTCCTTGCACTGCTTCCCCACCACTCCTGTCCATGACACACCATCCTCTCCCTCCCTGCGCCACCCTGCACACATCGTGTTCTCCTGCCCACTCGCAATCGGTGCTCTGCCTGCACGTCCAGGAAGGTTACCAGACCTTGCTCTCTATGTGGAGCTAGGAGAGGACAGGCTCTCTCCCCCTCTCTCAGGGCTCCCCACCGTCTCTGATGCACGCACTGTGCAGCCTTCATAAAAATCCTTGAGCTGGAGCGTCAGCTACTGCCATGACTCTCACCAGAGCCCCTGATCTCGCTGACGCCATGCAGTGACCGCTGAAGGGCGAGGAAGGCTCCGGGGATGCCAGTCTGAGAGAGGGTCCCCACGTTTACTCGCCGTGCTTTGTACCGAGCACGCTGCACACAGCCAGGTTCAGTCTTCCCTCTGTCTGCACAGGACACCGCGACAAAGCGTGAAGAGAAAAGGGAACGTTAATCCCAGCCAGGTGCAGATGGAGCATGTGAAAGGGTTTCGTGTTGACTTGATGAACAAGTCCCTTCGAGCTCGCTGTAGGGTGCTGTGATCCCACCTGCGTGAAGTGGGAAGGGAGGCAACAGGTTATTGGGTAACACAACAGAGACGATGCGGAAGAGTCTAAAATTTACCTCAGTGCCTTTTTTTTTTCCTTAAGCGTGAAAACTTTGCATTTGGGCTAAGGAAGAGGTTGAAAGGGGCTTTTGTCAAGAGGCCTTGTCAGTCCCGTCCCCCAGTTACCTGAAGTACTGTGATGAGGCTGCTGTTGTCCGTAGAGGGATGAGGAACTTTGTTTCTTTCTTGAAGGTGATTGCTTGGGATTTTACCCCCCTCCCCCCTGCCCTGACTTATTCTTGAGTATGTTTGTTCATAAACCGCAAGAGAGTAACGGCATCACTTACAGCCCCTCGGTTTGTATAAACGCCACTTTCTGCAAGCTTAGTTCCAGCTCGTGTTTTAGTCAGTAGTGTAAAAGGGTTTGCTAACAGGGCTATGGCCTCTGGCACGCGGTGCAGGACGGGCCTCCCAGCTGTACTGTACTCTACACCCAGATGACCTTTAACAATGTGGCAGCAGCCCAGAGCAGCGGGTTTCATGCTCTGGGGCTGTTTGTCCATTTACGAGAATACTTACTACTTCACTGTGCACCTGTGAAGTAATTTAAGTAACATTTATCTAGTGCTTTGAATCTTGAAAGCACTGTATAAATACTTCTGTTCAGTCAAGAGGAAGAACACTGTAAAAACTGCCATTGGTTCTGAGAAGTAAGATCCAGACGCTTGTTTTTAAATCCCTTCTCTTTCTGGCTAAAAGTTGTAAAGATTTCTTTTTTGTCGTTGTTGTTAGTTTTCTACTAGAGTTTTGGTGACTGTCTCCCTCTCCCTTCCTGGAACCCAGCATGTCTTTGACATTTTGTAGAAGGCATGGCTTCTTATGCAATTACCGTGAATGCTGCTGAAAACCTCCTGCAAAGAGGAGGGCTGTTTCTTTTGGTTTTTCAAGATAGGGGGCATTTTAAGAATCGGTAGATCTTGAAACTCAAATTCTCAACGGTTGAGCTGTGTCTAGGATAGAAGTACTGGCCCCTTCCTTAAGCGCAAAATACTGTTGGCAGTGCCTTTGGTTAGTATATTGTCTTGCCTAGTCTGTGTGAGTTGATTTTTCATGTCTATTGTAAAACATGTAAAATAATGTGTATAGAATAGAATAGTAAAGCTTCTATGGCAAAGTGAAATGCATTTTTGCAATGCTGTAATTTATTTTTACTACTCCCTAGTAATTCTATGGCATTTTTAAAAAATGTCTCACTTCCAGCTTTTTTGAAGGTTCTGAAACTACTTGTTCACACGCAGACAGTGTAAAAGATGATAATAAAACTGTCAATAATTAAAGAAATGTCTTTAACTTCTTTTTCTGGCGCCCTCCTATGGAACTTTCATGTATTAAGTCTAAAGGGAAAATACAGGAATCCTTCCTAGAGGTGAATTTAAATTCCTTAACCCTACTGTAAAGTGTTTAAGCTTCAGCTAAAGAGGTACAGAACATCCACCCCTGTGAAACCTGACCAAAGTGTTCTATTAATCTTGTCTTAATGTTTTAGCTGGATTTGACAGAACTGCTACTCATGTCTACCTATGATAAAACTACAGTTAGTGTTGTACATTAAAATGTATTTATATATATAAAAATGATATAAATGATAAATGATATAAATGATATAAGATCCAGGTAATAAGAGTCCATTCTCAGTGCTGCAATGTCTGATATGAATACCTGGAAACGTTTAAAAGGATAACATCTAAAACCAAATGGGGTTTACTTTGGACATACACAGTCTATGGCAGAACACACTGGACTGTTCCAGGACAATGTGTTGGAATGTACTTTGCTTACGTGTCAGCGGAGGTTCTATTACCACACCTTTTTAAAAGATGCTAAGCAGGAATGTTAAACTAACTAAAAGCCACTGTAACCAGAAAACCAGTGTACCATTAGGAACTTTAGAAAATAGATGGAAAAGGATAATGCTAAGGTTTTTATTCAGCTTTTTATTTTTATGAAAAATGAACAGCTGGAGCAATATTATTATTTGGGTGAATCCCAGACCTTGTAAACATCCAGGACTCATTTCTTGAGTGAATAGGGCCTGTACATTATCCTTGATTTGCTGGCAGAATGCTTCTATAAATAATGAGATGTAAGTAATTCTTACAGTAGATTTTTCTCTTACTTCTTGCGGCCAAGCTTTGGAGCCTTCTCAAGGCCTTGAATATATTTCCGAGGTAGTTGGTATTCTTCTGCAACATAACCAAGAGTTCACTTCAGGTAAATATTCAGAGCTCAAGAATTAAAATCTGTATCTTGTTGTAACCAGTCCCGGCCCAGTTCCAGAATCTACTTACCTAGCAGCATCTTGGCCAGATGATGGATTTGGTTGCCTTGGATCTGGACCTGAACTCTGTCTTTAGTTCCTGGTACTGGGGTGATGGTGGCACTGGCTTGTACTTTTTGTTGCAGAATGTTGGCCACACACTGCGGGTCTAGACCATACAGCTCAAGGTTCTTGATAATTGTCACCTGTGGGGTTTAGTAATTGTTGCAAACATCACTGCTGTAGGTATTAGCAAGTCATGTCTCATTCATCCCAGAAAAACCAGCTGCCAAAGCTGCTCTCAGAATCTGGGATTCTGCTCAAAGCCCCTAATTTTAGTTCTCTTTTTACCTTCTTATTTGATGATCTCTGTGCTATGGTTATGTCGATGGGCTCAATGTTTCCTTTCCTCACGATGGGTTCTTGGCCAAAAAATGTCACCTGGTGTAAGGGCTGCAGTCGTTCAAGGCACCTGAACAAAGTTTATACATCCAATTAGTCTGCACAGTACAGCAAGGCTGATGTTAACGGTGCTTTTCCACTGCAGCCTCTCACAGGTTCTTGAGACTGCTGGAAAGCCACAATTCTACAGGTGAGAAGCACTGGTATCTTAAGAAGATCATGCATCATGATCTCATGCAAAGATTTGCATCCTAGCTATTATTTAAAGAGAGGGACTGACTAAAAAGAAAACTAGTCTACTGACTTGTAAAAATTGTAGCTTAGATGATTGTTACTAGTAAAAATTTTATAAATTGGTTCTTGTAGAGGAAAACCTTCCTTAATTTTGCCTTGAAGCTATTGTTCAGCTGTATTGTTCACAGATCGATGAAGCAACTTCAATTTAAAATTCAGCATTAACTGTGTTACTGTTCTGTGAGCAAACCTGGCTTCAAAAATAAAGGAAGCTGCTGGAGGTGCCTCAGAAGCATCATGCGAAGAAGCGGCTCAAAGCAAGTAAGACATTGGGGATATTTAAGCAAAGTTTTTCAGTATATGGAAACAATGGTCTTGTGTCAGATACTCAGGCCTCTTGGATCTAAAAGGTGGGTTTAGGTTATAAATGCAGAAGTTGTGCTGCACATGAAGAGGAGGATGATTACCGCTGCCTAAAAAGTGCATGTTCAGCTATCTATTGCAAAGAATGGCTTTGTAAATATATACATACAGATGATGCACAGAACCAGGCACTGTTTGTTTAGGAAGCCTTCCCTGCTAAGTGGTTAGCAGGTAAACAAAAAACCCCTAACAACAACAGTTAATGCTAGACGCTTGTTAAATGAAGAATGAGAGATCCTTGAAGTGAAGGTCTCCGGATATTTTGTTGTTGTATCACCAGTAGGAAGCTAGAACTTCGGTAGCTCCAATAATACATGGCTTTGAGTTGCACGCAATAAATCCACACAATACTGAAACACTACGTTGGGAAAAGCCACCTGCTCAAAAGGTCATCCCATTTAAGGTTTGAGATTTCATCTTGTTCCGATTTATCTAGCAGGCAGTCGCATAGAATGGCGTTCACCTTTACAAAGCTACAAAACAAAAACACACATTAGAAACAGACAAGCTCACTTTCTTCCTCTAACTTCAGCATCTCCTGTGGAAGCAGGGTAGGACAACTTCCATGTCTACTTACTTTTTGTTTGTTTCATCAACCAACTCATTAGTCTTCACATAGTTAATGATGATGTTTCTCACCTCACTGCTTGAGAGGATGCTGCCTTTTCTAAAGAGAAAGAAAACTTCACCTTTTAACATACTACTCTGAAGTAGTTAGGCGTTGGGTTCTGTCACTAAGACACGATGGCAACTAACCTGACCTACACTTGGTAGCAACAGCTCAATACTGAAATACACCGGCTAGGGAGTGATTTCTTGTTACACCTATGCTGCTGTAAACCAGACAAAAGGCTCACAGCAGTAATTACAGAGGGTCTAAACCCGTTGGTTCTGGGAGTCTAGTTTGGGAGGATGACCCTAATGGCACCCCTAACTTGAGGGGACTGTGGATAACTTGTACAAAAGTGCTCAGCTGAAGAAAGGCTGCCACTAACTGCTGTCTAAACTACATTGAACAGACATGATTAGGGCACCAGGAGGCAAGTGAGTTCTTTAATTATCTGGGCATCCTCTTTAAAGTAAACCATACTGTGGGTGGGCAGAATACGCTTTATCCAATGGCAAATTAAGATAATCCAAGTAAAATGTATCAGTTTTGACACTTGAGCTATCACCTCCTCTGCTGTGGGAGAAGTGATGTACGTACTTGCTGAACACAGTTGTCACAGCTGCTTATCTTTCTTCCTTTTGTGAAGCAACGAATACATTCTTGACTCCCATCACTTTTCCTGAGAGTACCACAGGGCCCTCCCCATGAGGGCTAACAAAATGGTAACAGCATAGGTTTGTCAGTCTCCCTCTTCATGTAGCAATGATTTTGTTGTACTTTTCTAGCGCTTACCTGTGTCCAGATTCCTGAAAGAGCGGGATCATTTTTGTTGAGACTCCATAAAGTGGAATAATTTCAGGAGCATGGTACACTTGTTCTCTGTCTTCACTCTTGCTGTCTTGGGCAGTAGAGGCTGAAGAAAATCCTTCAGGTACTGCAAATGCTTTAATGCTGAAACGAGAATTATTTGGTGTGAGTAAAAGGAATTGAAATTTATCACTTCCATTCCACTGAGAAACTAAAACCTAGCAGAGTTGCACAAAAAGCCGCCTGGTCTGTTGTATAGTATGTTAGTTCCTCCAAATGCATTCCATTGCACAGTGGCGGCCTGTGCCTGTGGATTAAAGGACGAGATGAAAAGACAGTATTTTGGAGCACTAGCTGCAATTGCTAAATTCGTCCTTGCACACATTTCAAAGATGCACACAAATAAGCACCTTAACTCAGGACATTAAAACACTTTTCACTCTGAGCCCTATATGCTGGGGAAAAAGTAAATCTCTCCAGCTATTCTAAGAGCATTTGACTCCCATAATTAGAGACAACTGCCATAATTCAGAGGATGCAGCCCCATTCCATAGAGTCACTAGAATTAAATTAAAAAAAACTCAGCTGCACTCTCCACAAACGTACAGACATTTAAAAGCTGAAATTATTCTGCAGTGGTCACTGATCAATGATGGTTCTGGAAGAGACGGGGAAGAACTGTATCAGTCAGGAGCTGGAGTCTCATTTCATTGATGACAGCTGCACATTCTCTGCACATTCTTTTACCTTCAAGGTAAGAGAATTGACAAACTGAGCTTGAGTATGCCTGCCTCCTAATGATAAGGCCAAGTATAATGAGAGAAAAGTTAATGCAAAAAGTCAAAGTAATTCTGCTTCTTTCCAAATGCA
Organism: Ibycter americanus; assembly: GCA_035590275.1. NCBI lineage: Eukaryota > Metazoa > Chordata > Aves > Falconiformes > Falconidae > Ibycter > Ibycter americanus. Next base: position 5,057,997 of record JAVJGI010000038.1, read on the forward strand.
GAAGAAAAGATACGCTTATATCTACAGAAATATTCTCCGCTCCATTAGTTGTCAAGGAGACATTATATAACAGGAAGCCTCAGGCCCGCTGGGAAATTCCAAGAGAGAGCTGATGCGCCGATATGCACAACGAATGAGCAGGATGTTCTTGGTGTGAGGTAACTATATTAATCTTTAGAAAGATAACGGAAACACTGATAGAGGAATTGGGTAATAAGTAACTGAAAGGGTAAGATTGTTTGTGCAAATCAGTATGTGTAATGGAAAACAGTATTGGTTTTTTTTATTTTATTTTCCTGAGATTGTAACTTCGGCTTCTGATTTTGCGAAGTGCTTGATTTAATCCTATATGACATTCTGAGACTGTAGTTTCATGAGCATTTATTCAGCAGCAGTGTCATCTTTTTATCGGAGTTATTGTTTAGACAGGTAAGTTCACTTCAAAGCTGAACAATGAGTTGTCCCAGCACAAAGCTGGATGGGGAGGGGGAGACCTGCTTAAACTGGAACGGCATAAAACAGTCATACCATTAGAGTCTGTTAAATAGATGGAAAACTGCCTGATGGGTTTCATCCTTCATTCTTGCCTCCCTTCCCCCAACAACAACAACCAAACTCACACAAACTATCAAGACACTGTCAAAGGAATGTGCTTTTTAGTGACTGCTAACAGGCTTGATAATACAACTCTTTTATTAGCACCCAAACTAGAAGCCAGAAATTTGTCATTGTAACACTGCAACAAATCGCAGTGAATTGAATCCTCCTTAACGTTTTCAAAGCTGCTTCTGTGGAAAATTTGTACACCCACAAGGATAAAGAGCCATATGCAGCTTTCAGATCATTGAACAGTCCTTTTTGATCTTAAGTTCTATAAATGAATGCACAACTAACAAGAAAGGAAAGGTGGAAATCATGACACTGGCATCAGACTTCGAGCATGCTCAGTGCCACTGAGTAAAGAAGGAAGACTATAGTTTACTTGGAAGAACTTTACAAGAGCAGGAAACATAAGCAATGTTGTACAGCAGCAGGGTATAAACCCCCTTCATAGCATAGTAAGACTAGGAAATGAGGGCTGCTACAGCTATTCAGAACAGGAATTCAAGCAGAGTACAGGTAATAGAGCTGGAAGTAGCAGATTCCGCTCCCTTCTTTCAGAGACTACCAACTCCTTTAAAGACCACAACATTCTACGTACTCTGGATGTCTCCAGTCCACTTCCACGATGCTCTCCACACCTTTGTTCAGCTCCTTCACTTGTAAGATCTTCTGCTGCTGCATACATTGCAGGAATTTAGAGAACTGAAGGAAGCAACAATCAGAAACGTGGAGTCAAGCATTTTAAATTCCTGTTCAGGTGTTTCTGACTGCCCTAAAGTTACTTGCTAAATCAGAAAAACTTTAAAAAAAACCAACCCCACCCTCCCACCACCTTTGCTTCTCTAAATACAACAACTGCTATGGAGCAGTGAGTGCCTCTGGTTCTAAAACAGTACAAGCAAGTGCTCCTTTTGTAGGTCTGCCATCTGTTTCCTCCGTGACGTTCTTAGCCAAATCACAGCACATCTCACATGGACTACCGTGAGATCTTTGGCCACGCACTTTGTCTTTGCTTGTCATCTACACATCAGTGACAACACCGTCTCCTTTCTCTTCATTTTTGTTTATTAACAGCTTTAGAAAAGGAATGGCATCTTCTTGCAAGTAATTGCACTGTCTAACAAGATCAGAATCTTTTATTAGTTATCACATTATATAGTGGCAGATAGCATTAGCTACACTCAAAGCAGATCAATGCTCATGCTTTCAGGAAGATTTCTCCCTGGATCCCACAGGAGCAGAGTGTTGAGAAGAACTTGGCTTTTAAGAACAGCTTCTAGTTTATTTTACTAACACTTGAACAATTCTGATGTCAAGCTTTTTCTCTCCTTCCATTTCTTAATTAAATTAATTTCTTATTTAAATTAATGCAAACAACCGACAGAAAAATCTCACCTTCTTATAGCTTGATTTCTTTATGTCCAGTTGTTGTCCGGCAGGGCTATAAATGGATTTTTTAAAAGTTCTTTAGTTATAAGTCACCCCTCATTTCTTCTTAAATCTTGCTACTTATGCTAAAAGTTTCTTAACAATGGAAATACAAATCATACAGAGAAAGAATTACTTCAAACAAGCTAATAAATAGAACATGATGAGTGAAACTAGTGCTGCTGTTCCTGTGGGTAGGCAAACAGCCATTTAAGGAGCTAATCAATGTTGAAACAATTGTCAGCCAACTCAAGTTAGCTACCAAGTGCATACCTTGGTCTGGACAATCTTTACATCAAAGTATTTGATGTAAGAAGTGAGCACAACCTTAGATAACCTCAGATAAGGACTGAATTTTACTTTTGAGTCAAAAACTTCACCCTAAATATCGCACTCGATTTCCACAGTTTTAAAGACAAAAACTCAGCATGAAAATCCAAAGACAATCTTCTTACCACATACCAGCATGAGAACATATGGCTGCGTAGAAATGTGCTGGTGAGCAGAGGGAGATCTGACTTCTTTACTTTGCATTTTAAGGCATGAAAAAAGCACTGATTAAATAATGCATCCATTTGCTCTGCAGGGAAAAAAAGGACAAGCCAGCCATGAGTAGTCTGTCTTTCAGAACACAGCATTCATTTCTTTCAGACTGTCTTTCAGAATTGTCTCTTCCCCATTCTCACAGTGAGCAGCTTCAGCAAACCAAAGGTGCATAGTTTGGTTTCATTTGTAGGCAAAAATACCTTGTGGAGTCCTACTGTCTTCAGGTTCCTGCTGACCCTCTGTGCTGGCATCTTCAGCTGTTTCTGCAGCCCTGTTCTCATGGGGTTCCTCCTTTCCCATCAGTACTGCACAACCATCTCGCTCCTTCAGGCTCAAATCACCAATGTCCACATGCTGCAATGGGTCAGTGGAGAAGCTGATGACAGGCTCTTTCCCCTCCATCTCTTCCTCATCTTCAGCACTCTCCTTCTCAGCAGAATCTGTTACCAAGGGAGCTAAGGTAGGAGGACAAGATTTGTCACCATATTCCCTATAAAAGGAAGAAAAAGCGTAACATAGCTTTCTGTTTGCTGCTTTGAAACCCACAGGACAATGAACAAATGTCACCCTGATAAAAGGCACTGGCAGCTGCATGGATCTTTTTCCGCATTCTCAAAACTGTAATATTTATTTTTAACTCATTTTCCTCCATAAACTCTATGTTCCCCCCATGCATCTTAATTTAAAACTGAGCAGACTAGTTGAATCCAAATGCAGAGCAACTCTTTCATTTGGTTGAGACTGGCACAGTTGACTGTTTTTAAGCAAAAATGATTCAAAGGTCACTTTTTATAGAACAAGAAGATGTTCTAAAATCAGAGCAACAGGAATGTTGTGACTCTTCTTCCAAATTACAAGCAATAGGTCAAGAGTAAATGGCTTCAAGTTCCACAGGGGAGGTTTAGATTGGATATAAGGAAAAATGCCTTCATTGAAAGCATTGTCAAGCATTGGAACAGGCTGCCCAGGGAAGGGGTTGAGTCACCATCCCTGCAGGTATTTAAAAGACTTGTAGCTGTGGTGCTTAGGGACATGGTTTAGTGGTGGACTTGGCAGTGCTGGGTTAATGGTTGGACTCTATGATCTTAAAGGCCTTTTCCAATCTAAATGATTCTATGATTCATTTCTGTAATAATTACACTCAGGTTCAAGGAACTGAATCAAGTGAATAATTTTAGATATCTACTTCCAATGTGTCTATCATGGACAGATGTCAGGACAGACACCTGCTTCTGTCAGAGAACTGTGGTCATCAAAAACATGTAGCTGAAATCTTAATAATGGTCGTATCTAAACTGTACCCAAATAACTCTGTATGTTGAACTGACAGATTAAGCTTACTAGGGCACAGATTTTCATTATAGTAAACACACGAGACTTGTTACACATTTTACCGAATGCCTGGCGATATACCCACCAGAGGTGATCCAAGTAAGTATGCAACACGGCAAAGCCCTTCCCTTTCATTCCAGCAGCCAGCATCTCCGCAGTGGACATAGTGGCAACTGCAACTGCTACTGGAGCTCTGGGAAAAGAAGGGAGTATTACAGCAGGATGGCACAAACACACTGTGCTACTTGGACAAAGACAGACTGTGCCACTGTGATATAGTGAATTTCTTTTATGATGTCCTTGTTCTTTACAACCTGCTTTTTTATAAAGCATCTAGGTACCTTCTGGTTATCTTTCTGGTATGTAAAGTCCTCCAAAGAATCCCAAGGGTATGTGCAGCTGTGATACCGAAGTGAAGGTTCTTGCAGTGACACATTCTTTGCTTTAATAAAGTACCAGCAGCATATGCACTGCCAAAAGAGACTAGCAGTGGGCGAAAAACCCAACAGCTTTAGCACTGCTTCCTCACTCTGAATTTCCTCATAGACAAAAAGACAACTGTGCAGAATACAATCTTTTGTTAAAAAAATTACTCTGTTTCACAACAAATCTACAAGTTCTGCCCCTACAGGCCCAAGAGAACCGATCTGCAAAGCTGTCCACTGGAGCTCAAACACATCCTAACCCAGAAATTTAAGTGGATTTTTTTTTGCCCACTGTATTTTCCCTTGTTTAGGCCCACAATGCATCAAATGCACGAGAACAATTCTTTTATTTCCTCAAAACCCCCAGAGTCTCCTGTAAAAAACAGCTTCACTTAATTTTCAGTTTCCAAAAAAAAGATAGGACTAAAGAATCCTCCGTACCTGTTTCCCAAGAGGGTGACAGCACAGAGCGTGCCTCGCTCCACTTGAGGGAAGCCAGAAGATGGCACTACAACTCCTGGTAGCATCAGATCTGAAGAAAAGAATAAAGCACATCCGTTTCTCAATGAAAGGCTCAGCCACTACCTCCTCCACCCCCATCCCTCCTGTTACTCAGCAAAAACACAAGCCTGTTAATAGCTGAGTACATGCCAGATAAAACACGATTCTCTGTTTCTCCTAGTAAGGCAGCACTTCTTGCTACCACCCTGTGGAGTAAGGGATCCAATTTACAAGGGTGCTGGGCACATCCCCCCCAAATTGCATTAGAGCTAAGTGTGCACAGCCCCTTGCCCTGTGAGGCTCGAAGGGAGTACTATTTTTAACAGAAAGGTATGAGCTCCCAACCCAGAGAGCATTACTCTTCATTAATGGCATAGAAAGGGAAAGGAACACGATGTGTCTGGAGCTACCCATTTACTCTTCCCTGTCCCAAGGGCAGGTTATACGAGCAGCTCTCTCCCTGAAGAGAGAGCTGCCTAAAATTTGCACTCGACCCAACTCTCCTGATCTGACAGGAGAGCTGCACTCAGCTGTGAACTCTCCTCAGCATGAGGAAGCAGCCTTAACCATCTCCTTGCTAATTTGGCCAGAAACAGTACACTTTCAGGTGCGCTTCCTTCTGCTTCCCATACCTGGGATGAATAAACTGGCATGTGAGTAAAGAACAGTTTTCCATGCTGCACGTACAGCATCATGTCATCACAAAATTATGTAAAGAGCATCTGCTCTCCCTCATAGCAGCTAGTTGTCTAGAGCTTGCAGTCTCATGGACTGACCTGTGTTCCATGGTTTGGTTTTGAAGGCATCTCACTTTTTCTCAGCATCATAGATTTAATGTGTATGCTGAAGAAGCCAACAATATTTTTCCTCCCATTCACTGTCACAACTACTTTCAGCAAATCTAGAATGAACTCTGCAATTGCAACCAAGGCTCCACATCTCTGAGGACAGAAATCACACAAAAACCTTAACGTGACAAGGTAAGCAGCATGTGTATATTATGTAAATAATATAACCAGGGCGGACAGTAGATATTTGAATTCACGGAACAGATATCACAAATAGCACTACCTTGCTACTCATCTTGGTAACTGAACGCTCCCTAAAGCTGCTCCCTCCCTCTGCAGCACTGGATAGTCTCATGCTTTTCCTCTTCTTTCTGAAATGTGGCTCTGCCTCTCCTCCCTCTGCCTTTGTTGGCCATTGTCTCGGTGGCCAGCTTCTTATCTTTGGATCCTACCCAGAGGTAGCCTGGTTGCCACGGGAGATGAATGACCTGCAGCCCTCTTTCAGCAATGTCCTTCCCCCATTAGCAAGACTTTTTTTTCCCCCAGAAACTAGGTCACTACAAGTCAGCAACAAGGCTTGCTCAGACGTCTATCACAGCTACACATTCAAGCACTTTATTTCCCCAAAAGCAAACAAAGTAAACAGAGGGATTTGAGTTCTACTTTAGATACAGTGTAATGGAAAAAAGACATCTCTTCCTACACATACTCTTCCATTTACAGACTAAGGCCACAGTGGCTGCAATTTTTTTCTGGTTGAGCAGTTCAACCGTTTAAAGTTTATAAAGACCTGATTCTCCCAAGTCTGAACTGCATCCAAAGCAGATTCTAGAAAAGAGACTCCTTTCTTGTTAGTCTTGATCCATAATTAGGTGGTAGAGCCAGTAATCCAGGAATTCAAATCCAACCTCACCTGCACAATCCACAATTTGCTTGACAGCGATTACAGTTGCAGGTTCCAATATAAACTCACTGCTTATCCATAGGGTAAGACAGTTCACCTCTGAACTGACAGGAGGCAGGGTGGCAGCAAAGGAACTTGCCTGCTCAAGTTATAAAAAAGACAGGCCAATGACACTGGCAGTTCTGTGTCCCAGTTCAGAGTTGCTGATCACCCTGAGAAGGTATTTCAAAATCCAAGACTGCCACATGGAACAGGTTACTGCATTTAAACAGCTTAACCTACTTTGCTTCATTCACAAACCTTTTTTACAGCTAATTTATTTTCCTTTTTAGGACACCAACATGAATTACTTTCGAGTACTTAATTCTTTATAGTTTTTTGTTCCAGGTACATTTTTGCCACTGGGAAAGGTAACATCGAAAAAGCCCTGAAGGCAACTCCTTTTTGCAATGCAATGCAACAAAGTTCTAGTCCTCTTACCTGCTCCTCCTGCTAATTTCTGTAGCACTGGGGGCCATGTTGAAAAAGCAGGGAGAAGATCTGGGTAGACCCACAGAGTGTACACTGTCCCAAAACAGAACCAAATTTAAAGATGTATCATTAAAAACTTCTCTAGCTGTTGCCTCTTCCCATCTTTAAGACTAAGCAGTACAATACTGACTACAAATAAACACTCTCCTGTTACTCAGGTAATCATGAAATCTGAGGTTGAAACAATCCTGCAATAATTACTAGACGTGACAGAGAAAAGTAAACTGCTAGTTAATTCAAGCTCCTGTGAATGACTATAAAGGACGTAGATGAATGTTTGCATTATTTTCCTTAAAGCAAGGACACTTTGAGCTAAAATGCTACTCTAACAGGGAAGAATTGCTGGGTATGGAAAAAATAAAAGCATAGAATATCGAGGCAATTCATTGCCTAGTTCCAGGGCTGCCTGGAAGTGGAAATCACGCTTCTTGCAATTACACCTTACAACGGGCAAAAGAAAGAAAAGGGGCTAACATGCTGAACTATGACTTAAAAGACTTGTTTCCTGGTTTCTAACCTCTGAGCACATCAATTTCCTTTTTGCAGAAAGAATCCAGAAATGTCGCTGATTGTGAAGATGTTGGTAGAATAAATGCACTAAAGATTATGAACTGTACCGATACTACACTGATAGATTAAGAACTTAAGATGGACACAAGGAATATTTTGGGGGAAAGGTTGGTGCCTAGTAAGTAAAGAGGGAGGATTATTCTAGTCCACTCCCCATACCTGTTGGATACAGAGCTTTCTCAATTTCAAACAGTATTGGGTTCCTGTTATTCGTGTAAACAGTGACGGCCTCCCCTTTGTGACAGTATATTTTGATGACGTTAAGCTCTTCCTTGTTTGGAATAAACTCAGTCAATTGTTCAGCACTAAGGTTAGGAAAAGCTGCTGCAACATCAGTTCGCAGTTTTCTCCTGTAATGACAAAATCACAAATGTGTTACAAAGCTGTCTAGACAATCTCCCTCAAAAGAATTCCTAGATCCGTAGTTACCATTTTGCTGGCTGTTTATGAGATTCCTACTTTTTCACAGATGATATTTCAAAGCATTTGTGTCTGGGTTTACCAGTTGTATGCTGGAAGAATACTGGAAAAAGGCCAAACATGCTTGCCCTGCTCATAGTCTTCCTGAAACATCTGCTTACGGCTCCTGTCGCTGCCATTGCCTCTGTTTTGCACCGTGATTTCATTATTGCTCTGAGCGCCTGAGCACAAATCTGGGAGCGTGGGCCTTGCTCAGCCCAGCCTGTCACCTACACGCTCCCACAGCCCCGGCACGGAGGGGCAGGGGTGCAGCCAGATCTCCCTCTCCCCCCAGTTTTAGTTGATGTTTAAAAGATGGTGACAGGCACAAGGTGGGTTTGTGTGGTCATTCACAGAAACGCTTAGCCAATCCAAAAGATCAGTAAGTCAGCCTGGCATCGCTATGCAGGAACATGAAAGTAGGGATCTGCCAGGCCTCGACCCAACAATTCATTTAAATTTAATTACGGCAGCATCTTCAAGGGAAATGTGGCTGTTCGTTTTCAGAGCAGCAGGCCGTGCTTACCACAAGGGCCGCGGCCTGGCCTGCCTGCAGCTCGACGGGGGCACAACTGCGCAGTCGGGGCTGGTTCCAGGCCTAAGCCAGGCCGGTTCCAGGCCCAGCCCGGGCAGCAGAACAGACCCAAGCCCGGTCAGCAGAACAGGCCCAAGCCCGGGCAGAAGCACAGGCCCAAGCCCGGGCAGCAGAACAGGCCCGGGACTTTAATTAAGCCTTTGACACAGTGCCTCGTGAAATCTTACCCAAATAATTGAATCCAATTGCCTGAGATAGGAGCACTTTTACAATACACTGAAAATTCGCATGGAGATCATCAGCAAGGCAGGGAGTCAGGCTGGGGGGGCTGCCGGAGGGGAGGTGGGTGCTGCAGCATTTAACCTCTTTCCTGCCAGCAGCGTGGAAGCTGAGGTAGAGGGTGCATTAATTAACTGCCCGGTCGGTTCTGCATTAGGGGCCGGGGCCAGGAGCCTGCCGGGAGGGGAAGCCACCTCGCTGGTCCTGCAGCCCGCGCCTTGTCCAGGCGCTGGCAGGGCGCAGTTGGGGTGGTGGAAAGGCATTAGTGGGAGGGATCTGTGTTTGATCAGGAGTCAAACAGGCCAGGTGATCAGATTTGGAGGGGCAGGTCTTGGGAAGATATGTAAGCCTCCCACCCCCTGCCCTCCCCACACGCAAGCTCTCCCGCCCTGCCCTCCTTCATCTGCAGAAGTGGAAGTGTCCCAGGAACATGAAACGATTACTCGGCGAGGAGAATCCAGCTCAGCACTTCTTGGCATTTGTTCACGGCTTTTCATCTTCAAAGCTCCTTGCAAACATTAGCTAACTAATCCCTGCAACCTTCCTGTGAGATAGTGCAGGATCAAGCAGAGGAGCATTATCTCGCCACAGCAGATGGGGAAACTGAGGCACGGAGCAGTGACGCTGCTGCCCTGGGGCACGGGGCGAAGCTACGTGTCAGCGCTGGGGGTGGAGTGTGGCCAGCTAGGCCATCGAGGTGCGGATCACACTGCTCCGCCACTCTCCCCAACGCCAGTGATGCAGCTGTGAGCCATAAGCATCTCCCCAATTTACCTGGCTGGAGCCGTGTGGACAAAGCATGGAAAATCCAGCCCCAGGGTCAGAGCTGCCAGCAGCAGCCCCACGCCTGGAGGGGCAGCTCCCCACCAGGGCGGAGGGGCCAAGTGCCACAGGGCTGCGGAGCCGGTGCCACCCGCAGCACCCAGGCCGTGACTCCAGCCACGTGCTCTGAGGGATGCTCGCGGAGGGGCAGACGGAGGCTCAGGTCGAGCTTCACCCGATTCCCACTTGCTTGGCTCGCACTGTGCTCTAGGGCTGAGCCTCAGCAGATCTCGAGCTGGCCCCGCTGCACCGAGCGTGGGTCCCATCCCCGGGGGTTTCTGGCGTCCTGTGGCCCCACAGGAACGCTTGAGCTCGGGCAGCACTTCAGGCTGTGGAGCCCTTGGCCAGCAGCTTCCCCCCCACCCCCCCTACGGGTGCTGCTGGGGCATTCGGCAGCATCTCTGCTTGCATGGCAGAAACTTGGGCATCCTGCTGCGACAGGGAGCGTGACGGGGCCGGGATTGCTTCGCTCCAAGGGGGAAACGGCAACCAAAAGACATCGAGGGACCTGCCCAATGCCTGCCAGCAGATCCACGCCATCAATATGAAACCTCTGCTCTTTTGTCTGTGCCCTGACCCTGGGCTCTATGAGAAACGCTTCTCAATTGAATGTCTTGTTGCAAATTGCAGCTCTAATTGGTTTAGCAGAGTTTAATTAGCCTGAACTGATGAGAGAGGCGAGATTCCCTTGTTAAAGGAGCCCAGCAGCTCAGGAGGAGAATGAAGCAGCCAGGGGGCTGGGGGGGAGGATGGCTGGCTCTTGAACCTCCGCCTGCGATCGTGCTGCAGCCCGAGCAGCCCGGGACGCCGCCTGACCCAGCACAATGCCAGCACCCAGACAGAAAGGTCAGATGTGAGGCTGCCATTCACTGCGGCTGCAAAGAGCTCCTTTGTCCCCACTCCCGCTCCTCCCGCCGCCCCCAGCCCCCTGCCCGGCCCATGGGCTCCTTTGATTCCCCTCGGGAGCCGCTGCCATGGCAGGGCTGGTTTCTCCACGGCTCCCAGCCTGGCTCCGCTCCCGCCGCGCTCCGCAGGCGCTGCGGGGGCTGTTACCGCCCGGGCCGTCGGTGGGAGCGGAAGGGAGCGGGGCGGCAGCATCGCCCCGTGTGTGGTGGACTGGTTGGTGGAGTTTTGCTCCCAGCTTTGCTTGAGAACCAGACTTGGCCCCTGCCTCAGGCATGACCGCGGGCAAGTCGCTTCCCTGCCCCACGGCGGGACGGCGCTTCCCAGGGCTGCGGGGGTCGGAGCCAGGGCAGGGGGTGAGCGGAGCCCCTGGCACGGTTTCGCTGGGAGCAGGGCTCCAACCCCCAGGCACTGGCAGGCCTTTGCGAGGCAGTGCCGAGTTATGCTGGCTCGGGGAAGGAGCCTGAGCTGCTTCCCTCCCGGCCTCCAGGCTCCTCCTGCCCCACGTCAGGCGGAGCGGGAGCCCAGCTGCTCCCTTCCAGATGCGGCAGCGCCTGCTGCTCTGGAGCGAGGTCGGACCCCTTCCCTGCCAGAGCCAGCCGGTTGTGCAACCCTGCTCACAGCCAGGGAAAATCCCTTCCTGGCCTCCGCAAGCTCCTCTTGCATCCTGGAGCATGTGAGTGAGTGCATCACCACCCGCTCGCGCATTGAAATCCAGCTCGGAGATTTGGCTCCCCAGCCCTCTGCCCTTACATGGGCAATCGCTCCGAGGCCGGCAGAGCCCGCCGGGGGTCACACCGGCCGGGACCAGGGACCGGGATGGGGAAGGAGCAGCACAGCCCAGCCAGGGCCAGCAGCTCGCCAGGAGCCTGCACAGCCGGGGGCTGCTGGCTCTGTCCTTCCCCCCGGGACAGCAGCAGACCCTTCGCTGGGGCTCCCTGCCCCATACACGCGCTGCCCGGAGGTACCATGGCACTGCGGGGCCCGAGGGCTCCTCCACCCAAGCTGTGCGCTTTACACCAATGCCACCTGGGGTAAACCCAGCCCTCCCCAATCCTGCCCCCTCCTTGGAGGTGCAAGAGGCTGAAGGGGAGGAAGATCCACCTTGGTGAAAGGCCAGCCTGCTGCTCTTCCCTGGGACCCATCCTTGGGATGGAGGGAGGGATGGGGACGTGGTGGTGCCAGTGGCCACAGCCGCTGTGCCTGTGCTGGCTGCTGGCATCGCACCCTGCTCCCCCCCGGTTGTGGAACCCCGGCTGCTCTGTGTCTCACTGGACCAAAGCTGCAGCCAGTCCCATCCTGCGCCAAACCGAGCTGCTCATGCTGTGCTGGCACCGGCTCGGAGCAAGGAGGCTGCTGCCGGGCCGGAGGGGTGGTGCAAGGTCCCCGGAGCCCTGTGGCCGGGGCCCCTCTCCTGAAAGAGCCCAGCTCAGTTCTGCCGAAAACATGACCTCAGCTGAGGCCAGTGCAAAGGGTAAAACGTTCCTCAGCTGCACGGCCGGGAGACGGACACAGTTCATGGCGCTGGAGAAGGGCCCGGGGCTGCAGCGGGAGGAGCAGGGACAGGCAGAGCACCCTGTGTCCCAGTGCTCTGCCCGGGGAGCAGGCTGACGGATGGGGGGCCTGCCTGCACCCTGACACCCCTTGCAGGCAGTGTCACCGCGCAGGGAGCAAGGCCAGGTGATGTCGGGGAGCCCTGACCTGCCTTGCCCTGGGCTCCTTGCAGCCCCACTGCCCGTGCCAGGACCCCCCCGAAGCCTGGCAGTGCGGGCACAGCCGCAGTTCCCCAGCTCAGGCCCAGCCGTGCAGGGTCCGGCACATGTTCGGGAGCCAGGATGGAGCAGCCCTAGCAGCGATGGGGACGTGCGGGGAGGACAGTGACAGAGTGTGCTGTGTGCCCCCCCAGCTCTTCCCCTTCCCCTCCTCGCCTTGCACGGCTCGCTCAGACAAGGGGTCGAGGTGGCAGGACCCAGTGGTGCCTCAGTTTCCCTGCTGGCGCAGGGTGGGTGATGCTGGGTGCTGGCGGAGCTGCACTGGTGTTTAGGGAGCAAAGATGAAAGGAGCCACATGACACAGCCCTTACCGTAACTCTGCTGCCAGACAGGGCTGCTGTGGGGAGGAGGAGGAGGGTGAGAGGAGGCAGACAGAGGGTTCATGCGAGGATGGGTGGGTGGGGAAGGAACAGCCGTGCGGGTGGGACAGGGTCGGGCAGGGGCAGCACCCAGGCCCCGGCGGTCCCCCCCACCTCGGGGTCTGCCAGGACAGAGCTCTGCTCTCCCTCCCCCAGCCCTTCCTCCGCTGCCGGGCTCTGCCGCCGCCCACCGAGCAGGGGGGGCACGCCCGCACCGCCCCATCCCCATCCCCATCCCCATCCCCATCCCCGCGCGGTCCAGCGGTGGGGTGCCCGGCCCGCGGGACCCCCGCCGCATCCCCACCGACAGCCGCGCCCGCACCCACCGGGCACCCACCGGC